>VZZY01014812.1:826429-960336 GCA_013400335.1 Eurystomus gularis
GCCCGGCGCAGGGCAGCGCGGCCCAGCCGGGAGCGCCGCTCGGCGTCAGCGGGGCCCTTCCCAGCAGAGGGGCTGCGGGAAGCGCAAGTCCGCAGGAAGGAGCTCGGAAAATCGAAACTTTAATGGGTGCTTCGTCAGAGCGATACCTCGTATTTTAACTCTCGAGGAAGTTTTCTCGAGAAGCTTCTGAATGACTCAGAACGAAAATGTTTGCTCTTGGGACAGGGACCCTTTACCAAGAACAGATCAGAAAGGAGAATTTGGGTTTTCATCATTTCTGTTAGTTTTACATATGTAACACAGATGAGTAGAAATAAATTTCAGAAACCGAATAGGTTCCTGTTTCATACCTTTTGACCACAGGCGTTTAATTTCACCCTGGGCTGTTTGTATAATTGCTAGAGAAAAATAGGAACCTTCAGAGGCAACTCAGCCCCTCTCGCACTGCAGCTATTTTCCAGAGGTACCTGGTTCTCTCCCCTGAATACACAGAGCACCAAGCGCACCTCCGAGCTCAGCCACACCCCTGAGCACGTACAGCTGCCTGAACGAGGGCCAAGTTACCTGCAAAGCTCTGCCAGAGTGAAGGTGTAGAGGTACTCGTGGGAGTACAAGGAACTTCAAATAGATCGCTGACAATGGAGTACTCTCGGTTGATGCCATCGGTCCCATTCCCTGTGTGCTCAGGGGCTATCTTTGATGTCACAAAAAGTATTTGAGTACTAAAGCCCCATCTTCCTTCCTCTTGGATGGGAAGTCACAATACTGCCTCCATGCGTGATTATGCAAGTCCCTGTTTCCAAATGAACTTACCATCATCAGAATCACTATCTGAATCCTCATTTATCAGTTCGTTCTTTCTCTCTAGAGCCTGCTCCAGAGCAGCTTGCAATTTTCTAGGTAATAGTGTGTCTTCATCATCCATCTGGCAGAGGAAAAAAAAATCTTTAGATCACATTAATCTATGCAGCAACTACAGCAAATGCTTTTGCAAGGTTTAAAATTCAGAAGAAAAGTATTTTGTATCTGCTACTGTCATACCTACATAAACAGAGTAACAAAAATCTATGTGCAGCTGTCCTATTTCTAAACAAAATTTCTTGTCACTCAATAAGATTAAAGTTGGGAATCGTAATCCAAAGAGCAAGGTAAACATATAGGAACTTGGAATCAGCTCTTTACATGACAAAGAGTCCAAAGAGTTGTTTGTAACTAAATAGACCCCACGCAAAGCCTAGCTACGTGTACACACAGCTGCTCTAGTTGGGTTTAGGCAGCTTCTTGACAGTTTTTTTAACTTATATTCTAGTATATCTTGTTTTCTGGGTTTTCCCCTGTTGCTGTCTTCATTTTATTTAATGCTTGTTCAGCAAAAGCAAGTAGGCACAAGAATCTTAGCTCTGCGGCTACTCTTCACCAGCCGTATCTTCCAGGGAATCATACAAGATGGCTTACTCATCTAACCTGCAGATTGTTATTTTTGAAATTATTTAGCGCCATATTACTATCAGGAGATGGTGATCCCTCATCTCCCTCTTGTTTTTCCTACTACATTAAACGATTATTTCCGCTCTAGCTCAGAAACTTTTCTTGGCAATTTTTGTCCTTTTCACCTCCAACAGTGTGAATTTCCTTGCTAACACGATGTTATTTTTGAATGTTTCCGTTGCACTGTGAATACAGTTCTTGATTTCTTCTGACGCTCACAGCCTCGATCCCTTTTGCATACCGGAGCAGGAGTACTTATTTGCAGGTGAAACAGAAAATGAGTGCTTTTTTTTCTGCTCTCTTTCCCACTGCACAATTCCTGCCAAGTATCTCTTATCAAAGAAACCTAATCATGCTATAGGAGTAAACAGCTTGTTAGACTGCATGGCAACATTTTGAGCTGTATTTTACCTGTCTGATGAATCGATCAGATCCCAGGTTAACCATCAAAGCCTAAAGAAAAGAAAACACTACAGTGAAATCTATCTGAAGAGACAGAAAACATTCGAGTCTGTTTTTTAACAGCAAGAGGTTGTCTGAGTGGTCCCAAGCCTCAACATGAATCAAATTCCTACTGTGAAACAGGTTGTGTGCTTTGTAAAACAAGAAGATGAAGTTTTCTTTACAGCTTAGCATCTAATTTAATATCATTAGATACAACAGATCTCATACTAGGTTAATATGTTAGAAAAGCTTAAAGGGTTAAGCAGGTCTTTTAAACCTAGGAAAGTTATTTCTAATCGTTTTTGTTAATGTGCAGATAAAAAGTATTTCAGAAGGGTTTAAAGAAAATGGTGGTGTTTGAGGCAGCAGGACTTCTGAAGGGCAAGGGTGTGAAATATTAACGATCATGAAGCAGCAAAGCTGAGAGAGCAGGGAAGGTGTTTGAGAGCAACGTTAGGAAAAGTGGGAGGAACACAGAGCAGGGAGTTACATGGGCCAGAGGCACAGAGAGCCTTGAAAGTGAGCACAGGAAAAGAAAATTCCATAGAAAAATGACAGGAAACTAACAAGAGTAAGAGAGAAGAGTGAGCCCTTGAGTATTTTTGAGGTATTTTACTGGAAGGGCTGATAAAGTGCAGCTGTAATTTGATTTCCAATACAGTGCTGACAAAGTCTTAAAAGTTTTTTTTAAAAAAAGCCTTAAAGGCTTTATTTTCTGTGGTGGCTGTGGCTTCATGCACAACTTCCATTAGCATTAATAGGTGTCACAGCAGGTGGCACTTCGTGTCTTCCTCTTTTTGCTCCAGGTGCAACAAAATCAGAACCAATCTGCATCTTTACAGCGTCCTTGTTGACCAGGTTAACGATGACTTCTCTGTCAAGGTGCCAGGTATGGGAAGGGGGGTGTAATAAAGAGAAGACTGAGCCTACTACTGAGGCTTTTACCAAGAGACAGTTACCCATGAGAATTAGACAGAGAAGAAAGAGGCGGATTAAAAATTAAATGGGAGGATTTGTGTGCGAATGGCAGGCCCTCTCCAAGGTGAGGCCAGCTTTACTGCAGGCAAACAATTCTGGTGCCAGCTCCTACCTCCTCGACGGGCAGCTCCTTCAGTTTGGGCAGAGAGCTGGAGAGCAGTCCCACCAGGAAGGGGGTAGGGCAGCACACGATGTCTATCATGGACGAGGGCAGAACAGGAATGAAGGTGTGCTGCCAGGAGAAGGGGTACAGCAGGGCCACCACGGCATGCGAGCAGCTCGAGAGGGTGCTGGAGAGAGAGGAACAACCACATTAGCAGAGGTTCTTCTTTGTCCAGAAATACCACCTGCTGATAAATTTAACGTATTAAAATGCAAGTGCCCAAGGGGATGCACTTCTACCACTTCTGACTTCAGCGGGCCTGAGGCCTCTTCCAGCCCCTGCCACTTCTGTACTGTGCAGTGTGGTAGGTCCTCCTGTGCTCATCTCTAGGTGACTTGAAACTAAAGGTGAAAAAACTAGAATCCATTGTTTTCATTATAGCAGTCAGGAGACACTTGGATCTAGAAGACAAGGTTTAATGTTCCCAACAACACTCAATAGAGGCCACTTTGAGTGATGCTTAAAATCCAAAAGCAACTTCAGTTCTTAGATGTTATGACCGTGTCAGTAGTAAAAAATGCATAATACTGATGTTCTTATGTTGAGCACTGATACACAAACAAGAGACAATAAAAAATTTTTTTAAAGAAATCCTACAGAAAAACTACATCAGAAGTAAAAAACCCCCCAACAATCAATACTTACTCCAAAGTAACACATTTTCCAAACTTTGTATGTTTTTCTGACAACAGCATATTTTTATTTAAATACATTTTAATGGGCTTATTGACCAAGTCTAGTGATGCATTTATTAACCCTGCTCAATAGAGTACTCTAAAATGCATACTGGCATCCCCTAAAGATTAAGGCTTGAAAACATGGAAAATGTCTTGCACACACTGTCCTTCAGTCTACAGAATCTGATTCCCTTTCACAGTCACATGGTTTCTAAATGTTCAAAATAAAGGAACATCACTACCAAGCTAGTTTTAGCATCAAGGAAATAAAGACAGGCTCTCCATTTCAGAGCTCTGATTTTGGGCTGAGTTACAATGTCTGCTTCTCATAGGCTGAGGGTAACAGAAATTTGGGGTTTTCCCCGGCCTAGCGTGCCTGAGCTAATTTTCTCACAGTGCAGACTTCTGCTGAGCTTAATGTAGCCACAAAGAGCTATAAATAACTAATAACTTCAGAGCTGTTACTGCTTGAGAATGCTGGGGAGAAGTGCTGATTTCTTCTACGGCAAAACTTGTTGGGGACTTTAGGTGGCATCAAACCTCCACTGGAAGAGCCCTCACAAGCATTTTCGGCTGGGGATTATTCCAAGGCCAGAAGAAAGTTTTCACCTGTTTGTTCCTGTCAGTGATTAACTTCTGAAGTTTGCTGAATGGGAAAAGTGAGAATTAGAGGACAGAGAGAAAAGTTTGAGGAAGGGCAAATGCTTGGCTTCTACTGCAAATAGTGTGTTAGGTTGCTTTTACTTGACATTTCCTTTAAGATCCATCAATCACAACATGTTTTTATAACATATGTTGCCTGACAGGGGTTGCTTATGAAATGATACATTTGTCTAATTTCGTTTTTTTATAGCAGGCAACAGCACTGCCAGTGCCTCGTAGCTTGGTCTGGAGTGTCTAGCAGAGCAAGCACAGTGGTGTGTTTCAGAAGTGCTGCGGAGCACAGTACAGCCTCCCAGCGCTTTCTCAAGCTCACTTTAATGACTGTGGCATTTTCAACTACTACAAATTCAGTCATTTTAGCTGAGCGACTAAAAAAGGAGCCACGTTAAGCTAAAAGCAGGAAGACAAACATTCTTCTGATATTCAGTTAGTATTTTTTTCCTTTCTATAGAATGCCCTTTTGTAACTTGTTGTTTTACACGCAGTGCTGTGACGTAAATCAGCCCCTGCATCTTCTCGTGCGTGCTATTCCCACGCTGGGGGAGGCTTTGGGCTCTGGCCCAGGACACTGGTTTCTCTTCCAGAGCTTTCCTGGGAGCTGGCTGGGGCAGGGCAGCAGCTCAATGCTGCAAGTGGCCATGGAGGGGGGTCCTGCAGAAGCACCCTGCTCTGCTCTGCCAGCATCCTGCAGGTCACACCACCACCCTTGTCAGCATGTGCATTTTAAGGCTCTGCACACAGTTTTTCACAACTCAGCCTCAGAAAATCTATCCCTGTGAGACATCTCAAGGTGACCCGCATGAAACACTCGCTCCGAACTTTCAGTGCCCAGAATCACCCGCTGCCCTCCCTCCCTGACACAGCTCTTGCAGGGGGCAGCGGGAGTCCCACACGCTGTTACCAAACTCCTGCTTGTACAAAGTGCCCGTGTCTCTTCCGTAGCTGGAAAGATTCATATTTAGAAGGGATACACATCTTTCACTGCAGTGTGAGGTTTCTACATTCTGGAAGGTAAAATTCAGAGATTATGGATGTAAGGGCACCCCCAGTTTAAAACTTTAAAATACGGTTCAGATCCTTTTAGAAGAGGATCATTCATGAGAAGCGTGTCTGGTAAATTAAAAAAGCAAGCCCTACCCTGGGAAACCAAGTCCACTTCAGTTTCTCCTTTCAAGATGTGCAACCCACATGTTGTCCTTGTTTATGAGAAATAAGAAGTAAGGTCAGATGATTTTTTTTTTTTTTAAGGTGCATGAAGCACATGAAGTAAAGCAACAGAATAGTCAGAGAAATTAGATTTAAAATATATTTTCGCTTTTAATAGTCTAGGGCCATTTGGGTAATCCAGAGAGCTGGTTTTGAGGGTGGGCTTTTTCATTTGCTCTGTGCAGTTTTACAGGAATGCTGTATAATGTCCTAGCTGTCATTCTACTGGAAAACACTTCTTATATTACCCATATGCAGGTAATTTTATACATGGGCACAAGAAACCAAACCACTGCATGAGTCACACGCTACCGAGGAGCATAAACCACCACTTACTGCAGAGAAGCGCTGCTGGAGTCACGCACGAGTGGGAGACACACTGTGACAATCCCAGGGCTCCAGCTACCCCTGTAGGGCACGGGGCCAGCTGTGCCCAGGACCCAGCGCCGCACTGGTGTGTGCCTCGCCCCAGGAGGAGGCTCTCCAGGCTCTCATCCTGGCCCAGAGATGCGGACTGACGCTGCTGGCCTGTGACACTCTGGCTGCGGAGCTGCCGAGGGGAAGAGCAGCCTTCTGCTCACACCCAGCACATCTCTCTGCTCTGTCAGCTACAGGCTGTCCCACACGCACATGTAACTGTACACGCGGAACACATCTACTGACAGTAACTGACGGTGAAAAGGGGGCTGTGTTTGCAAGTTTTGTGGGATAAGGGGACTTTGCTACAGAGACACGTAAGGCTATTATCTACACATACAACACAGCCTGTGCCACTGAACTCACCACGTTAGCATGTACTCATCCCAGCAATTTGCACTCCACCAAAGCAAAATTAGAGAACAATTTCTAGAAAAGCACCCAATTTCAACTGATTTCAAAACACAGGCTGTCCACTACTCTTCCTTCCAGTTTTTTTTTCCATGGTTATCATCTTGTTAAAAATTATTTGGAATTTGCCCGGGTTTAGTTCTTCCTGTGCCTTTTATTCACTAGATTAAAAAAAACCTTCAGTGTTTGATCTTTCCCTCATGAAAGTATCAATATGACATTATATAGTCATATTGAGACATTCTTAATCACAAACTCCTCTTGAAGAATAGATCTTTTACCATGTTACAGACAAAAGATGACAGTGCATCTTTCTTACTCAAAGCTGATTTATCACCCTCTGGGCTATTTTGTTTTCCAAATCATTTTCTCATCGTAGCAAATAGAAACTTTTCCTTGTTGTGTACTTGGCTGTGGAGACACGAGGTTCAGACTAAGAGCTGAGGCACAGCAGTTTCAGATGTTACCATGACTCAGCTGAACTGTGGAGACTGATTGTGAACATGGTTTAAGCCCATGTCAAAAGCAAATTAATGTGACTAAACCAGAATATTTACTGTCCTTCAGATGTCTGCTATCAATTTCTGGGTCAGTCAACCAACAAAGAACCCCAAGTCTAGGCTATATTAATATCTAATCACAGCACAATTGCCATATTCTGAGCAACACACATGGTCCGCTGTGGAATGGTGAGTGGGCAGCGCTGTGGCTGTGGGGAGCGGTGCCAATGCGGATGCTAGCGCTGGATGTGTCTGTTTCAGAGGACCACGGCTTGTTGCGTACTGCAAGTCACCAACTCTAGCAAAGTGTTAAAATCATATTCAGTTAGACATACCACTCACATTGGAAATATTCCACAGCTACACTGGATAACTCTTTTTGCTCTATAACAACAGCCAGAAGTTATATTCCTTCTCACTGCCACCCCTGCCACTTACAATTTCTCACGTACCCAAGCGAGCCTCACATACTGAGCATCTCCTAAGCGCAGGACTAAGCCTCTAGCACAGACAACCACTTGCTGGCAGGACTCCCTGACCCTGCCTTGCTCTTCTCATGCACCTCCACAGTCATTTTGTCATTTGCATTGAAGGAGGAGAAGGTGAGAATATCCCTTCCCCTGCCGCCTCCTCTCCCAAGGGACAGGCAGGCTTACTCAGCCCTACTCAGGAAGGAGGACTATCCCTTACATGCAGAGCCAAACGTGCAGCAGCTCCATCACCCTGGGGCTACTGCCAGCTCTGTGCTATGCTGATGCTCTGGACCACGCACAGGACTGGGACCCATTGTCAGAGTCTGGTCCTTCTGCTTCCTCAGATGGAGAAATATAGCCAAAAATTTAAATTCACAAAGAAGTGTTTCCACTGCCCCTGTTTACTTTTCCACAACCTTTTCATGTTTCTCATTTCTCCCTGCTGATTTAATTATGTTACTCTGTCCACATTTGCTGAAGTCTTTCATCTGCTGTGTGAACACACTCACGCTCCAGCCCACAACTGCTCTGTGACTGGGTTACCTCCCTGACCCATCCTCTCGACTGCTCAGGAGAGCTTCCTCCCACTTGAGGCTGGAGGCTCTGTCCTTCCCAGGTGTAATACCTTGACTCAGGTGGGTACTACAGTCACTCTTCTGAGCCTGTGCTCCCAGAGACCCCCAGATCAATGGCTTGTGCTTCACTCCCAGTGCTGCTGCGCAGAGAGGACCCGTGTTTCATTAACCCAGATACCACCAACTATTTGCCAAATAGGGCAAAGAGGAATAAAATGAGAATTCAAGAAACTCTTTGCTACAATGGTGCAGGACACCTCCAGTTTTCTACCCAGGGTGTGTCAGACATGACAGTGTTTGTTCCTATGCAAAATTATTGCTGATGGTTTCTCTGTTACCACTCTAGGATGTTTAAAAGTGAAAATACCCTCAGTTCCGCTATTTTGACTCAAACCAAAGAAGTGACGTATTTTTGCAGCTTTTTAGCAAGACCTACCCCATGAACATTTCAAAATATGATCATGTGAGTCGTGGCTAGAGGAAAAGAGAGCATGGCGATGGAGCCATCTGACTGCAGGGCTGCGGTCCCAGGTTCGGGAATGTGCAAGCACATGTGCTCAGGGACAACAGGCACATTCAGAGACCAGCGCTGGATGCAGAGAGGGGTGGGGAGGGGCTGTGGCAGAAGATGATTGCAGGAAGCGTGTGGGATGACCTTCTCACCAGGAACAACATGAAGCAATAAATACCTTTGTGCTTGTAAGCTAATACTGAAGCGAAGCTGAAATGGAGATTTTTTGAGACATGAAGCTGTCACGGTTAACATCACTGCTGATTAGCAATTAAAGGATCCCTCTGTGTGTTCATGCATAAGGCCTGCAATTACTGATGGGTCTGGGAGCCCTGCCTACTTGTGAGATGGCTTCCACTTGTAAGACACTGCTTTCACATGATCAGGATTCAAAATTTGTTTTCACTGAAGTTTTTAAGCCTGTGTGTCTGCCTCTGGATAACTATTTTGTCTTCTAGTTCAGGCAAAATTATATAGACTCATAAAGTAATTCAGATGAGAAGAGACCTCATCAGGAGGTCAGCTGATTGGTATCCCTTGCTTGGTATCAGATCAGTTTGCTTCCAAAAAAAAAATATATTTTGTTACATAAAATATCTTTGCTGACCTTTTTTTGCAAGGGTGGCATGTTTTGGTGGCCAGGACTTGAAGGCTGGCAGGAGGGAGTGCCCTGTATGTCAAGGACTTCTACCAGTGCTGTCTAAACTCACTCTGATTTGGTTATGTTAGGAGCCATCTTAAAATAATATTTTTGTGCATACTAAAGTGAGACTTATTTGGCTGCCAATTTCTTCAGAAGAAATTGTTCACACTAGGCAACATCTTCCTTGCTTTTGTAGCCCTGGGCTACACAGAGTAATGGAAAGCTCACCTGGGAAAGGAAGATCATCTTCATCCTGCAGCGAGACCTAGGGAAGGGAAGAGAAGGAAGGAAGGGAAGGGAGGAGGCTGAATTAAACGCAAAGGGGTAAAAATAAGACCTGTGAGGCAGAACTGTGAGGGGAGGAAGGCAAAATGAACCTGGCGAGCAGCTGAAAAGGAAACATGAAGCAAGGGCGAAGAGGCTGGGATGCAAAACTAAGGGATAAGACATTGACTGGCTGGGCTGAACGATGCAAGGAGATGGGAGAACAATTTAATATGAACATGGATAAAGCTCTGTCACACACATGTGGCCAAATAGGTCCCTGTGGAACTTGTTCCTCCTTGTAGCTATAGGCAGATGGAAAGACTGTGAAGCTGTCTGATGCCAATTACCCATCCTCATTTGGTACCAGAGGTGCTTCCGAAGAGAAGGTCAGACACCAGCGTAGCTGAAGGTGTGTGGCAGAGGCGCAAAGTGGCAGAGGCGCAAAGCACGCTCATGGTACGGATGCAAATGAAATATAACCAGTGCTCATACAGTTCAGCCACTTCCGCACAGCTTCCCCCTTGCCCCCCTATCCACAGCCTGCTGATAAGCAGACAAGCACAAAACCCCAGTTTCTACCAGGACTAATTTTCAAACTGAAAAGACAAGTTTCTTCCACAAAATTATATTTACCTGTGAGAGACACAAGATTATGATGAAAACAACCACCAGTATTTGTGCTCAGCTTATTACTGTTTAATCCAAATTAATTCTAATACAGTAATTTATCTGGACACTGATAGAAAAATTATTTCTAATGATTACAGAGCAACAGGAATTATAGTCCTGGCTATGCCTGGCTTCACCTAAAACAAAGCATGAGGGGACAGGCAAAATACTGTTTCAGGCTTTGATTCAACAAAATATTTCAGCACAAGTTTCAGCCTTAATTTACCTTCATTGTGCTGAAATGAAGCCTCAAAGACCTTTTCTTTTTCACTTCTATTTTAATCAGATCAGCCCACAAGTACACACACAAGACATGAACCATGACTGCTGTCTGAATGGCTATAACGTCAGCCTCTCTCATCAGCAAGGCATGTTTCAGCTTCCAAAATTTGAATATTTTTTTACATTTCTAGAAGCCCTTCAGGGGTAAAGCAAACTACAGAGAATCCTTCAAGCCTTTATGAGGTGGTTTGGAAGTAGGGACTGTAATTTTTGAAGCTATTAAATATTTTTAATTTCATTTTAATATCTTATTAATATATTTATTAACTTCAAAAAATGTAATTTCGTTTTTAATTAAATAAATAATTATATTCCAACCTCCTGGATTGAGAATTCCCTGTGGCAGAATCCTTCTGTAAAGGGCTCAGCTCTGTGTCGGGGTACAAAGGGAGGAGGACTCCCTTGCACTGCCAAGGCACCTCTCCTCACCTGACCTTCAGGTACATCTGTGAAAATCTGGGGAGCTGCTGGAAGTTTAGGATGAAGTGGTTGCATATGTGACTTGAAAAAGGGTTCTGAACTTTCTGAATTTCCTATTACTAAATCTGACCTTTCTCTAGAATAGTCAATGAGATGTTTAAAATCAAAGTAGGGGGTGCACACTACATGGAAAATTGAGTTTAGGCTGTAAAAGCCAGAGTAATATTTTATATTGTGATTTATTTTTTAAAGCAAACACTTAAGAGGTAAACTAAGAGTCATGACATGAGGTCTTTAGTTTGGCCTGAAGTACTCAGCTAATACTGTATCTCTGATCAATACCTGACATCCTTCTTTTCAGGAAGTATGGACAGATCTGTATGTGTATATCTTAGGTTACTTTTTTTTCGTCTTGATATCAGCGGAGACCTGCCAATAGAGAGCTCTGCTCCTAGTGTATAAAAGAAATAGGGAATTCCCTACTGTAAAGGTGAACCTGATGGAGGGCAACGTGTATAATTCATGAGAGGATCATGGTGAGCCAAGGCCATTCAAACCAACATAAATGCAGCAGCCAGCTCTGAGCATTTCGTAACTTAAATCATTACACTCACTACAACAAATACTGCTACAGCCAATCTCTGCAACTGGGTAAAGAGCTCTCTGAAGCACAAGTGAGATACCTCCCTATCTATTATGGACTGTAACATGTATTACCCCATATTAACAGTGAGCAAATGACTCAGTCCAGAAGCAGGTGAAAATTCCTCACTCTGCAAAGGAGCTTGACAAAGGAAAAATATTATTCAAGAGATTAACATTTCCCAGGGTGGGTGACTGCGTTAGCAAACCAGGCGCGCTGCTCTTGCACCGTACCTGTCAGCCTCCACAGTGTATCCCTGCTTCCTCAGCCCCTGAGCCAGGCTTCCCCCATGGGGCAAGCAGCAGCCTGGTGTGAAAGTAGAACCTATCCGTGCTTTTGCCAAGGGTGAAAGGCAGAGTCCGGTCACCATGGCTCCCCTGATTCAAATGCTGACATGTTTGCTGCAAGCGACCTTTGTGATATCTCGCAGAGTGCAAACACGGCCTCAGCAATGCCACTGGCAGGCAGAGGGGGGCACAGACTGAGGAGGAAATGCATATTTTCCACATCACATCAGCCCAATTATCAGTTATTGTCCTTTGCAGAATCTTTTAACTATGCTTACAACTCAAAGAGTGCAGCTACTTAACCTTCAGACTCCTCAAATGGAGGTTTTTTTTCTTCCATGAAAACAAGTCAAAGCCAAACCCAAACCTCGTTTTGCAAGAAATGAGTCACACTTCAGGTTTTATCTGGTGCTTTCTACAGCACAGTGCGAGAAAAGCTATGCTTGTAAAATTCTCATAAAGCAATCACAATATGGCCTCATCAGTCTGGCGAAAGCAGTGCTATGAGTCCGTATCAGTGGGGCACCAGTGACGCAGTTAATTCTGGGACACAGTCCAGTGACTACTGAAGGTGAGTTACAGACAGCTCAGGCACCGATTCTCTGTGCTACTGATGATTCCAGGTAGGAGACTTTTTATGACAAACACAGAGGTTACAACCCAGTTTCTGGACTTGCTTTCTCTAACTTTAGTTCACGGAACTATGGTTTTCCATGCTGCCATGTCAACAAGTACAGTTCATGGAGCAGACTTGCCCAATGGTTTGCGTCATGCCTGTGTCCCTTTTCTGGTCACTCATATTTTACAGAAAATTGAGTGGGCAACATCTTCGTCCATAAAGTTTTCTCTCACCACATCCCCTTTAGCTTAAGCTTACAACATCCTCACCTGTCTTGTGCTATCTTGTACTACCAGTATGATGGCATCAGCAGCCTCATTGTAATTACCTGAGCACATCCCCACAGCGTGTTACGAGAACACCAGGCAATGAGGAGAAGAAGGGGCAAGGGTCTGTCACGGCACTTGCCTGTCCTTTCATGGCTTCCTCGTGAAAGTTTATTCAGAAGCATGTGGACAGCTTTTCTGTCACCATAAATGTCCCATCATACTCAAACAGAGAACATCACAGAACTTTCAGGTCATATTTGGATACATTGGGCACTGAGCTAAGAAATATGCCAATAACAAGGGAATTAAATTTTAGTGTTTTCTAAGATGACAACAAAGAGACAAAAGATTATACCCGCGATGCTCCTGGCAGCACATGTTATGCAGGAGGGCTGCTGCAGCAACCTGTACACAATGGCATTTCATGGTCAAGGGCTTAAGGAATGAGCAGGTACACTACAATGCCATAGTGCAGCCAGGAGGGGATGTCAGGAACAGCCAGCACCTGATAGCTGTCTACCCTTGTGGTGATGATGTCTCCTAGCTGAACAGAGAGGGACTGAAATATGATGTGCTCTCAGGGATTCCTATTTTAAAACCCCTGGATTTGGCAAAGTAATTCAGATTTTCAAAACTCATTAGGAGATATCGAAGAAGAAGTAAGTGCAGAGTTTGACTATGCAGAAGGCTTTCTTTTTTGGTTTTCATTCAAATATTGGAAGACTTATTTTATGAAAAATTTCCAGAAGTTATCATAACATTACACAAACTAGTAAATTATTTTACTTCATTAAGAGCTGTGTGTTCAGAATCCAGCTCCCACCTTCCTGGAACACCTGAGTGACATACAGGTCATGAGGTCCCACAGATAACATGCAAAGCACAACCCTGGCTCATGGCACAGATCAGGGTTGCATCACATGGAACTGAGAGCTGCAGACCAGAGAATGCACTGTCAGGAGATCTCTTCCTTGGAGAAGAGCTTTGAAGTACTTCACTTAAAAGAAAGCAGGGAAAAGTTGATTAAAGGGGAATGTGGTTTTAACAAAGAGATTATTTTTTGCTCCCATAATACTTGTGCATAAGAGAGGCACATGAAAGCCCCTAGAGAAAAAGACATTCAAAGTGCCCTTCAGCACGAGGATTTGGCTTTTCAAGCAAGTGGTGTCCTACTACACTTCACAAAGCTCGATCAAACTGGATTTTTGGCAAAACGTCGTTGCTTGAAGACATCAGCCACCTGCCCAAGCTTTGCCAAGTGGTTACAAGTAAAAACCCAACATTTCAAAGTGGAAAGTTATCCTTAGTGCCTACAGAGTTAACCAGTCCCTTTCTACAGGACAGTTTCTTACCACCGTGGTTCTGGCCCAGGTGCTACAGAGGAATGTTAACTACTTGTTCTTTCCACACTGGGACCTTCACTCCCACCAGTCCTTGTTAATGTTCAAACTGGTGGTTTCAGATTTGCAGGCAATCATTGCACTGTTAACAACATGACAACTGTAAAGTAGGATGAATATTTCTTCTAGATAGTAACAAAGGAGGAGAACAATCCCAACCCCCTAATCCTTCTCATTCAAAAGCTGCAAAGAGGGAATCTGTCTAAATCCCCATGCGAGGAGCTAGAGGCCGAGCTGGGAAAATCCTGCAACTTACAGCCATGTGGTTATTGTGCCAACAAGCAGTCCAGAAGTGAATACCAAACAACATGGTCATCTTCTTATCCCATTCCCTTTCATGGTGAATGGGAAGGAAGAGATAATTTTCTTGCACAAATCATAAATGGAAAAATTATGTTTTCCCACTGTAGAGCATTGGCCAAAGCCTGAAGTGACATGACAAAAAACCACTGGAAAGGAGGGCAGGAAGAAAGGAGGAACAGGAAAATCACACAAGCTCTACCCTTCTTGTGATATTGCATATTAAAATTGCCACTGGAGGTTACTGCATATTAAAAATGTCATTAGTAGCTTGCTTTTCTCTGAGACTGCAGAATCTTAAACAAGCCAGAGACTTAGAAAGTCATTTTGCTTCTCAGGCTGTGTCTTCTGCCTGACACACATTTTCCTACTGTCTACGTACAGCTCCTCTGTTGACATCAGTCATCACACAGCATAAGTGTCGGAGAAATGTAATCCAAGTGGTACAAAACAAAGTATCTCTTGAGATGGTGGGAATAAACTGCAAAATTTCTCTCAAAAATCTTGAGAGACAGCTCTCCTTGTTACCTTAAACCACCAATTTCACATCACATTGAACAATTCTAGCATTTAGACTGCAAGGGAAGGCACTCAGCATCTTGCAGGACTGAGCTGCAAACATCCTACTCAAAGATTACCAGCTATATTTGGTAGGAAAAAAGAAACAGAATATCAAGAAATTGCAGCTACATTGGGCCAAATAATCACATTCCAGAAAGTTTAAGGTTTTTTAAAGTATGTATGTTTCTACTTAGTGATGCTTCATAATGCAAGCAGACTGAGAAAAACCAAAGCTTTCCAAAAGGAAAGTGACTGCAGGGTAGGTGACAGAGACTTGGACAGAATCTAGAGGGTGCTTCTTCTCTAAAAGATGAAGGGAGCTGCAAGCTGTTGTCCCTTGAGTAAAGCAGGGGTGGTCTGTGGGTTCTAAATCGCTCCTCAGTGGGGGCTGATCTGGCTCTTACTGGAGGAAATAGAAACTCTCTGGTTACTTACATGAGAAATTGGTGTTTTTGCTGTACTATAAATTCTGTCTACTAGGCACGACTACATATTGGATAATTATACAAAAGCTCCTTTCTTCCACTGTGGAAATTAGTGGAAGAAATTCTCTAACTTATGTGCAGCATGTCAGACCAGACAAGCACAATAATCCTGACAGTATTAAGAAGCACTTCAAGGTCTTTGGATAAAAAATTAGCAGAAGAAATGTCAGCCATCCATACTTCTCCTGGGTTTAGACAGAGGGTCTGGGAGCTATTACACATTCCAGAACTGCAGTAGCTTGCATGTCTAAACATCTCCTTCTTCAATGCACAGCTGATAGCTAAAAAAAGTTTTCCCTGAGACAAAGGACTGGACTTGTAGCTCAATACAGGGCTGTGCCAGATGTGACCAAGAGAAGACATAGCTGTGTCTCCTGTTGCCTGTGCTCTGAGACTGTACAGACCAATTAAAGACTGGCAACAGTAAATTCTCCCTCACAAGTTGTTTTCTGGCATGTGTCTGTTGTCAAATTTTGCTCATCTTTTTTTGTGGAGATTACTGTTACAGGGGAAAGTGAAGGAAATCTTTATTACTGGCCAAAGTTCACTGTTTTCTGAGCACTTTCTCTCTTTGTCCTAACACACACATTTTTACCTTTTAACCTGGAGGTTGGCAGATTTTACAAGTGTTATGATATGACAGACTACTGGAAAGGAGCATTCCTAGGCAGCAGGTGAGCCTGGTCAGGCCTATCATTGCCGTGATTAGTTTGCAAGAATTATATCTTACTTCTGTTAATAAAAAAATAATAAGGAAATAGAGAATGAGCTTCCACTTTAATAATCTGCCCAAATGTTTAGCTACTCTTGCTTTTCCACTTGACCTCACCACAGGGCTGAGGAAACAATAGTTTACTCTTATAACTAAAACCTTGCCATTTATTTCCTCTTTAAATTTGCATGTTTTAACTTGAGCTACAAGATGATGCTACGCATTTTGTCTGATAAAAGATGCCTAATATTGTTTTTCTAGGCAGGCACTGAGAGATGGGTGCCAGGCTGGCTCTCAACTGCTAGCTGTGCTGCTTTCTAGCGTGGCCTCGTGACTCCCAAAACAGCAGATTCAAATATGAGGAGATGCGTCAACGTTCCCCAAACATCCCGGGCGTAGCACGGACAGCCCTAAGCCGTCTCCATCCATGAGATTAGGGAAATGCCATTGTTTGTTCTGAAAGCCTTTGCCCTTGAATACAAGTACACTCTGCTCCCCTTTTGCTCCACGAAGTTAACAGAGACATACATGCCTGCGGGATGAGTTCCCCCAGTATTTACATATTAATGTTTCTGTCCTGTATTAGTCAATGTTTCTGTCTGGAGCCTATAACCTTTGGTCAGGTCTGGAATCTGCTTGGACTTTCTACAGTTGTGCTGGAAGATAGATTCCTCCTGGCAGTCCAAAATGCTTTGGGTAGGGGTAAGGAGTTTTTTGTCCTTAACAGGATAAAGTCTTCCCACCTCATAGGTGCCTAGCTTCTGCCTGCAATGGCACCTCTTGATTTCATGGGGTGAGAGCTGCAGAGGAGGGTTTCAAGAGGCTGCAGCACACCAGGTGTTGACCCAGGGGACATGTGCTGGCAGAGGGGCAGAAAAACAGAGTGGAAAAAACTCTCCTTGGGAAGACAAGGTCACCTGTGGCCATCCCTAAGGGAGGAAGACACTGACGGGCAAGAGTTTTGGCTGCATGGAAGTTCACTGTTATCCAACATTACCTCAGCTTCATTCCTTCAGATCTCCCTTGCACACAGGTAAAAACATGTGGGTTTATTCACAAATTTACAATATCTCATGAGATATTTACACCACACTTCAGTGTGCCTATTCCAATGCTCCTGCCCACCCCTAGTGCCAGCCCCCTGCTCTGCCTCTCTCCCAGCACAGGAGCTCCTGGTGTGGCCTGGCCAAGAGGCTCATCTGGTTTGAGGAAACAGCCAAATGAGTAATTTGTACTGTGGCTGGGCCAGCACAGCCTCTGGCTGAGGGAGAGCATGGCACAGGGCAGGAGAAAACAAGGGAAGCAGGAGGGCAGACTTCCTGAGCTGGCACTGCCACTTAGAGAAATGCCTGGCCTATCTTCGCTTTGGGGTGCATTTCCAAGATCACCTACATGGTTTTGGAGCATAAAACCAATTGCCATCAACAGAGGTTTTTTCCTTGAGGCCCATGCTCCTGCTTTACTGAAAGTAGCTTAAGTATCTCATATAAAACCAAAATTCACAACAGTGAAAAGTTAGTTTGTCTTTTACAAGAGCAGCGACTCCTATAGAAGCCTTTAACAGCCCCTAAAGCTTCAGAAAGGCCACTGAAAGAAATATTCTAGGATTTAAACCCATAGCAAAAGACAAGCCTCATCCAAACACTCCCACTGACTCTGATTGGTGTTGGACTGGACCCACGTATGAAATGTAAGCAAAATGTGCTCAGGGTCCTTCACAATATAGTGGATTACAGCAAGAGTATTTTTTATTTATAAAAAATGGGGTTATAACAAAAAGACATTGGAGATGCTCAAGGCCTTCTTTTCCCCCTCTCCAAACATTCAGGGGAAAAAGCAAAGAGACTGTTCTCACACACGGATACATCACCTCCTCAGCAAATATGTCCACAAATTTGTTTCCCCGGCATAAAACTAAAACAAGCAGAGAAATATTTTTCTTCCAGTGTTTGCTTTCTATTTATTTTCTGTTGCTACCTTTGTGTCTGCAGGAGCGCCAGTGTTCCCTGAGCCCCAGAACCCACTGGTTTTGATCTGCTGCCTAGCCTTTCAAACCCCAGAGGGGTGCCCTAGAGCAGCTCTCCCTTTGCAGCCGGCAGTCATGGGACTGTTTCAGGGTTGGGGTGAACAGGCACAATGCCGGGAACATAAACAGGGGCTCCCCGCTGGGATGGGGATTGGAACTGGGATGGGACATACTATTGCAGTTGTGCTTTCAGCAGATGTTTAAGGAACTGGAGCTTTAAATTACCTCTTTATGAGGAATTATTATTATGAGTTTCCCTATTGTTATCTTTATTTCTCTGTTGTCTTCTCGACCATTCATGGAAAGCAAAATACTGAAAGGTCACTGACAGATTCAAATTCATTTTTGAAGGTAAGCAAATAGCCGCAGGGATTTATTCACCCATTTTCAAACAGAAAAAAAAAACATAAGCAAATTACTAGGGGGAGAAAAAAAACCCCAAACAAACCTAACCACATATCTAACCAAGGCAACCTCACAGTCCTGTCATTCAAAGCTTTATTATTGTTTCCTCATTGCTGGTAGCATCACTTCCTGTGTTGAAAAATGACAAGCTCTTCTGCACAAAGATCAAGGATTATAAATTTTCACATTCTGGGCACTATAAGAACCACAAATAACAATCTGTTGAACTAATCTCACTTCACTAGGCATCACTTTCCTAAAGCTGTATAATGTGTGAAATCATTTATTGCTTGGAGACCTGTTAAACAGGCAGCCACAAATGCCCATTGCATCTCGTTGTTTGAAGCCTAAACCTCAACACCATTTATTTCTAAGCTATTTTTTGGGTACATGCAGGAATCAAACCCTTGTAAAATCTTTTTAATTTCCTGCTCTCATTCTTTGGGCCCACAGACTGGACCTGTAAGATATTTAACTTCTTTTTTTTTTTTCCACATTACTGGTAAACTCCTTCAGTTTCAGCAGTGATGCCCATAAACAAAAATCATGTCAGACAAGGTTCCAAGACAGACAGTTATTAGGTCAAAGGCAGAGTGTTTCATTTTAGACTTCATCCCCATTTAAATCATGAAAACCTCAGTAAGTATTGAGTTTAAGTCCACTGTCACTTTTCTCCAGGCCTTTGTTAAAGGACTCATTATTAACTTCTGTTAGACCTCCACGCTGAGAGGGGCCACACTATCAAGCAGGGCTGTGTGCACACAGAGCAAGAAGCAGTCTCCCTTCTGGAATATTCAGGAGCCCAGACAGACTAAAGATAAGAAAGAGCAGCTACATTTCCAGCATGTGTCACACAGGAGGTCGGAGGGTTCAGAAGGAGAGCTCAGCATTCACAAGTCTTAACCCAGGGCCTTATCTACCACATCAGATTTTGTCATACTCCTTTTAAACAAAACAAAGTGTATGTATATAATAAAGGGTACATGTGGATATAATAAAGTATATGAGTATAAGCCTTTTTGTAAGAAAGGTTCTATCTGTTCTCACAGCAGTAACCACAAAACCTCATAAGCCTCTTGGATCCATCTGAATCCTCTCCCTTCTCAAAGCACACACTAAAGGCCCCTAATCCGATGGCTTGCTCTCACAACAGATATGGTATTTGCAGAAGGGTGCAACATTTGGATATGTGTTTACTGAAAGGGATCTTTATAATTTCTGGTTCCTGTTGGTCCTGGTGCCCTATTTCTGTGTGCCAAAAGGGAAAGCAGCAGTGCTTTGCCTGTAAGCAGGATGCTGTTATCCTCTGCTCTGAGGCCAGGAGGATTAGGCAGCTATCAGGAGCAAGGTAACTGCAGGGGCAAGCCTGAGCTGTTAGCTTCCAGTCAGGCTTGTCACGTATATAAAACCCCAGTTGCCTGATTAAGTCCTGGGTTACCATGAGCCCTCAGTGTGACAGTTTTCCAAGCCAAGCTGCCTTAAACCTGTCAAAATCTTGTTCTTTTCTCTGAACAGTGCCTAGAAGCGTTATGACATTGGCTAGGCCGGTCCCAGAGGGACAGCTCCAGGGAACAGCTGCTTTCTGCCCCAGCCCTCACAGCAGAGGATGTCTCCTGCAGCAGGCCATCCCCACAGCGCTGTGCCCGTGGTCCATGGATCAAGGCTCAGGATACTTTGCCAAACCCAGACAATGTTACAAAGGAGTAACTGGGAACTCTGAAGCAGAGCAACAGTTGGCAGCAGGACAGCACAGCCTTCATTTTCTCAGTACCATTTCTGTGATTTTCCACTCAAATCATTGTGCCATTTAAGGAATGCAGACCTGTGCCATTCTGCCTTACAGTCAGACTTGTGGGTGCCGCTGATTCTGCTAAATGAATGGTAAAATAGACAGAATGATGCAATTTAGCATGTTGTAGAAAGAGTCAGAAGGAACACGCCAACAGTATTTTCAAAAGCCACCTGCCCCAATATTCATGGTGTGACTCACGTTTCTACTAAAGTTCTGCAGAAACCCTGGACTAGCTACATGATTCTCTACTAGGAGTTTATGTGAAATTAAGTCATCCCAAATGGTCATTCAAACGAAGGGTTACTGACAAGGGAAGGGATGAAATAAAATGTTCTTGTTGTTCTATACAACAAAAAAGACTGCTAAGGAAGAAACTTTATAACCTGAGAAGGGTCTGCAGCTTTAAGAAATTCTCCCCTAAAGGTTGTAAAGCTTTTACTATGCAAAGTATTTTTGCTATTATATACACTGGCAGCCACTAAGTGCAGCTATTATTTCTGGCGGTCATTCAGAGAAGGTCAGAGCTGATAAAGTGTTTAACAGAGTTTGTTTGGGTAGATCCATCTGTGTTTTTAACCACCCATACAGTCTTTTGTGTCCTTCTAAAAGACACTGAATGTTCCTCAGTCTAATAAATTATGGTCTTTTTTCCATATTTTATTATTTATCATGCCACAGCAAAGAATGCCTGCTTTACAATGTCCACACTTTTCTATATGGTTTACACAAGCCTCTAAAAAAAGGACAATTCTTCACTGCACAACAGGGGTGCAGCCTGCACAGAGCTCCCATTTCCTTGGTATAGGACCTGTGGAGTTGTGACCTGTCGCTCTCACTCCTTACACCTTGGGGTGATTTCAGGACTCAGAATAGCCAAGCAGGGGAGATTACACTCAAAGGGCATGGAAGTAAGAGGTATCTTGAAAGGATGCAGCAAGGAACCCAAGATGGAGCTTCAGAAAAGAAATGTTTTCAGGACATGTGAGAACCAGGAAAAATATCCTAACTAGTTGGGATGGACCACAATAGCATCCTTAACACTCCCTCTGGATGGGTTTGGTAGTGCAAGATTTGAAACCTAGCCCCGTTATAAACTCTTCACGCCACATTTGAGCCAGCAGTGTGCCCAGGTGGCCAAGAAAGCCAGTGGCATCCTGGCTTGTACTAGAAGTAGTGTGACCAGCAGAAGTAGGGAGCTGATTGTCCCCCCATACTCAGCACTGGTGAGGCCACACCTTGAGTATTGTGTCCAGTTCTGGGCACCTCAATACAAGAGAGATATTGAGGTGCTGGGGTGAGTGCAGAGGAGGGCAACAATGCTGTTGAAGGGCCTGGAGAATAAACCTTTTGAAGAGTGATTGAAGGAGCTAGGACTGTTTAGTTTGAGGAAGAGGAGGCTAAGGGGAGACCTCATCACTCTCTACAACTACCTGAAAGGACATTGTAGAGGGGTTGGTGCTGGTCTCTTCTCACAAGTAATTAGCAATAGAACAAGAGGGAATGGCTTCAAGCTGCAGCAGGGGAGGTTTAGACTGGACATTAGGAAAAAAATTTTCACAGAAAAAGTAGTCAGATCCTGGAATAGGCTGCCCAGGGAGGTGGCTGAGTCACCATCCCTGGATGTGTTTAAGGATCATTTAGATGTGGTGTTGGGGGATATAGTTTAGGGGAGAACTTTGTAGAGTAGGGTTGATGGTTGGACTCGATGATCCCAAGAGTCTTTTCCAACCTGAATGATTCTATGATATCACATGGAGCAAACCAGGTGAACTCTCAGCACCTGACTTCCCTGCCTGGCTGCACAGTGTGGCCACAAGGTGAGGCACTTTAGTGACAATCTCTGCTACTGTTTATGAGTACAAAACCTGAAATGAAATATTACTAAGACTATATGCTAAGATTATATTGCTTTAAAATGCTGTGCAAACATTTGCTGACTATGAAGCAGGTGAGTATTGGTATCACCATTTTAGAGACAGGAAAGTAAGGCAGCTACACTAGTGATCGCTAGAGAATGTGTGCCTCATCTGATGCAAATAACTTCCACTGACCTAAAAATTATTTAAATGCTACAGCGAGAGGATCCTTACATCTGACAACCATTCTGGACGTTTCATAAAGCTTTTTGTATCCAGAGATAGTACTGTCCTGAACATGTCGTTTGGGTCCCTTTGCCACTTACCTGAGCTTATCTGCTACAAAAATCACACGCCGCTCCAGCAGGAGAGAAGCAAAGATCCTGATGATCTGACGAACACTGAGACACTTGAAAAGGCATTCGAAGTCCACATGTTCCAGGCGCGAGTCCATGGGCCGCCGCAGCTCAATGACCTGGACACATCCAACAAACATTAGTCAGCATCACTGCTCAGGGCTGACAGTGCCAGGGCTGCCCGGCACCCCAGCCCGGGTCCTTCAGCACTGTTCCAAGCTTTCCTGTTGAGGGGACACAGAAAATGACCCACATCCTCTTTTACAAACTGAGGCTGGAGGCACAGCACTCCAGAGAAATGGAATATTACACAATTCATTATCAAGTCATTCTTCTTCCCAGAATACAGTTGTGTGCATTAAATCTGCTGTCATTTCTGAGGGAAGCATAACTCTGCCTTCTAAATACTCTGTCAGAGATCTAAATCTTGGCTGAGTCAACAGTGGAAGCAAGTAACAAACTGGAAAGACTGGAGCTGGAAGCTTACAGGATTAAAATGGCCATAAAGACAAGGTAAATTTGGTTATAAACTTGGCTAGCAATTCAAATTCACATCTAGATAGCAGCCAGGGACTGAACTTAAAGGCTGGACAAAACGTAAACCGAATATACTTCATTTTCATTCTTCTATGATGCATAATTCACTAGATAATGTATCAAACTTTTTTTTTTGCCATAAAAACATGTACATATATATACTTAACTGGGGAGTCAGGACAAGGTCTTAGGTGGAGATTTGTGACATCCCTTTAAAGTCTAATTTTCATACTTCATCCATGACCTTGGGCCCTCTCCTTCCTTTTCTCAAATGCCTTTTGCTTGATTCCTTTATTTTATCTTCCTTTTACTCAGCAATTGACATGCTCAGATGTGGAACTTGAAGGCAGAGGACAGAAAAAAGAAGAGGGAAAAATAACATGAAGAAGAGAGTAAGAGAGGGAGAAAAATGTGAAGTGCAAGATAGCAAATGATGAACTACTGAGGAATTTGAGGAAACAGAGGGAAAGGGGAAAAGTTGGCCAACTTGAAGCTGTGTTGAAATCTCCAAAGTCATATTAACAGGAACATATATACATCTCCTTCTTCCCACGTCCAAAAATCACCGTCACTTTATCGCTTTAGACCACTTTTCTGTTTGTATGCACACGACACCGCATTTCACGAGCATACTGTACTGGGTTTAAACTGGAGTAGCCCTTACAAAATTCCTTACACGCTGTTTTAAGGATATGATCAAGACCACAGGATACTGGAAACAAAACCAGTTTAGTTGTAATATTGTTTGTGATCAGTAACACAGGACTGTAAGAAGAAAGTAGTAGGTTTGATTTTTAGAACAGTATATGTGTCATTTTGATTTTTTTTTTTAAAGCTTGAAATACAGAAACATTATGGTGCCAGAGTATTTGATACCCATGACTTAGCTCTTGCCCCAAACAGCATTAAGAATCAAATTGCAGAGCAAAGGTGTACCATGAGTATCTCCCCAGGAAATGCTGCCTGACTACCTCTTCTTCATATTCAGCAAAGGTGCCCTCTTCAATTCCTTAGCATTGGAATTGCAAGCTCAAATCATGTTTATGTACCAAATTGTGAGGAGCTGGTTTTACTGCAAAACTTTCAACGCTAAAATGTTGCTGCGGGTTAGGACACAGTGCAAGTTACAGCAGCTTTACAAATGCCATGGACGTTTTCTATTGCCTGGCAAAGCCTTCTGCTTCAGTCTGCTTATCACAAAGAAATACACTGTCTATTTCCCAATTAATCACTATCTTTGTTTAGGTCAGAGGAGCGACAATGGAAGGACAAGATTCTGTTCCTAATTAAGCTGGTGCATTCCATTTAAATAACGAGCTTGTACTAGCATAACAGAGAGCAAAGCTCAGCCAGAAGAGAGTTGTTTGTTTGGAATTATCTCAATGTTTTTCTCTGGGAGAGTTCAGAAGCTTGAGCAGAGGATAGAGAAGTTGCAGATCCATGGTTCCCAGATATAATCACATCAAAAAAGCATTATCAGATCTTATCACTGTTACGCCAATCGGCCTTGCATTTTTCTTTTGCTCCTCCAGAAGAAAATGCTTATGACTTAAACATGCCTTGCAAGTCACTTATACTAGGAACCCTTTGCATGTCAAACCAAGTGACATTACAAGCCCGCTCCACTGAAGTTAGTGGCTTTACACTTGGAGAAAATATGGCTCAATGTAAAAATAGTAATAGCACTGTAAAACTAACCCTAAGGAGAAGAAAATAACCCTAGAGGGTTTTTTTCCTTCTTTCACTAACTGGCCCAAATTCTATTCCTATCTGCAGTAATGTATTTCCTCTACATGCTTTCCCATCTGAGTAGAGCTACTGTATACTTACATAAGGACATGCAGAGAGCAGAATCTGACACGGCCGATGGTTAGCAAGCCTCACGTTACAAAAAACTTTGTAAGCAAGGCACCACTATTGACATTTTCCAGTAAGGCATTTGTTGTATAACGCTGGGCTTCTAGCTACTTGAGTCAGCAATAAAAGGAAATGAAACCTCTATGTGCGCACACACATACAAACTTTTATGACAGGCTTTTCCAAGTACAGACTATTTCTTTGAAGGCCAGTTAAAGGGTATTTATTGCCAAATAGAGCCATTTAAATGCTGCTGGTCACTCCTCCCACCAAGGCCAGGACTAGCAGTAATGGGGTTTGCAATAACAACCAGCTGCTGTTCAAGTACAGTCAGCATGGGAAGCTTACACTTGCTTGTTATCATTGTGATAAAGCCCAGCAACACTGTAGTCTGTTAACCACCCTAGGCCAGGCATCCTAGGACATCTGTAGTGTTTGAGGTTTTTTGTTAAATACAACTTATTAATAAATGTAGAAAAACAAATACATAATAAATTGGCTTATAATCATCAATGGGAACTAGCAGTAGCATATCAACACTGGTACAGGTCCTGCACCTCTCATTTTGAGGGTGTGCCGTCTCGCATGCCTCGCAGTATCCATACATCTCCTCCTGGTTTTCTTTTGCTGTTTGATATTGGAGTGGTGAGGGGGGAGGCTTTGATTTTTAATGTTTGCTGTTGCTTTTTACCTCATTTCCAGCTCCAGGCAGAAAGGTTTTTACTTTGATTGTCTTTCCAGGTGCAGGAAAAGGAGACTCCATCAGACTCCTCATAAATGGATAAACCAAGGCAGAAGATATTCCCCTTCTCCTTTCAACCTCATCCAGGATCTGATCCATTAGCAGGACATGAGAGAGAAAGAGACATAACATGTCAGCACCACATACCCTTTTGAAGCATCTTTTGACCCACATGTGCTTAAACACATGGCAGATTTAAGTTTCATTCTCCTCTGCCATGCATTTCTTCACTACTGTTAAAGCCGCAGGATTCAATCATTCTGTAAAAATGATACGTTTTCCAGCTACAAACCGGACCCTGCAGTTAACACAGAGACAAGGAAGAAATAGCAAATCTGGAAAGGAGAAAGAAGATTCAGCATGGCAAAAGAGATCTATATTGTTGGGATTTTGCCTGAACAACAGGGTGAGCTGAAGGATAGAAAGATCAAGACAAATCCCATGATCACAGGCCAGGTCAGCATCATGTCTCAGTGGTATATCTTGAAATTTTTATTATAGACAGACAGACTTTCTTCTGCCATGGGCATCTCTTCCATTTCTACTGAGAGGGCAGGAAAAGGCCAGACCAGCAAGAAAAGCAAGCCTTGCCCCACTATGATACCAGCAGAGGTCCACCAGGAAAGAGCTCCTGGAAGAGTCCTGGCTGTGGCGGCAGCAGTCACGTCACAGCCTGTGCTGAGCTGGAGCCAGCCAGCAGCAGCCTCATGAAGCGTGCCCAGCTGTTTACACCGGGTGCCTGCATTATGGTCATTTGCTGTTTGACATGATGCAGAGCAGGCAATCTACTTTTGAAATAAGCAGATGGAACTTCTTACAGATAGAGAGGACTATTATTTTCTTCTCTCTTTGGTCACATGGGCCAACATAAATTATATCACAGCTAAGTTTTCTCACATTAAACAGACGATATAGATGATAAACCTAAAGAAGATGAGAAAGCAAGCTTCAAAGCAGTTACTGGTTTGACCCGAAATGGTGATCTTTTAACCATTGCTCAAAAGCAAAAGGCCATACAAGAGCTAGTGGGTCTGAGCCAGGCATTTTCCCTTGTTTCTCTTGGAAATGTTCTTCACTGAAACAGAACATTAAAAGACAGTTAAGCACAACTGGTGACTTACAATGATAGCTAGTGACACCAAATGCCAACAGAAGCATTCACTGGTGCATAGTTTCCCCTTTCTCCTTGCAACATAGTAAAGATCTAACTAAAGCAAAGCTGACCCCATATACATAATTTGCATTCCAGTCCATGGAAATGGCAGATAACTATAATGAAGAGATGAATTTCATCCTTGATGTAATTTGCAGCATGACAGCTATCCCCACCAAACAACACCAGCTGCCCAAGTGGGAAGTAGTAATGAACCAAGGCTATGCTTCGGGTCCCTTAGTGCTCCAGCACACTGCCAGCACGCAGTTGTAACTTTCCCAACATTATCTCCTCTTCTGCAGTCACTCCTTGATCCTTTATGTTGCTGGAGTTGGGGGCCACATATGTGTCATACCCCTGTCCCAACAACCTTCACAACACAAATAAAAAGGAGCAGTTAAACTGAATAAAAGTTGAACAGAGATCTCGGGAGATAAAATGGTCAAAACCATCTGTTGAAACCATGACCAAATGAACTGGCTGAAGTAAAGCTATCTGTAGTTCTCAAGTCTGTCTTAGCAGTAGGTATTACAACAGTGAGCATAAAAGGCTTTGAAGAAGACAAAAATAACGCAAGTTATCAGAAACAGGGTGATAAACATTTTGAAACAGAGGACTCTCTTTGCTTTTCTGTTAAATAATATCCCAGGTTTAATATCTTGTGGCCTTTCATCACTCACATTTTCCTGTAAAGACAACTGTTCCTTGTTTTGACTAATTCAACAAAGTGCACCATCATGATCGTTTTCCTCTCTTTCCCTGGATTTATCAGTTAGGACAGGTTCCTCTTACTAGACTCAAGAAAGAGACTGTCTTGCTTTTCAAAAACTTCCATCTCCATCCACACCACATCTGTCTTCAAAACCAACAGGGGTACTAAGGCTCAAACTCTTCTTCCTTCATTTAACAGCTGTTTTGTCCAAACCCTTTCCAAATGTGGTGCATGGAGCATGCGTTAAAGAGCTGTACTAAATCCAGCTCAGGGCTTGAGTCAGCCCTGCATGTTGCCAAGCACCTTGCTCCCACCCCAGCACAGGTACCATCAGGAGGTGACCAGCCCTGTGTAGGACAGTACTGCTGTGGCCAGGCTCCTGTGTGGATAGAGTCCTTTTGTGGCCAAGCCCCTCCACACTCACAGCAGTTGAACAAGGGCGCATGTGTGTTACAGCCCCATTCAGGGCCCAATACGCAATTGAGTTGGAGCCTGCCTTCCTGCCAGACCAAGGATTTGAGGCCCGTGGGGCCAGGGCCTGCCTGCCATAACAACCCGGGAACAGCCCCTGCTGAAGGCAGTGAAATTACACTCACCCAGCAACCCTGGGCTCCCTTTGGATGACCGGACACTTTTTGTAAAGTTACAGATTGAACTGGGAAAGCAGATTATTTGCAGTTGGCCTTCATTGTCTCACTTCATACCTCAGCTGCAGTGATACTTGGTTATAAGGAGGATACTTACATTTTCTTTTTTTTTTTATTGTTTTGCTCCCCCCCCCAGACCATTTTCATTTGAAAATTAGTGCAGTATCAAAATTAGATAAAAACATAAAAGCAAGCAAAGAGCTTCAAGACATTTCTCCATACCACAAGTTTGGTGAGCTGTATTATCCTCCCAGAACAAGACATTTCATTGCACTCACGGATATCTATGTTTAGATACATATTATGTCTAAGAGACGCTCTTATAAACCCTTGATTTCAGAGCTTTATGAAAGATATCAGAAGCAAAATTGCAATTAGCTGCTGCAACCCAGTTGTTTTTCTTCCCACAAGATTTGTGTTAAACAAATTTTTATCTAGAAAAGCTTCAAACCTGAAGCTTTGAAGATAACATTCTCTATGATTATTAGATCATATGAACAGTATAAATGTTATGACTTGTATTAATGTCAATGATTTCCATGTTCTTTTCAACTTTATTCCTATACAAATGAACAAGAAAAATCTGTGTAAGTTCTGTCAGATTTCCCATACCTGAAGTGAAAATCTCTGGCAAATTAAAACATTTCTATGAACACTATATTGAAACTGGAAAAAGGGAAGGCAGCCATTGGACATTAGATGTGTTGGTCTCCACAGATCGCCAGCAAATCCTGCAGAATACTCTGAGATGCTCACTTGATTTTGCAGGACATACTCTCAGAGGACTAGGAGGCCCTAAACTGAGGGAGGTCCTAAGCTAGAGAGATGTTTCAAATGTTAATCAATCAGAAATATTATTAATAATTAATTTTAATAACCTTTTGTCTTACAAAAGAAGAATGCTCGTGGCTCTGGAGTTGACTGGCAGTTAATTGTTTCAACGGCTATTCAGTCCCTCTGTTCAGCTGCAATGCCCTGCTCATTGACTCAAAACTCATGTTCCAAGGAATGTATTACCTAGGTAAATCACAGCAGCATACAATGCAGCTTTGAATTCCTTAATGTGGAAGCCAATTAAAAGATTATCCATACTTTTCTAGCCCCCTAGAATAAAAAACCATGTCAATAGAGTTCAGCATATATAATTCACTTATCAAATAATCTTTTTTTTTAACCTCATCATTCCACAGGGTATTGGAGTAAAAGTGGTACTGGCCCATCATTCAAACTGTGGATGCCAAGAATTACAGCTCAGCACAGAACAGCTTTAGAAAACAATGGAAAAAAGTTCAGACAGCCAGATCATACAGACACCCACATGTTTTTTGAATCAAGTTCTGCCTCAGTCACAGAAGTAATAAGACATTCTTTGATGAATGCAATAATAGGGATGGAATATCCAAAACAGCAACTGTAAAATACAGTTATCTCTTATCAGAGGAAGAAATTCTTCTTATCTGCGATGTATCTCAGCAAACAACATTAAAAAGCAGTATTTTTTAAAAAATAAATTCTTCTTACCTTGGAAAATAAGTCAAAGCATCCCAGCCGGCTGATGACACAATAAACTTCAGGTAGGCGTGGACCTTTTCCACTTGGCTGATAACAGTAAGAAGGAGATTGAAATTACATATTAATTTGGAGTCATAAGGGAATACAATTCCCTCTCTGTTCACAGAGTTGGCCATCATATGACATCTTTCACTATGCATTTCTCCATCAAAATAGCTGCTCTTGGAAAGGCATCGTATTTCTTCCATAAGACAGGAAACTAAAACGCATAAATAGTGCTTATCCACTTTGGAAATCACAGTGCACTGGAGCTGTATTCCAATATCGCTCCAGCTTGCAGCCATAAAAGCACATTTAACTACAACTGTAACTCATGCCTGTGCTATCATTGTCCTCTGCTCCTGCTGCCACACAAGGAGTGGGGCCACCCTGGGGCCATGCGCTGGAAGATGAGAGCTACAATGCTAAGGGAGGTTATGATGGCTTTAGTTCTCCATGATATTCAAAGAGAGCTGAACTTATAGAAAGTAAGCTCACAGACCTAAATAAAGGCAAGCTGCATGAGCTAAACCATTAACTTCCTCAGATTAATGCATGAAAAAACATCAAACTCTTAAATAACTTAAACAGTGGCAGGTATGAATTGATGGTGCACATTCTGCCCACTGCTGCCCACCTTCCCACCCAAAAGAACAAACCAACCTATAATGACCATCCTTTATAACCATTCTGTTGAAGATATTTCCTAGAGAAGCAAATGGTTTAAACTGGCACAACTGATGTGTATTCCCTCACAGGACTCTGCAGCCCCGCCGATACCACTGCAGGGAAAGGCCTGTCAGCACCGCGTGCAAAAGAAGTGTACAACCACTAGCTGGATTTACGGAAAAAGAGGCAGAATTAGGCCAATGCTGAGCACTTTAGATAAACCAGGCTCACTGGCAAGGTCCTCAGAGCAGAGAGCTCAACTGCCTGTGTCCTGCATGTGTACAATGTGCGCAGATGGCAGTGACATCCATGCATAGCAGCTTCCCACTGTATTTATAATAAGCTGTGATGCGGCATTCCAGTTTTGGGTAGTTGCAACTGATTTTCACCAGATTGGCAGGCACATACATCCTAGGGACTGTTATTTTAACAAGGCAGCTTGTTGACTTCAGATGCAGTCACATGTAGCCCCAGGATACAATGCAGGGAAGTCCTGGTGCAGCCTCGTCCAGAGGCTACATCCATCACGGCACAGAACAGCTGCAGGTACACTAGCAAACCCCAGTGCCCCAGCAGCAAAAAGCTGAAAGTAGGCTCTGAGACAACAGGCGAGGCTGCCTACTTCCTTGCATCTCATGGAGTCAGCTGTGATTGTGCCGCATGGTACGAAAAGTGGCTGTAAAAGAATCACTTGGCATCACTTAGGCTCTTTGCATAGCTGTACATTATTGATATGCAGCAGTGACCAAATCATCTCCATTAATAACAACTCTGTCATAAAGGAGCTCAGTCACTGTTTCCATCAGTTCCTCCCCACTTACGCATTTAGCCAAAGTAGCTGATCATCTTCTCTGTGTCTGCACAGAAGGCCAGTATATTTTCATCTTTGTCTCACCATTAATCTGCTGATACAGTGATTAACTTCCCCATGATGTGTTTGACATTTACATGCCACACAGATGTCAATCAAGAGAAACTGAGGGGTAGCTGTGCTTTTTAAATCTGAATATTGCAATATAGACTTGGACAGTCAGCAGGTGCCTGCCTGTTATAATAAAGACCGCAAAAAAATACCAAAGCTAAGTGAATACAGATGAGTCTATTTCTGGATCCAAACCTGCTCACTACACGTCACATCTCTGAAAAAACAGAGCCCTTTTTTTGTCCATATTAGGTATAAAATCCTTCTAAAGGCACTGAGTGATTATATCAAGCATGTGGGATTTTGGTTAAAATCATTGTGTCAAATCTGCAGGAATGCCGAAGCTGTGCCAGAAGCCTTGGATAGCTCCCAACCAAGAGCTGTCTCACTGAGTGCCAGTAAAAACATCACATTCCTGGGTCATCTATAAGACCAGAAACAATAACTGTTTAGCGCTTACCCAAAGATTCTCCTTTATGAAATATCATTGCTTTCAAACATTTAAAAGGCTACATGTGTCAGAGCTGGGATTCTTCCCTCCTTGCACTGATCATATAGAACACCCTTTTCTGTTCTTTCAGAGACACTTTCCTGCAAATAGCACAGCCTCCCAAATGCATAAAAATAATCTGTGAAAGGCAGCAAGAAAAAGCCTCAAGCAGAGCCATTCTGAGGGGCAGGAATTCTCAAATTTCTAACACTGGCAACTCTTCACATAACCTCCCCTCTCAGCCATTAGTTTACACCTCAAAGCTGGAACTAAGACACTTGCTCATTGCGCTTTGGTTTGCTTCTTTCCCAGAAAAACATTGTATGGGACATGACACTCTTCCCTTCTCTGCCTGGACTTATCTTTCTTCACTAGGGAAGACTTGGGCACTGGGTCTGACCAACAGTACTGCCTTAATCTCCTCTCTTCCCAGAAGTGAGCACTTCCAAGTTGCAGGCTGTGCTCTACAAGCCTTGGAGTCATGTTCTGCAAGGCTCACTCTTCCACACAGTGGATAGATCCAGTTCAGGAAAGCTGTATGGTAAAGTAGCACAGCTGAGAGCCCTTTGAGTGACTTTGCCTTGATGCACTGCACTCCCCCTAGAAGAAGAGGGATAGAGGAGATGATATTTTGGTTTTGATTTGTTTTCAATTTGTTTTCATGGAGCCCAAGATATTTTCAGCCTTAGTCCAGTATCACAAACGAAAATGCTAATGTTGTTGATAACAAGACAGTTTCCCAAGAGGATGAACATAAACTGACAAGAACTTGGCTGCAAGATGGAGGAGCTGAGATCTGCATCAGGGCTGGCCTGCAAGTGGCTCAGACAGTCTTTTTTATAACAAGTTTAATCTGAAGTTTACTGACTAAAGCCCACTCCAAAACCTGCTTTGGCAGGAGAAACAGGACACTTTTACTCCAAAAAATAAGCCTGCCATTTTTTTCTCTTTCAAATCACACCTCCTTGCTCTGTGCTTGAATTCTACAAGAGCATTTAGTTATCTCCTCCCAGTCCAGCCCAGCACTGAGAGGCTCTCTCACAGACTGCATGCACCTGCTTTCAAAGCAAGGCAGGCGATCCCTGCAGTGTGCATACTCCCCAGCCATTCAGACACATAACACAGTGGTTTGAGATTGTTGAGGTACTGGGGAGGCTGTGGGGTGTCAGGAAAGCTGCTGGTTTCACAGCCCCAGAAATAACAGGGAAATGCTAGTCCCAGCATGCTGACATCAGGGGAACCAAAGCAGTGAGGACCAAACACATTTTCCCTTGTGCACTTCTCCTCCCAGGAAAGGCAGCAAAACCAGACCTATAAAACAGCAAGAAACAGAAACATGCACCATAGTCCTTTCTGCCATCTCAAAGAAGCAAGAGCACAGCAAGAAACAAACTAGCATCAACTCGAAGACCCCAGAAGGGCTGTGCTCCTTCCTCCCCAAAATGGGACAGGACACCTCACCTGAGATCTAAATAATTTCCAAGAGAGCATTATTAGGAAAACCAAAGGAAGCAGTGAGGGCTGCCTCAAAACCAGGTGAAAAAGGACCATCACAAATGCACGGCAGCAGGTGAGGTATCTGAAAAAAGCAGCCTTTGCAAAGCACATGCGTTAGCTCTGCATAAGCCTCTAACCCTCTGTGCTCCCTTTTAGATCAGAACTGTAGATGCTTTAATTGCAATTAGCTGCAATTAAATCAGTGATCATATAACAGAAATAGTACATAAATATATTGAACTCTAAATGACAACACAAATGCCATTTTCATACACAGATTGTGTAATGTGTGTTCCCTTCTGCGGGAGAGTGAAAAGGACGCTATTTTAATCCTACCTGGCTCTAGGACTGTCTTGATCTTGGAACAATTAAAGATACAGATTCAATTCCAAAGCTTAAACAAGGAAACACAGTATTCCTGAATAACCTTCCCAGCACATTTCTCCTGCTCAGTTATATTAGAGCCACATGCAACCTGGTAGGGTGCATAGCTTGAAAGGATGACATCAAGAAGACAGAAGAGATGCCTCCCAAGAATATTTTTCTGCATATACTAGATAAGGCTTGGCTGTTTCAGAGAGAGACATACTGAAAACTCAGCAAGGCTCCTTCTTGGAAAGTCTGCTGTTTTGTTGCTGGTTTAATTTAAACCATGACAGACCTACAAATGCAGAGACTGAAAAGTAGGTTTGCAGAAATCAGGTTATTGTGTCAGATCAGATCACCACTCCCTTAAGTCTAATGCAATCACAATGCCATGGCCAGAAAAGCCCTAGCCTCACAAGCAAGCCAACACATCCAGAAACAGAGATGTTCCTTAACGGTGTCAGGAAGCAGAAAAATAAAAAAGTTAGGAGTCCAAAATTAATATGCCTGTCACAAACCAGCTTCTGTGGCAGCTCCTGGTTCCTTGATAGGGCCAATCCAATACAGACCATGAGAAAACTGTGGGTGTTTTAAATCAAAAGCTTGTCATAAAGGATTCTTGTTATATCTGAAACATGGACTTTAAATGCCAGAGCACCCAATGTGCACAAAGCTGTCAAAAGTACTTGGGAAAAGGCAGAATGGAGGGATAGGAGGCAAGGGGAAGAAAAGGTTTTCCAGTCAGCTTTTTTCAGTTCCATACACATTAGTCTGCATCCCACAAAAGTTGCTTTCACAGTGTAATGAAATCTGTCCTTCTACCCCAGCAAATGCAGGATGAACTAGTCCCACCTAATGTCTGTTTTTCATGTTTCAACGTACACAATTCATGTTCAGGCAGCTGCTCCTCCAGTGACTCCTGAGGATGGCTTGTCTTAGCCTAAAAAAGTGCTGGAGGAGCATTTTTTATGTGAGAGGGAAGAAAGAGGTAGAACAGGGTGAAACAGACTCTGCAAGTTTTCATCTTACTTCTGCAAGTACAAAGTTACCAGCCAAGAAAGCCTGACAGCTTTCTGCTCTGGGAACTGGGTCTTGTGGAATGTCTGTCCTATATGATAGAAATGTGCACCTCCTACTGTTCCCATGAGCCAGCTGCAGCAACAAACTGCAGGACATTGTTCTGATGATGCAGTATCTTATACTCCAGTATTGCTCCAATAGCTAGAACTATCACCTCTCAACATCTGCAGCAACTTGATGGCAGTAAAGCCCAAGATGGTTGTGAAGATCCCATAGAACAGCAGCTTACATGCTATGACTGTCCCTGGGGACAGTGGCTGGCCAGCTGTGGACCCCAGCCACAAGGCCACTGACAGCCCAAGCTGCCAAGGAGCTGCAACTGGATCCAAGCATCTCCCAGAAGATACAGGCCTGGTATCTCTCTTGCTGTCTACACCCTTTTCTGGGCTGCAGAGACTGTTCATGGCCTCCCAGTAAGGAAAGTTTTGCAGATTTTCCAGTACTGGTGGATTTTGCAGCTGAGGCTCTGTCAGCAGAAACCCACTGAGAAGGTCCCTGCTTTCAGCACTGTGATCATTGTATATCCACTGTGCTCTCTCTGGGCACAAGCTTATAGAGTGCACAAATAGAAAAGTGCTAACACTTCAGTCACACCCTTTAGAAAACAATTTTTTAACATATTAAATCAAGGCAATCAGCAAAACAAAAATTATACACTAAAATTAAAAATCTCTATTTTACAAGATACTCAGATTATAGCAGCTTCACCCCTGTTCCTTCCCAATGTGAGCTCCTGCTGTCCCTTCTGCCCCTACCCAAGTTGCTGCCCTGTGGCACCAGGGACACTGGACTGTCCACTGGAGAAGGCTGTGACCAGCCAGGTGAGGTTAAGCCCCCAGCAGGAACTGCTCAAATCATCTTTGCTGCTGACACGTGTGTATCGCAGAGCCACAGCCCAAGAACAGCTCTAGAAAAGAGCCTAGCAAGTTGATGGGTTAATTAGCATTAACTAAACTAAATTAATCCGAGTCGTTAAAGAAAAAGGTCTTATTTGCAGTAAAATGGCATAGTAATGAGAGTTAATATCTCTACTATATATTAGTCCAGTTCCTTTTATACAAGATGCATACTTCTCACATCAAGTCATAGGGAAGCTGTTACATGATTGCCTTGGACGTATCAAGAAGTAACTGGAAAACTTCACCCTGTCCATGGGAAGTGCAGATTGTTTGTTGTGGTACAATAGGTTACATTCCATTCTAATCCTATTCTAAAATGAAACAAAACAATATAAATACATTTAAAGGGGGTACTGTACAGGATTTGTAGTACAAGCAGAACACATTGTCACTCTATCCCTTGAGGTGGTTCTGGCAGGGTTTTAGCACCCACACCGCAAAAAAGGATCCGAAAGAATCTGAAATCTGAAATTTTCTTTTCTGAGAAAGAGTGGAGCAGTTTGTTCAGATCACAACATGCCACAGGAGAACAAGGCCAATGAAAAGCAGTTGTTTCATAAACAAAGGAATTGGAACACCAGCCTCCACAGAGACACAGCTATCCCCATGGGATCAAGCTGGATTGCCCATCCAGCCATGGAGCCTGCTGCCCAGGACTATCAAATGGTCTAGAAGTTGTGAGACACCTCTTGCTGGGTATTACAAGAGCATCCCTGGCTATGACAGCCACTCTTGGACATCAGAGACACCCTGACTGAAGCTTTCAGAAACTGCTTAGGAAATTGTACACCCAAATACAAAAATCTCCTTTATAGCCCAAGCCTCTGGCATATAAACAGTGCCTGCAGAATTTGCCTGCTCCTTGTTGCCTACACAAACTCTGTATTTGCACATCCAAAATAAGAAAGTATGCACATAACTAAATAGAAGTATCACACAGAGGTACCCATCAGTGAGGCTCTTCCACCTATGCACCAAAATTGCAGGGGACAAGAAATTCTTAGCCTTTGTGAGCACAGCAGATCCCTATGGAGAATGCACTTCAGGTTACAACCTTAATTCCACTATTTCTGCCAGCAGGACAGAAAGAGATTTCAGGATCCAAATAATAGTAGATCTCTGCTACTTTTGCCATTTCCCCAGACAGAGAAATGCTGAGATGTTTCTCTGCAGCTTTCAAATTCCTCTTTCTTTCTAAGCGCCAGACCATGCCAGTTTTGCTCTCAGAAGGCATGGCACGATTCAGCCCAGAAATGGACAAGCTGGTGAAGTACATTGGTATGACTCCACTTTCCGCTGCTGGGCAGGCTGTACCAGTGAGATGAGACATGTCAGCTTCTGCAGGTCAGGTTTTGGAACCAGGTGAGACATGCTGAATTAAGTGATCTCCCAGGGCAGCAGCAGATCAGCTTTATACCTGGCTTTATAATTATTAGAGAGATTTAGCAAGACAGCACTTACTTTTCCCTTTTTAGAATTAATTTTTGCCATCTATTGATTGATTTTTGCCATAACCAATGGAGGAAAAAGCCAATCTCCAATGCTGTCTCAAAACACCATTTGTATAGAAGTGTGTAGCATTGATTTAATTCTGTTTCCAGTATTCTTACTACAGGTGGATTTCACTGAGCCTTGAGTAGAAGAAACCTATGTTAATCCTTCATTGACAAACTAATTCAACATTCCTGTGTATACATCTTTTCTATTGTGATTATTTCAGTATCAGCCTGGTCCAGGATCAACTGTTTTGCATTTCCCAAATGTAAGTTCTGTGCATGATTGCAAACTTGCTAACATTCCTAGAAATATAAAAGTCTTAAACCACCTTTACCTGCTAGAGTGAAAACATTCCATAATTTCATTACAGCCAACATTTTCTGATGTTTTGTTCTTTTTTTTTCCAAATATACCTTATTATCCTTTTAAGTGACAACACATAAATAAGTAATTTAATTGTACTGCTGCCCTCCATGTTGCTCTGCTTATTTACACCAGGAAGGATACCTTCTAGGTGTTCCATTTGTTTATCTCTGAATCACCCCCTGACCAGCCCTGGATTTACTGCAACACAAGCCTTCATTGACATTTCCTTTCCATTTAAAAACTTTGTTGTGGCCCACACTTACACACTGTGTTAGAGTAAGTGAGTCTCTGTGACACTACCTATGGCAAATACCGCCCACAGAATTTATAAACAACTTTTCTGTTATGTTAGTTTAAAAGAAACTTCTTACAAATAGAGGAACCACACACAGCAATACCTCCCAGACAGAGCATCTGCTGTCTGCACGACAAGGAGCTTTCCCATAGACAAAGAGCAGGGTAAGAGCAGGGTCAGGTACAGGCAGCACGCAGGATGGAGGGTGCAGTTCTAATGACTATGAGTTGCTGTGTCTGCAACACACACACACACGCATCGCTGTGCTCTCAATTTATCGGGTGACTAGTGATTTTGCAGGTGATGAGACAAAACTGTTCAGAAGGCTGAGTCAGGTCCTCGCACCATCAGTTGACCAACCCCAGTCACAAGGACTGAAAAGGAGCCTGAGAATCTAGACTTCCCAGTACTGGCATGAGCTTATCGCATGGTCCCGACCAAATGGTGATGGTGACAGGTTCTCCACCATGGTTGCCCTCCTACTCGACAGGGTGGCTTATTTACCTACATCACTGACCTGCTGCAGACTGATTAGGCAATGCTGACAGAGTACTTTGGAGATGTAAGCATCTGTCCAAGAGATAAACACTACTCACAAATGTTTAGAAATACCACATTTGCCTTCGTTTGCAGTGTTGTAGGTTCTGCTTGAAAGCACATAATATAAAGAATTTTAAAAGTAAGTGTTCATATAAGAAACTTTCCATATTCTTATGAATTTCCTATAAGACTTAGAATCCATCAGATTGAAACAGCCATTTTAAACTCCTGTTTTACTTCTGTTCCTTACATTTCCAAATTTCAGAGTGAATAACTCCATTTTCTTTTAAAACCATGAAAGATACTCTTGAAGTCCAGACTACAGTTTTGAGATACTGTTGAACAGAATTCTGTGTTTTGAGGGGAAGGTGCTATACTTACTAACAGCCTCCTGCAGTAACCGAACCGCCGGCTTCCATCTTCTCCAGTCAGCATGAAAGAGAAGGTCTCACTAGAAGAAAATAAATTGCCCAGATGTTACTATCAGAACTACAGCATAGCTATGAGGTAGATCGTTTAGAAAGAGACACTGCCATATCCAGTGAGAGTTTCTACGCACTGGAGGGTCTTCTCTCCCTCTGCCCATCATCTGGATATACTCTGTGGACAAATTCCATCAGCAGTAGAGCAAAAACATCTACATGGTTGTGGACAACGTAGCTATCTTATAAGAAGAGATGGGCACTGAATTTCAGCGACTTAGCAGTGTCTTTATACTGCAGAAGGAACACAAGAACTAGATTTTTAGGGCAGCATTCAAATGCTGTATCTCCCTTACCTTTTAGTTAGATCCTGTCTTTGAACTGTGCTTTGTTCTTAAGGGGAGAACCTCAGATATTCTCTAAAAAGTAGAGAAATCATTTTCTCATCCAGAAGCAACACAGATTTCCAAAATCCAGCTCATTTTATATCCATGTCTAGGATAAGTACCATTCATGACAGAGAAGTAAAAGAACAGTTTAAAGCTGTAATTGCAGCACAGGTAAAGGGAAGTGACTGTGAATTTCTGCCTGACTGCTTTGGAAGTTTTAAATGGCATTACATAAAACACTTTTTCATTGTGCTGGAAGGGCAGGGCATATATAATTACAGCTGTACATGGGAGGGATATCTTGTTTCAAAAACATGGGCTCATGAAAGGTCTGTCTAGGAGAGCAGCAGCAGAAGAGGTGAAATGTTGCGTAGGCAGGGCTGTTTGCTTCTCATTCCGATGTTGCCCACACAGCTGTCCACTTCTTCAGTGTTTTCAATAACTCACTATTCAGGTGCTTCCACATACTGTATAATATAGCCAAGCAACACAGAGTATAACATGGTTATGATGCATGTGCCATATGTAAGCCAATAAGAAGTTCCATACGGGTTCTTGGCTACAGTAATTGCTGCAGGTGAAGGCTGGTTCCTTGTTATTGTTTAAAGTACCTCTAAGACACACTCTGAACAGGTCTTACTTCATTTACACATCTCAGACTACGCATCTTAAAAAGCCATCTCACATTCTAGGGGAATATGGGGAGATCCCACCTGGAGCACTGCCCCCAGATCTGGAGTCCTCAGCATAGGAAAACGTGGACGTGTTGGAATAGATCCATATGAGATCCCCAAAATTATCAGAAAGCTAGAACACTTCTGTTATGAGTAGAGGCTGAGAGAGTTGTGGTTGTTCAGCCTGGAGAAGAGAAGGCTCCAGGGAGACCTTATTGCAGCCTTTCAATACTTAAAGGGGGCTTCTAAGAGATATGGGGACAGATTTTTTAGCAGGGCCTATAGTGATAAGACAAGGGGTGATGGTTTTAAACTGAAAGAGGGTAGATTCAGAATAAATACAAGGAAGAAATTAGGGTGGTGAAACCCTGGAACAGGATGCCCAGAGAGGTTGTAGTTGCCCCATCCCTGGAAACATTCAAGACCAGGTTGGACGGGGCTCTGAGCCTTTGTTCCTTCCAATCCAAAGCATCCGATGCTTCTATCCCTTCTTCTTATTCTACTACTTATACACCTTCAGATCAACAAGTTCTGACACCTCGATGCAGGGGGGGAAAAAAAAAAAAAAAGATACCTTTTTTGAGGTTTCTTTTAGAATGAAAATGTAAGCCTGCCTCTTCCTTCCCTTGCCCTTCTGCTGCAGTCATTCTTCTCCGAGGGAAGGAAGATAGGATTCCTCTGCTGGGACAGAACTCACTCCTACAAGTTCTCAGAACAACATTTCTTTGAGCTAAATGAAGAGGTGTCCTGTACTGTTAGACAAGTGTTCTGAAGCAAATGACTCAGGCAGGTGGTGGGCAGGGCCCTGTCCTTTTTAAGATTTATTTTAAATACTTCTATCTACGCTTTTGCGTTTAGCACTGACAGGAACCTTCAAACCTCTTCTCTTCAGCCACACAGGTCTGTGAGGCAAGCAGAATAGGGAAGAAAAATAATACAGAACTTAAAAAAATAATTAAATACAGCTGTGTGAGCCTGAAGTGGCCAAGACTCAAACTGCTACTTCCTTAATTGGGCATCAGTGAGCCTGTGGCTGCTCCAGATGCACTCCATCAACACTGCGCAGCAGAGGAGCACCAGAGGCTTTACCTGTGGTATTCAGAGACAGGGAGCCAGTCCTTCGCATCAGGAAAGCAGAACTGAGGGATAGCCTTGAGACGCTCCTCTGCTTCACGCATTTGCTTGGTTGGTCTTTCTAGCTGCAAGGGAGAAAACTGAGGTTCAGTCAGTTACTCTCTGTGCCAGCTTCACAGCAGCTCTCAGGAAGGGGGATTACTAATGAGCTCTGAAGAGCAAGGGTCCATCAGCTTGTTCTTTATTTGTGCTTGGCAGAGTGAGGTCTGACCCCAAGACAGGCTTATAGATGGTAGTACAACAGAAATAATCACTGCTGGGTTTTTTAATTATTTTTTTTTTAATTACCCAAAACTCCCTTGTTGCACAACGGCCACTTAAAACACAGTCCTAACTCAAATTCCTTTCTGCTGCAAGAGCACAAGAGAAATGCCATAGATCAGCAAAAGTCTTTCCATTGACTGCAGTGAGTTTTGGAACAAATCCTAATATAGCCAAAATGAGTTAAAAGTGAAATATTTAGAAACTGAATTTAAACACAGTCTTTAAAGCATCTACCATCAGCCCAAACTCTCCAGCACTGGAAAAGATAAATTTGTAAACAGGGAAAGCTTTCAGTCACCTTCTCTATACCCTTCGCTTTGTAAAAGAATGCTTTGGGACAATTATGAAAGCTGAATTATTAACTCCATTTAAAAACCAGATTTCTATTAATTTTCCCACTTATTTTCTTTATTGATCTTAGGATGAACTGTAGTTAAGAATTTTTCTTTTACCTTGGGAAATTGATATGTCACTTCTGGGAGGTAAGTGTTTTTAGAGGGCTTCTTTTTCAGTGACACTACCACAAAGTACTCAAATAACTCCCGTTCCTGCCATTCAATCAGCTCCAGTTCCAGGGTTCGATAGCTTGGAGCCCTCTTCAGCATTGACTGGATGTGTACTAGACGCTGGGTATGAGCTAGCATTTAAAAAAGAAAGAGACAGATTGTTACCTGGGACTGTAATGTGTATGTGTAAAGCCACAGCCATTCACAAAGGACTTTCAGTTCCTCAGCATAGTACTCCAAATACGTTCCCCTTGCAAAAGCAAACCTTCATACTGTAGACTCCCACAGTAATTGCACCCATAAATCAAAACTCTCTCCAAGACCTGAAGTGATGCAACACTAAGTCACTGAAATAATTTGCAGTTCATAACTGTTACCCTGCCAAAGGTCTGCTTTTCCTTCACACATAAGACTAGATTATAAGCCCTTATGTGGGTGTGTAAATGCACCAGGGCCTCCAGGGTGACACGTCTCAGGCCTGACTTGGACCTCATTTACATTGCTGAAAAACAGTTCCATGACCCATCCCAATGTAGCACAGCTTTATGCTAAGAACCAATGAAGGTGCATTTTCACCTCCTCTGCAGCACAGGCATAGTCCATACAAGTGATCTCCAGAGAAGGGGGAAAGAAAGGAATGAGGCGCAAATTGCCCCACGTGGGATTACTTTCCTTGTGCCAATTCGATTGAAGGGCAATCTTAGATTCATGGTCATGCCCTGTCCTGATTCAATGATATGCCTTGATCCAGTGACGTGTTGCTAGACATCTATGGCAGACTAGTCAGTAACATCGTTACCAGTCCTGATAGACCAACAAGTGAAAACAGCTAAATAAAACCAGCTTCCTGCATGTTCTTCCCCACCTCTTCACACCAGGATCCCTGTGCAACGGCAAATGAATTATTAGCAGCACATGTCAGCCCCTTAAGGTTGTATTCACTGACACTGCCCGCAGCTTGCAAAAGGCAGCCTGTCCTTGTGGTAGGGAAATACACGTCACAAGCACTTGATCCCAGCAGTAATTAATTGACAGAAAGAAAGGGAAACCCCTTGAAGACCAGCTGTCATACAACTGGTTCAACAACACAAAAAATTAAATAATATTTTGATAAAGCACTTGGGTCTTGGTGTGACTGCACTACTAAGACAGCCAAATCTCAAGAAATAACCTGCCTTGTCCTGCCTTGAGACAGCCCCACACTGCTGGCCAGTGCTTCATATTTGCAAGAGGTGGAACCAAAGAGCTCACCCCACCCTAACAGACGTGGACCCATTGAATCCTGTCATGCTACACATGACAACTGGACCTTTGGCTCAGGATGCCCTGAGAGCATCAGTGTAAATATAAGGCCACGCAGGCACAGTCAGTTAGGGAGCTATCAGAATGAAGATCCTCCATTACACATCAACAGGGGAAAAAGCTTCCCAGTTTCCAGTGAAAGCAGAATCTTCTCCCAGTTAACAAAAGAGAGGCCAGGCCTTGTCAGTTTGCTTTCATGGCCTGTGAGCAAAAGCAACCCTTATTTTTTGACACAATGAGAAACAGAACTGAGAAAGTGCTTTGGGGCTGGTACCTGTCTACAAAGGAACAATGAGTCTTTTTCCACACATTACTGTACGATGTTGCATACAGCCTGGTTTGGGTGGTCTTGCCACTACCTATCTGGAACAAATCTTTCTTCTTAAGTCAGTTTTTTCCAGCAAGTTTTCCTGCATGAATAATAAACAGGTGACATCTGCTTGCCCCTTATCTTATAACCACAGCTCCACAGTCTTGATTTTTTCCCCCCTCATGCTTACTAACAACATGTTAGGTTTTTAGTAATAAAATCTGTTGTTGCTGCCTTCAACTTTTTTATAGTTCTGTGTATCAGGACTCTTGCAGGACTAATTTACTGGCCTGGCTCAAGCAGAGTTTGTGCAGGTGCTGTGCACTGATAGAGGAATTTCTACAATTTGGAGACTGCAGACCTATAAAGGAGTATAAGAACCACTACGCTGGATCAGACCCAGAACGCTGCCTCCAATAGCAGCTAGCAGTAAACACTTAAAGCACTGTATGAATAAGAAGAGAGCATATTTATCCAATCTCATCCCTCTAAGTTTGCACCCAGTAGTCAGTCTGGAAAACATCAGCATCTGTGAAGTGGCTGACAAAGCAGATCTATCAAAGGTCCTGTTCTTCATTATATAACACAGTTGCCAAATCCTTGTTAGATCCTCACAGCTCATTTCGTCCTTGCTTTCCATATTTGCGCTCCTGTGTTGGAAATTTTGTGATCTCTGCAGTAATGGAGTTAGCATAGGTCAGGAATGAAAATACAGGCCATGGAAACAATGTGCAGCAAAAGAAGAGTACAGTTTGGTAAGATCTGTGACAGTGGCTGACTAGAAGTCATTGAAGGCTGATCCCTTACCTTTAAACCTGTCATCTGAATCACTCTCACTCTCGCTGTTCTCATCTGCGGAAGAGATAGAGGGATCAGTTAATGCAAAACCAAAGCAAACAAACTCGGTTTACTGTGGTGAAACTGGGAAAAATCATATCCCACACTGAGCCTTGTGATCCACGCATGCTCTCTCCTTATTTTTAAAATATCATGAAATAAACAGTTTGAATTACTCTTTAGACTGTGTTTTCCTTGGATTGAGTTTCAATTTTTATTGAGAATAAGAGTGTTGTTTTGATGAAAGTGCAAAATTCATTCTCCATTACAGCAACTGGTTGCACTGAATGCCCGTCTATGCCTAGCTAGAGGTGAATGTGCCATTTGGAAATGGATTTTAAGCCTTCCACTTCTTTTTCAGACTGATTTTTTTGGAAAAAAAGTTATGCAGTACTTGAGAAGCCAAAGTAAGCCTTATGAGCTTTGTCTGTGTGGGCAAGATTTTCAGTCACCAGAACTCACCAAACTGAGCAAGAGTAATACACAAAAGTGACCCTATGACAAGGTGTATTTCTGAGACCTACTCACATTCACGCTCTGTTGTACTCCTGCTACAAACATGGCCTGAATTTCTTTTTGGCCCCTGCTTTTCCAGAAGCAGTCTGAAGTGCACTGTGAGTTACATTCACATGCCAGGAAAATGCATGACTTAATTACAAGGTCAAAACTGTGAATTCTGGACAAAACTTACAGATACAAATTACTCAAAAGTGAACTGGAGAGGCAGCTGATCCTGGGATTAATAGGATAGACAATGTTGAGAATCTTGTGTGTTTTAGCTCATCCCCATTTTCTCTTATTGCAGATAGAAAGTTACCATTGTTTGTAGAAGAAAGTTCTAAACAAAGTAGAGCCCAAGGTAGATGTGGAGGAAAGAAGTGCATCTGTTAATCCTGTAACACTCAAATGGATTCAACGTGACGCTCGTGTCATACCTCGTAGGGATGCTGTCTCAATATTGGACATAGAAAGTTTCTTCAGTCGTTTTTTTCCTCTTTTTGCACTGTAGATGGAATTGATTCTTTGGACGAGCTGCAAAATAAGAAAATGAGGAATCAGTAAGACCAAACACTTTTCTTCCGGGACGCTTTTAATTAATCTATCTAAACAAAGAATTTGACCATGGATGATAGGCCAGCCAAGCCCCTTAAAGCCTTTACTATTTCAAAGTGCATTTCTTACCTCTCTTATTTTGAATCCCATTTCTTTGAATCACTTATTTTGAATCTTACTCCTTCACGATATATTGTTAAAAACAACTAAATAACTCAGAAACCTAAATCTCATTTTCAACAATCTTGTAGAGATTGTGCTATAAAACCACAATGAGCCTGAGGTCTCCAAGGTAGCTGTTATCCTCTACCACCTCATTCCTCTCTATGCTATTGTTTCTCTCTCAATTACATCGTCTCATAGTGATCCACTAGCCATATTCAACTTCACCTTTGCCTCATGGACTTTAAGATCATATTCTTATTTTGAGTATAAGAGTAACTTGTGTGTTAGCACACAGTCAAAAAAATAAAACTATGAACATTCATATGCTGAAAAAAATTTCATATAAGGAGAATGTTTGCCCCTTAAATTTAAAAAAAAGCCAAAAATGTTGGGTACAAAACTAACAGCCAAACTTTCCAAGTTTTACTTAAAACCAAGTCATAAGCTACTCTATCTTCCTTCACAGATGTATGCTCATTTGTGGAGTAAAACAGTATATTCCAAGAAAGTAAAAATATAGTTAATATTAAGGACAAAAAGGAGGAAATAAATCCTATGCTTGTTTCCTGCTTAGATGGGATGTCAGACTAATTGATAGGAACATAAAAATCTCCCTCTACTCACAGTATTTACAACCATGTACTTTAAAATATGCTCTCTAATAAGAACAGGACAAAGCTGAATATACAGTAAAATCAACTTTGTTCACAAGCCAAGAATAAATATGTTGGCAGCTCTCCACCTCTGTATTGCTATTGTACTATAAAAGGTTTGTTGGGATTTTTTTGCTGTTGCTTGGTGGCCTAGGGTTTCTTCACATCCCATTTTGACTTAGAAAACTCCTTGAAAAATGGAAAGTTAATTTTTACTTAAAACCCATCAAGATAGCAGGGATATCAGGGTGAGGCAGGTTGTGACTAAATGAAGGGGAACATATTGGGCCAATGACAGTTATTTTCCTGAGACTGGTAAACAAATTATAGGGGAAAAAAAACCACTTCAGATGCTGCTCAATGTTATAAATAATAATTGTTGGGTGATCACCCATTCAAGATCATAAAGTTAGGTACACAACAATTCTCTGGAGCACAAAGCTTAAAGAAAAGTGTGGAAAACAGAATTGGCTTAAAATAATTCTGTGCAAAGATGACAATCAGATGTTTCCTACTCTTGGACCAGGGCAGAGTTACCCACTTTTAGGTAAGGGATTTTCACAGTATGGCTTTATGTAAAAAAGGAGTATGTCTTAGCTCCTGAAAGTTACTGTTTCTGTTTTGATATCAATTTTCCTCTAGGATAGAAAAACAGCTTTCAGTGATGGCTAAAGGCTGGAAAGAAATTTGCAAGCTCTTACAGACAGGTGACCTATCCTCAGGATAAGCCTGATCACCCAGCCAGTACCTTTGGGATCCTCCTGGCCCGTCGTGTAGACAGCAGCTCACTCGTGGTACTCAGGCTGTCCTCATTGAGGCTGGAAGGGGAGGAGGGAATGCCAAGCTGAGCCAGCAGCAGCATGTCATCATGGCTGTGCCGCTTGGGCAGCCGTGGTAAGCGGTGGCTCTTCCTTTCTGACCAGTTCCCGATGCGCAGAGACTGGCTGCTGGGCTTTGAAGGTATCTGCAAGAACAAGAACAGCTTGAGCTCTTCCCTTCCTCAGGAACATTTTGTGCAGAAACGGGTCTTTGTGAATGAGTGGTGGCTACACAAGGACATCATGCCAGGTGAGCCACTACTCTGTAGGATATGTGCAAGAGGTGGCTTAAGGTCAAAAGCAAAGGGATGCGAGTCAATACCTAGGACTTTAAAGTTCAAAGAAAACAACAGTACTTTTGGCTTTGGTGCATTCCATGCACCCACATCACATCAACTCCATGAGTCTTCAAGCCTAACTTGACAGCTAACTTGTCAGCTGGGCTGACATCAGAACAGTGACCCGATGGTTCTGATGCATCTCTTTCTCTTGCAGTATTGATAACCAAAAGCAATTACATTGAAGTTGCTGTTTTATCCTAGAGGAAGAAAGTAGAAAATCAAGCTTGGTGTATTTCTGTGGCGTTAAAATGTTTTAAGATCTGCCAGCATGCAGAGGCATGGTTACAGCTTTGACCTGCATTCCCAAAGAATTCCCTTTAAAACATGAAACTGTTATCATTGCAGGGGGAATGGAAAATCTCACTGACAGGATTAAGCACCAAGTAACAGCCACCTTTAGAAAACTGGGGCTCTTTTGCAGCAGTCCTTCGAGGAGCTCTGCCCAGCTCTCAGAAAGGTTAACCGGCAGGCTGGCAAGGCCAGGTCCCAGCCTTCTCCTCCCAAACACAAACACCATAAGAAGCTTAATCAGCATGTCTAGAAAAAAGCATTATTATCTCAAACAGCTGTCAACTGGCTTTTACTAATATTCTATTATCAGTACTATGAGCTATAAACCTGCAGTAATAAATGTCTCATTTGCTCTCCTGGGAGGGCTTACCTACTACAACACCTTACCACCCAGAATTAAGCATAGGTGTGTTTTGCATCACAAATACAATGTCATCAATAACACTTTTTATATCTGATGACTTAAAAACCTGAAAATAACGAATGAGAAAGACGACACAGTGGGATTCAAAATGACCACAAACCAGTGTTTCTGAGGCCTCTTCTTACCACAGGTTAGCATGCCAGGAAAATCTGCAGCAGTCTATGCTTTAGTGAAAGCAGTTCTTTTTGTAGATGATTGTTGCAAGCCTGGTGACCTTCTGATCTCTTCCATCTTGTTTATCACCATCCATGACTGAAAAGTCATGTTGCTAATCCAACTATGTTGCTATGATGGAAAAACTGGGTGGTAAATCATTGCCAAAGCTGCCATTCTTCAGGAAATTTAGACTTTTCTATTTCTGTCATTGGAGAACTACCCAGGCCCATAGCTGACCTGCTGTTAGTGTCTCTGCTTTAAATATCAGCACAATGACAGCGCAATTATGGCAGGACTGACTCCTGGCAGCATTTCAAAAAGAAGCTACCAGAATAAAGATAGCAAAGGTACCAGAGAGTACTTATTTACTGAGCAACCTTACAGAAGTCATTTTAATCTGTATATTCTTTGGTCGCCCCATGTAAAACAGAGAATAGCAGACAGTATTTTTCTGTGGACCTATAGAATTCCTACCCTGATGGTACACGCTGTTGGATCCTGTAGATGCTACACAATTCCTGTCGACACACACAGAGCCAAAAATGATTGGTTTGTATAGTATGTCTCTCACTAGAAGATTATATTTGTGGCTACAGTTTCTTCTTACTCTGCCTGATGACTGCTTTCCAGTTGTTTCCTTTTCAGTAGCTTTGCTGAAAACAATTCCTCTTTTACAAATGATGTGCTAGGTGTATACTAAGAATCCTGGTGATACTTCTTTTCTCTTTTGGACTGTGATGCTCACATGCACACATGAAAGAAAATACGTTCAATTTGGTTCTAGCTCTCTTTACAAGACAAAAACTGTAAATTGTTTTGACCTTTTGTTCAACTGCAAATTTTCTATTGATTCAGTGCAAAACAAAGTTCCTTTAAAAGGCTTTCTGAATTGCAAAATTAAAGATGTGATGAAATTTCTATTTTTCCTTATGAACACAATGATCCCATAAACAACAAAGCAACCTTGCATTTCACAGCATTCACAAAAAAACCAGATTGCTTTGGGAAATTGACCACAAAACGGAAAGTCTGCAGAGCTCCCAGTCTTTTACTTTGTGCTGTAAATATAACTTATACCGCCTTGTTAAATGCAGACACTCAGGTTTTTCTGATTATTATTCATTTATTTATTGGGGGGCATACTTGGCCTTCTGCATTTTACAATAAAACACGCCATGCTATGTACTTCACATGAGCAAAGTCACAGTAGGCCTCGCATAACAATACATGGGCAAGATTAAGCAGTTGACATTTTCCCTCCTGTACCTACTAAAAGCCCAGCAGCAAACACAGAGGCAATTCACACAGAGGTGCAGCCATACAAATGATTTAGGGTCAGATTCAGCTCACAACCAACCAGTGGAAGGATTCTGCTTACACTCATCAGGCCGTAGCCAGCACAAAGAGCCATCAGTTTCTGCAGCTCAGCGCTGAGCTGAGCCAGAGCTGCCAAGAGCATTCCCGGCAACAGTTTCTGCATTTGATCACATTCTTTTACCAGATACCCTTTCTCATTCAGCACGGCTGTTCTTCCTCTTATGCCATGACTGATTTTCTTGCAAAAGTTTTAAACAAGCTTCAAGCACAGAGAGACCGTTGCCGTCACGCCGTTACCTGGAGAGGTGATGTGTATTTCCTGTCCTGCGGCGTCCACATCCTGTGCAAAGAATCTAGGGAGTTCTCGGAGAGCTGATGGGATTTTCGGCCCGCGTGACGGCCTTTCAGCTCCACATCCTCGTATGGGTTTTCCTTGGGTGACTCGCCTTTGAGTTTGGTTTTGGTTGGTTTGTTGGTTTTTTTTGTAAGAAAAGAAAAACAGACAGGAATGTAAAGTTAAAAAAAAATAAAAGTCATGTGAACCAAGTGAAAGGCTTTTAGAAAAGCTCCTCAGCTTTCAGCATGACTCATCCCTCTAGCTGCAGCTGGAAGTATTTGGAGAAGAACTTGGCTATGAGGTCGACAAGTTTCTTTGGGGCTTTTTTACTGCTTTTTTTTTTAATAAAATGCAAAGATTTCACAAGACGTGCTTCTGAGCATCTGCAGCTGTGGAAAATTTATTGATATATAAAAGCTAAGGCACGTAACTTCTTTAAAGTCTATCAGTAGATTTTATAAACCTATAGCAGCCACTCACAGGGTGAAATGAATTGTAATAAACAACTGTTCTTAACATACCACCCTTACACACAATAAGACAACTTTTATTTGATGCTACCTTCATTTTTCTCTTCCCCTGAGAGAAGGCAAAAAAAAAAAAGAATAAACACTTCAGCTCAGCGGTGCTGAGAGAGAGAATTGCAAATGTAAAAGATGGGGGAAGAATTTCTGCCCTGACCATACTGCAGCCTCAAAGTGTTCTTTAAAAGTACATCATGCCTTCTAATTAAGCATTATTCATTTCAATTTATGTAATATTAATATCTCCCAGAAGGAAACTCATCCTGCCAGCAATATATAGGGGCTTGAACAGTTAATCACCAAATACGACACCAATGAAAAATACATCAAAAAGCAGACTGCAATCTTTGAAGTTTTAGCATTTGAAAACCAGAACCAAAATTTATAGTCCAGATTTAAAGTGAGATCCAATAGCCTTCAGCAGCCTAAGAACCAGTGACATAACCCATGTCTTCTTGAAACTCCTGAACTCACTAAGCCTCTCATTGAACTAAGAAGCATGAAAATGAATGACTGGCATCAGAAGAATAAACATTTTGTACTTCAGACGGTTTATAATAAGCAACTGGTTTAGAATTTTAGGTTTTTCAATCACAGGGTCATTCCAGTTTTCCAAGCGTTTTACACAGAAAACCATCCCCCCCCAAAAGTGATCTACTCAAATTTAAAAACTTGAATTTGCAGAAACTTGAAACATGCAGGAAGTTCAAATCTTTTGAAACAACTTGGTTTTGGTTTTATATCTAAAGATGACTCTAACTCATCGGTTTAGTACAATATACATTGAAATACAAGCTATTAAATATAGGAAATTCAGATTCTACTACATATTGTATCAATTAAGAATTGAGGACAGAAAGCTATAGAATGGCTAGAATATAGAATAAAGTAGGAGACTGCTTGATTCATCAATTATAGTGCTAAAGAGCTCTTGATTAGCAAGTTCGCACATTCACAAAATACAGTTTTGCTTCGGTATCACATCAATACTAAGATTTCTAGTCAAATATAAGCACTGAACATTTTAGCTTTGTTTTAATTAGAAGCCTGAATAACTGCTGCTCTTGAAGAATGTTTGAATTGGCAGTCATAGCTTATTATTTCATCCAGAGGGAATCTGATTCTAGAGGCTGCTCTATTATCATAGTCAGTCTGCACACCACATAGGAAGAACACCTTCAGGTGCATGGGGTACTTAGAAGAATGAATGCAATGAATTGGATTAATCTTAAGCAACAAATATTTCTAAAAAAAATTAAAGCTACAAATGTCCTGAGAGGACTATGGAATTGATTGATTCCTCTGTAGGAAGAAAAATAAATAGATATTGCACACTAATTCTGTTACTTGTAAACTATAGAGCTCTAGATATTATAATCATAACAGCAATAGTTCACAAAATGCTGTTACTTACTCACAGCTAATTGGACTGTACTAGCATAATAAAATTTCATGTAAGCCCAAGTCAAGTATAGGTCAAGCAAGCATTTTGAAATGGATTAACAGATTTCAAAATATCCAGCTACATGAGACAGTGATTAAACATATGCTTCCTTATGAAAACAAATGTTATTACATTAGACTGCATAGTAACCAAACTCCTGAGAAGACACAAGCCCATCAGTTGAAAAGAAACCTTTTTTAAAATGTAAAGCATTTAAAAATTTTAGGGTGATTCTCTTTCCAAGAAACAATGTAAAACGGAATTGCTTGAACCCAGTTAAACTCAACATTACTAATGTTGACCTAAAATATTAAGTATAGAAACAGACCCAGAGAAGTCTTGGATGAGAGAAGAGGGAGGAGCAAGGAACCATGAGCAGAGGCAGCTTTTCTGACTCAGATTCTCTACCAAAAGAAAGCTTGGGCCAAATTCCTCTTCAGTGTAATGTGGAGGTCAGTGGAGATACCACAGAGATTTTAACCCTTTCCCTAGAGCTGTGAGAGCTTCTTCAGATGACTGGTTTGCTGTTCACAAGCACTTGTTTCCTTTATTTTTCTCATTTGCTTAAAAATCAAATTATTTCAGGGTGGGTTTGGGTTTATTTTTGTTGTTGTTGTTTTGAAATGATGCCTTGACCAAATATGCCTCAACTTTTTTTTTTTTTTTAAGAACAACCTCCTGTCTTCTTTTAGCCTGTCTCCGAGGCCAAACTATTGCAGTTGCTCTATCACCTGATGAACCCTCCCCAGCCAAGAAGGGGGATTGCAAAAAGGACAGGAGACTCACAGGCTGAAATGAAAACAGATTTAATGAAACAGCCAAACTAATACCAACACCAGTATAAAGTAAGCAAAGTTATACTCAGCCCAGCAAATGTACAGTGGTCACAATGAATGGGAAGAAAGTCCTCAGGAGCAGGAGACCCTAGTAGGACACTCCCCCTTTATACTGAGCATGGTGTTTATGTTCTAGGATACACCTGTAGCCAACCTGGGTCAGCTGCCCTGGCTGACTCCAAACTGCTAATGGCCTGTAGACCATGGCTGGCCTATGATTCTGTCCCAGTGAAACCACAACACTCCTTCCACACCAAACCGCTGATAATGAAATAGTCTGATCAATTTGAAACAACCTGGTTTTGCTGATTCAGCATTTGAACCAAGTATTGGGTTCAGCCAGTGAACTAGACGAGGTAGTTTCTTTGTCTAGGTCTTCAGCAATTTTTCAAACCTTAGACAACCACCATTTTTTAGTATACATGCTCTGCTTAGTAGATGAGATGCCTAAGACCAGATTTGGAAAAAGAGCAGTGGGCAGCCCAGACAGACTGGTTTCTGTGCAAGTGACAAGAAACCCAAGAAACCGAGTAAGCTAAAAAGATGTGTGAAGATACCCTGAACCACATTAGAGCAGCATTTAACCCCATCTGGCTGCACAGTGACTCCCCTCCATGGGAAAAAGGCCTGTGAGCTGGTGACCACCAACAGGTGTTGGTCCCACACCAGAGAGAGGCTCTGGGGAAGAGCTGTAGTGGTGGCTGATGCTGCTGCTGCAGCAGCACAAAATTGTGGAAAGTTTCCATATAGCTGGGCTGGCTCAGAGGTTCTCAGCTTTGACCTCTACATTTCTCTGCAACACCATCACGTCTCTAGTCCCAAGACCCAGGCAAGGAACATTCACAATCTGCAAGCTGCAGTGCTTTTGTGTTCATTTGGATTTGCTGCAAGAGGAAAACTTATTTAAAATGAAAGATCAAGGAAACATCCATGTTCCTTCTATATGGATGTCTCTATCGGAAGCCAGAAGGAGAAAAATTACACAGAATAGAGGCCAGGCTTGTCTTAGCGAGGCTGATCCAACACAAGACAACAGCAGACTACCACTGACTTCAAAGGAAGCTGAATCAGAGCCCCAGAACGCATACGGTCACATGAAATAGCAAGTCTTTGGCAAATGCTGTCTCTAATCACCATCCCTGCTTCCAGATCAGTTCCCTTTATAAGCATTTTATTTCAAGTTTCCCATTCTCTTGAATTCTATGTACTGAACTGCTGAGTTAACACAGGACATTTATCTACATAACACTTATCTTCAGAAGATCTCACAGGCAATTTAATGATTGGTCCACAGGGGAAAGAAAAGAACTAAAATAACCAATGATCTTTAGAAAAGTCCTAAGGAATGCAAGTGCCTTCAGCTTAAGCATCAATGAGTTTCCTTCAGCAGTTGTAACTCCTCACTCCGTGATGCTCTGCGAGTCAGCCCCGCCGAGTCCCGAGGCAGCACACAATGTTCCTCTGCTCAGCCTCTCACACGTGGCAAATGGGAAGCAGAGGCAGACTCGGCAAGCCTGTCTCACACTGAGAAAAGAGTGAAAAGGAAGGCTGAGAGGAAAAAGAAGTGCAGGCAGACACTTCTCTACAAATGGCAGAAAGCAGGGAAATGCATCATTTCATTCCAGATGGGAGAAATAATTATCAAAGGAACAAAGCGATTCCCTGAGTGCTGATTATAACTCCTGCCTTTTGCAATGCCAGAAGTAAGAAGCATTGAACAGCAGGTATACAGTAAGGGAAAGAGCTCATCAACTTCTGCTAGCCTGGGTGCCTAAATTAGGAGCCAGTTCTCACAGAGGAGATGTTGAGTGTCCAAGCTAAGAACCTACTGCCTTCCCTGCTGGCTACATAGAAAGCCTAGGCAATAAATGGGCAGGAAAAGGGGCCCAGACAGGCAGAATCAGGACTGAGTAACAGAGAAGCGAAAACACCCAGGTGGGCAGTCTGCAAGGACTTCTTATGCTTGTGGCACCTCTCCTCTGAAACTTCTGCAGTGTTTCTGTAACAACAGACACAAGGCATAACATCAACTCCTTTCCACGTATAATCCCTCTGATGGCAGCTACAAATCCTTGAACTACCTTTTTTTCCCTCTGCCTCTGTTTAGTTGTAGACACAGCACCGTTCATCCAGCACACTCACATTTGGTGCATGTTTGGTGTACACAAGCCCTTGCAGAAGATTAAGATGAAATACAACGGGACAAGGAAGAAGCAAGCAGAGAAGTGTGGTTGGGGAATTCTGCTTGTACAGCTTGTGCTGCCATTGAGGAGGAAGGAGTGGGAATGAACATCTGAGTGCCAGCACTGCATGTGGGAAGAGCATGGGATTCATGCACTGTGCAGACTTTCAACTGCCCAGCACCTCTGGGCACTGAAGTCCAAAGAACTGCTCAGTGGTGAGAATCCAGGTGTTCACTGCAATCTGCATACATTATTCATTCATTTTATTCATAAAATTACAAAAAAACCCACAGATTCACACTGCGAGTGCTGGAGGAAACTCAGCCACGGGGATCTTTACGAGCATGTTCAGATCAAATGGATGAAAACCACAAAGTCTCCACACTCTCATAAAGCATCTGAGTTTAGGTCTCTTTCAACATCAGAGAAGCTGTATCTTAGCTCAGGAATTTACCCTGCAAGCCTGCAGCCTTCCAGTATAAAATTACAGCTAAAAAACATTGTCGCTGCTTTGAAAAGCTGTTGCTGAACTGAGCTGTTACAGACTATTACTTGTTTATAACCCTACCAACTCAGCAACACGTTCTCAGAAAAGTAGTAGAGCATCTGCAATGTGCAGAGAGACAAGTCTAAAATGCAATTGGCCTTTTGATCCCTGTCCAAGGAGTTTGTAGGCAAGAGCCCGTGCTTTCTGAACTTTTCACTTTTGCTTTACTTTGCAATAATAAGAAGAAACATTTGCAGGTACTTGAGCTCCCTGCAATCTCTGCAAGGACTGCAAGAATTAGGAAGCGTCAATCATAATGATAATAAATGATAATGAATCATCTATCACAATGATAGAGAAGAATTAACATGGCTGATAAATTAATAAGAAATTTCACCCCCCAAAATCATCCATTTAACTCTGTTAATATTAGCTCAGTATGGCATCAGCATGCCTGAACTGCTTGCGCTTCACAGAGGTTTAACCCTGCTGACTTCAACACAGTCTCAATTCAAACTAGAATTTGGGAGAGCAGCCTCATGGTCATTTTCCTCTGTTTTGACTAACCTGCAGTATTGACTAGAAAACCAGGCAACAAATCTGAGAGAGACTGTCAAAAGATGCTGTAGTGGATGGCAGAGTGGTGACGTGGACTCCACAGAGAAAAATGGAGATCTAAGTAAAGCCTGAGACTATTATTAAAAATAACTGAAATCCATGTATCCCAAAGTAGCAAGAAAGCAGGAGGCTGATCATCAATAGGATCAGCCAGCTGGAGTACTTGGCCTCTCTTTGACAGGCCCATATGGATACTGTTTGATTTAATGTGCTCTGGCTGCCATTACCCTCCAGTATCTATTATTACATTTGTCATTATTACACTCACATGCTTTTTAGACTGTGAGAGGCAGACTCGGGGCATGGAAGAAGACAGGAACATATGTTTCCCTGATAACTGCCTGCGCCATCATTTTGTATCAATCCTAGAACTACCCAGAGATCTCCTGGTAAGGGTCTGACTGAAAACCCAAAATGTTTTCAGAGAAGCAACTAGCACAGCACTGCTGGCAGAGGTGCAATCTCTTCAAGTTTTGCTTCAGCTTCACAGCAGCTCAGCAATTCTAGTTTCTCCCAGACTGCAACCCTTTTGATGTGAGATGAAAATGTGACAGACAATAATGTGATACAAAAGCGTGACAGGTGATAATGTGGCGTGTGGTGATGGGATTTTACTGGAAAGATCAGCTCGCTGTCTTTCTAACCTTTTTCCATATTTACTGGAAGAACTTTGTGAATGTTCTAATTTGAAAGCAATGTCAAGCTGGAACATCTTCCAACTGGACCTCGGTCATCATTTCTGCAGCTCTTGGATCACAATCAAGGGTTCAGTAAAACAGCTAAATTATCCCATTTGTTACACGGCATGCACTATGTCCAAATTACATCACAATTCAAAAAACCTAGTAAGTTTAGGAGAGATGAGGTGTCTTACCAGGAGGGATAAAGGGAATGACACACTGTTCTGAACTCCACAGGGAAGGTTAAGCCACCAACATTCCCTCCATGCTCAGGATGTTGCTCGTAGGTCCACACCTGCCTGTTGTAACTGCTCAGGCACCCACCTGGGTTAGGCTGCCCTGACATTCCACCTAATAATGCTGATTTGAGACATATGGCTCCATCTCTTCTCTTAGGAGTTCTGACGTATTGGGAAATAGCTCAAAGATGCAGACTTGTCTGCAGGATGCTTCCAACAGGAGCCCACCAGTAAGATCCCATTCAGAAATTCATCCTGGGTTTAGAGATCCCACAGCAATGTTTCTGGGATATTGCTTTACTTTCTAGACTGCTTCAGCTCTAGCTGTCAAAGCACACAGTTGCTGTCAGTAGCTGGTTCTCTTTCAACAGTCTCAGTTCTGCTGTTTGTCTCCTTTCCTTACTTTTCCCCTGCCAGGCAGATTTCCCACACAATTTAACTATGACCTTTTATTTAAAGCCGATCTGAAATGATCTGACTGCTGACTGAGAGCTTCACAGACCCCAGAAGAGCATTCTGACTGGCTTCATCAATTCTCAGCAAACATAAGTACAACCCAAGATGGGCCTGAAGCTAGGCTCTGCCTGTACATTCTTCTTGGGGAAAAAAAAAAAAAAAAAAAAAAAGGTTTAAATGAGGGAGCTCTAAGACCTAAAAGCAAATGGCTCTTGCCTGGACAGGGCAAATGGAGTTGTATGACATCAGTTTTAAACATTCTCAGTCTATGATGCAACATGCACAGCCCAGCTGTGCAGTGGGTCTCCTACATTTCTATGTAGTGTTCCCTTAGAGGAAATCACCTGTTCTACTGTGTCCAGCACTGAGGAGTTAGAATAAGAAGGCTTGCCTTGCCAAAGACTTCTTCCACTATATTACATTTCTGAATTGTGAGTGCAGTTTCTCTTGCGAACACAAACTATAATTTACATGGTTTTAGTAGATTTTCTCAGGTTAAAGTTAACATTGTGCCTTTAACTTTACTCATTCAACTTTTTTTTTGGTGATAACAAGTGCTTTCTTCTAGGTGTCAGGTGAAAAAAGCCTCAGAGACACCAGACCTTAAATACCAATATTGAAATATCTCAACTGCATTTAGGGGAACAGACTGGAAAGCTGAAACCATTTAGTATATATGACAGGAAACACTGTTGTCCACAAACACAGCAGAAGCAACCGTCTCAGACATCTCTTAATACTATGATAGTTTCTTGAATTTGCACAAAGCCAAGCATGGTTTCCCCAACTGGATTCATAAAGCCACATCAATTTTGGTCTGATTAAAGCCTCATTCAAAACCACAAGAAGCAAAACAATGCTGAGTTTACTGCAACTGCCACATTCCTGTGAGTGCTAGTACAGAAGTTGAATGAAGTCCACATGGTTCCTTGCACATGGAATACAGCTCTGATTAGTATTAGGAATGTGCACCCCTTTGTACAGCTGCTTCTTGGTTAATACAGAATGAATCATTACGTTCCAATCCAATACCTGTCTTGAACTTAACATGCAGATATTTAATCTATTAAAGTGTACAAAAATAGTACAAAATTAAACAAAGCATTTGGTTCATTATGTCACTGGATTTCAAAGCACAATCATTTTTTGTTTTAATGTTCTTTAAAACCTTTTTTTTTTTTTTTTTTTAAGTCAGGTCTCAAAATAACATAAACCAGCCACAGTGGTTCATCACTGTCCTGGTCATTAAAGAAGGAAACAGGCCCTAGCGAGGCCACTTCTGGAGTATTCAAAGTACCAGAGAGACATCAACAGGCTGGAGATAGTCTAGAACAGGGCTACTAAGATGGTTGGGGGCTGCAACATAAGAGATAAAAAAGAAAAGCCTGAGAGAACTGGGTCTGTTTAGCCTAGAGAAATCTGGGCAGGAACCCAGCTGCTCTCTTCCACTGCCTAGAAGGGGTTATAGAAAAGGTGGAACCAGATGCTTCTCGAGGGTGCACAGTGAAGTGATGAAAGCCAACAGGAACAAATAGCAACAAGAATTCTGACTGGAAAAAAAGAAAAGTTCCTTCACAGTGATAACAAGAAAAAAATCTTCACAGTGGAGGTTAAGCAGTGGAGCAGGCTGCACAGAGGGGCAGTAGAATCATCCTAAACTATTTTGAAAACTCAACCAGCTGTGGCCCTGATCAACATGATCTAACTTTGAAACTAGCCCTGCTTTGAGCAGAAGCTGGACTAGCTGACTCGAGAGTCCTTTCCAACCTGAATTGTGTCTCACAGTAGAGTGCTTAGAGCATTGCTCAAATTTCACAGCCTTTTTTTTTCCTCTTGTGTTTTAACATCAATTGCATTAAAAGTTTTAATTCTATGGGGATGGGGGGGGATGATGACAGACTATTAAGTTTATTACCTCAGTGACAATGTTTTAACTACCTAAAAGCTTGTAGGGAGGCAGGAGTTTTAATCAGGCATTGACAAAAACCCATACCACCACTTCTAGGTCAACTGTTTGCAAAGAAAACTCAAAGCAGCAGTGGCAGAATCTGCTTTGAAGCAGATGTAAATCTATAAAATAAACTCACTCTTACAGACACCTGGTTTGCATGAGTACAAAAGTGCTACTTAGAGACTGGGCTCTAGCACTACTGGTATAAATTATGCAGATGTGAAACACAAAACTATGATAGTTTCTTTAAAGCTGGAGATCAAACTACTTTGGCTTGTCTTTAATCACACTTGACAGTTTATAAGAATTACAGTGATTTGGTATTCCCCCTACACTGCCTGTATTGAATGAAGCCCTTTGGAAAGGAGTTGTTAAAAAGCAGTACAAAACAATTAAGTTCTGTGTTTGTCCACACATCTGAAATTTTGCATTCTCTTCCAACTGCCCTGCCAAAATGCCCAAATTATAATCTGCAGGGAGCTGGCTTATAGTTCCTATGAGCTGGGAGAGCCCTTTTATTGAATCCAAGAAATCATCTCATTTGAGAAAGCTTCTTACCAGTCCTACACATTTTATTTTTGATATTCAACAAACCAAGCAAGGGAAAGAAGCTTTACCACCTAACATGTGGCAGCACGTTGACAGTCCCAAGCAAAGATGAGCACTGTAATTAACGCACTTTTCAAGTGTGAATTGCATGGTGGTCTGACTCTTCATGGATCACATAAGGACACTCTCCACAGAAAAAAAACTTCATAGCATCTATATAAGCTTACATTTTTATTAACAGACACTGAACAGCAACTTTTTTTTGTATTCTGAAAGCATTTTTTTTTAATGGCATGGAGGGACAGCACAGCTGAAAATGGAAAGAGTCAACTCCTGTTTCCACTGAGACTGACAAGCCAGAAACAGAATTTGGGTATAAGGTCAAAGAGCCCCCAGCTGCATTTTGTGGCCACTGTTCTTTGCTGTATCAACTGGTATGACCAAGAAGAGCTCTGTTCTGTCATCTTTGTTTGCCCTTCAAACATTTGTAAGCAGTATTAGAGTGCTTCTGGTCCTCTTTTTTACCAGACTAAACAAGCCCAGCTTGTCAGTGTCTCTTCAGAGAACATGTGTTCTAGAGCCCCTGACTATCTTGGTAGCCCTCCAGTTTTCAGTAGAAAAGATTCATTGACCAAAGTAAAATGAAGTACCCTTTGTATCTGTTGTAATAATACAACACTGCAAGAGTTAAAAACAATGCAGATATTCATCACTTGCGTGGAAAATCTGTGCTCTGAAGGGCTGCCCAATTTTCAGTAATTATAACAACCTTTTTGATGTTAAAGGAATGTATGCATAGGCCATACATTTCCTTCTAAGACCAAAAGAAACATGTTTTTCTTGTGAAGCTTAATCAAAACAGTGTTTTTGTTGTGCATTCCTGATGGCTGTATAGCTAAAGGAAATTAATTTTTCTTTAACCAGCAACTGGGACTTAGGGCAGACCAGGAATGGTGCTACAAACAACTGCTTTGGGCAGTTCTGAAAGCTCAGGCTGACTACACAAGGCCTGTGAGGTTAATATGACTCTTGGATAGTTCTTTAAACACTATCTCAAGTTCAGTTCTTTATATTTTTACACTACTCAAGGCTTCAAGCCAAGGCCTTGATAAAAAGAATGACTTGGTTCTTGAAAAGTACAGCAAAAAGCTGACCAAGCAGTCTGTTTCCACTACCACCCAATGAAGTGCGAAGGAATCAAGACCTCCTGCATGCAGACTTAGAGTTATGTTTGCACAGATGCATCAAGCCCATTTACCCTCCATTTAATCTCCTTTTACTGACAGCACTGAGTGCCCTTGCACAGGGCATGTGTTCCACAATGTACAGTCTGACCACAACTGCCCAACATCCCGCTGTGAAACCATGTACTGCAACAGGTACTTACCTACAATGTCTTCATAGGCATTTTCTTCTAAAGTGCTCTTGGATCCAAATTTATGCTGGCTCTCAGTCCCATTTTCGGTTGGGGAGGGAGGGTACAAGGATTGCAGACTTGCCGCATCCTCAAACTCAAAGGATTTTCTAAAGTTTAAAACAATAGGTAATTAGTAACTAGAATGCAAAACAACTCAAACATTTAGCTGAGCCTTTGTTTCCTAAGAAATACATATAAAGTAACCAACAAAAAAACCAACCAAACAAAAAAATCATACATGCTTTAAGGACTAACTTTTAGAGGACCTCAAGTCCTGTGCATACAGCAGTCTTTGGTATAGCAATCTATGACACTTTTGTGAGGTTGGAATATTGTTATCCCCATTATGTGGACAGGGAGAAATACCATGTGGTGTTTTCGAAGGTTACAGAGTTAAGTTATCAGCACGTCCTCAGATTAGAAATTGCTTTGCTCTTGCCAAGGGCCGCAGAAACATGTGGCCCTCTCTCCTCAAGAAAGACATTTCTCTGGAAAGCATTCCTCCACCCATTGCTCTGGGAGACATAGCCTTTAGTTTGAAAACACTCACATGTCTTGAACCTTCAGATAAGTTCCTGCATAAAGGTCAGCGTACAAATGCCAAAGGCAGATTCGTGTGAAAGTCACCCATTTCCCTTGAACACCCTGTACCAAGCACTGGCAGCAAAGGACAAAGCATCAAGGAAATTAAGGTGCTCTGGCATGGAGAAGCAACCCAGGCTGATGGCTGAGAGCCTGAAGGTTCAGGCTTTCTGGTAGAAAGGTGAGAGGCTGCTAGGTCAGATGAACCTCTACAACTTGTCTCCCATGCAGGTACTCAAACGAGGGGTGATTTACCGCTTCTCACCCACACCTGCCCCAGTGCTGCTGAGCAGCTTTAGGGAAAGAGGAACCCAAGCCTTCCCCATTCTCCAGTTTGCCCAGCACTTGTTCTCTGAGGCAATACCTACACTGAAGCTGGGAGGTGTGTGGTTTGCATTGCAAGGGACTAGCATTCATTTGATTTATTGCTGAGGATTAAATGGCATGAAAAATGGGCTCAAGTTGGAGCCTAAAACCCAGGGTGCTGTAAGGCTTGCAGAGACTGTGCTGATGCCCATACTTTACTCTGATACCCAAACTAGATTAACAGTAAATCATCCTGCCATCAATTCCCCTTTCCTCTCCTCCCTAGCTGGAGTGAAACATATGTTGACATCATATCTATATGGCAGTGGCAGAGTCTCATGACATACACTGCAGCCTGTGAATTGGCTCAAGAGTATCCCTACAGGCAGTACAGTGACTATCGTACAGACACAGCATTTGACAAGAGCATTTCCTATCTGCCTGCTGGAGCAGACTTAAGCATCTGGGGCAGACTTAGGAGCTCCCTCTCTCTCCTTTCCCTAATCTTAAGAATATCCAGGTCCGTGTTATGCACATCAGGACCATGGCAGAAACAAGCCGTACACTTCAGGTCCATGCATCTGCTCCTCCACAACCACTCGCAGTTAAAAAAGAAGCTTAGGCACTGAAGGCATACCTGCGTATGAAATGAGACTGACACTGCACAGGACCATGGGAATGGTTTTGTGGACCAGCACTCAGCTGTGGTCCATCCTGTGACACTTCCCTCCTGTGCTGTGTCTGTGTCAGAGGATCTCCAACCACTAAGGAATGTCCAGCTCACCAATCTGAAATGCAAGAGCTACTGTGGGCACCAGGTCCTCTGAACACAGACTGGCTCTGTGCTAGCAGGCAAATATGAGAGACTTCATCCATTTTACTATAAAGTTGAGTTAGTCACCACAAAGAAAACTAGCATTTTCACATAAAATATTGGTAGAATAACTATCTACAGTCCATTCTCTTGATGTTTCTGGATGGATGTTCAGTCTGAAACATACAGGTACAAGCTGTAGGCATAATGAATTATGTCTGTTCTCAAAAAGAGAACAGTTTAGGGACTGAGATTTCAATAACTAATATTAACAAAACACTGTCTCAGGCTCTTTGTAAATGCTGGAATTCTCCGCACTGTAACTAAAGGAAGGATAGCAGCAAAGACAATGAAGTTAAGATTTTATAAAGGATTTCCACCCAGCCTTGAAGTCAGCTGGCAAACTTGTGATTTTGGGAAGTTGATTTAAACTTACTTAGGTCATCATTAATTAGAGTTAAGTCCAGAGAAATCATTAAACTATAATAGGGTAAAGCTGTAAGAAACAAATGGAAACAGACTCTGTAAAACATCAGACTGATTTGTAAGAATCATCAGGTACACATGATAACACTGTAAATCCTACAACTTATCTTCCACTAAGCACAACTTAAATTGATAAATATGGCTTTTGGTTTGGTCTCATACCTACCAGCCCCTCCCAGGATGGAGGCTGCACTACTGAACCATGCTGTTGCCTAACTCTCCTGTGACAGGAGCCTGAGCCTGCAGAACAGTAGGTACAAGCATGAATTGTACCTCTTCTTGCAAGAAGTTTCAAAACTTCATCTCACAAACCCACTGTAATGAAATACTGTGGTTCTTAAATGATTTGTATGGTTTCAAACTCAGTGTGTGTACTTGGACACCGACTTGAATCACTTAGCTATGGGTCACAAAGCGATTCGGTGCAAGAATTATCTCCTGTTACTGATTGCTCTGTGCCACCACCACACAGACCATTCTACCTCTTCCCCTTCATTTTCCAATGAAGGCTATTGTTTATAGCAGAACATTTAAAAATTATTGTTTGTCTTCTGTACATTGGAAGTGCTGTGCTGAACAAAATGAGGTCACCTTTATTTCACAAATTCTTGTTAAAAATTAGATTTACTTCCTCTAGCTGCAATTATTGCCAGAACTCAGAGATAAGCACTGCTAATCAGAGCTTGGCTTTCCACATTCCCCCCCACGCCTTTCACAGAGAAACAATGCACATCAGCAGAGCTGCTTGATCCATTTCAGAAAGCAGGTGTCTCTTGAAAGTAAAGGACAGAATCTGAAGGCTCCTCTTCTTTTCCTGCCCCAGCACACTTCAGGTCAGGTTATGCTGATATAAACTTTTAATTAATTGAGCCAACATCAAGCACCAGATACTGAATTGATAGTGTGCATCTGAGATACTGTTCAGCAGCTACTTGCAAAGTTCATCACTAAATATCAAGAGTATGCGTGCACTGTACACATGCACAGGTAGGTGAACTCGTTAAAAATGCCATACTTTGAATGCTTATCAACAACTATGCCTATGATTTTCTAAGCAGTAAGCAGAATTACTTTTACCATTCCCAAAACTCAAGAGGAATCATGTAATTAAAAGAAACCAAGCTCCACAGACTGCTGGGGAAATGTAGCCGTGTACTCTGCTCATCAATAACTCAGGAAAGACAGAAGGGCCTTTCTGGGCTAAAACATTGTTTTCTCAGCATTAATCCTCTACAGCTATTGATAGTAATTCAGGAAAACATTTCTAAGCACTGAATTAAACAAAATCACCAACATTGCATAAAACTGACACAACTGCTGTAGTAAAAAGCTCTGGAAACACAAACTGTTTGCACGCCCGTTTTGCAGTGAACAAGGAAGCTGAATTACAACAGATCAGCTCTGGTCCCAAAACAAGAGGATAATAAAACTATGCTCCTTTAAAAATCACAAGTTCAAAATGAACCAGATCACCTTTAGTACACCTGACCTAGAGACTTTTCCAGGGATCAAGGAATGCAAGTTGGAGAACTCCAAAACTGTAGTCATGGAAAGGCACTCTACCAGTGCATCCCATCAGTGCAGTCCGGTGGGAAAAAACCAAACAACTTCTCTTGCACACAATTCCTAGCATTTCTCAGGTCAAAATAATCGCATTAGAGGGAGAATTGAAAATACCGTTACTAAAAAATACAGCACATTTATTCATTTGAAGATCGAGCACAAGACATTTCCTCAAATTTTACCTATTCTGTGATTTTCTGTGAAAACGCGACTCTTTCTTCTGCCTTCTGGTCACAGGGGGTGCAGGGGTGGATGGGAGGGGAGGAGGAGCAGCAGGTGTAGGAGATGGAGGTAGACCATTGCTTGGTTTACTTTTGTGGGTTTTGTCTGCTTCGTATTCAAAGGTGCGTTTGGGCTTGGGGACGGGATTCACTGCGCTGTTATCCAGGCTCTCGAGGAGCAGTTTAGGGCCAGCTGAGTTTGAAGTAATCCCTTGTTTTGTCTTACTGCTTTTCTCAGCCTCAGTAGGTATTCCTGGTTCACTTCCCAAAATAACACTCCCTCCTTTGCTATCAGTTAGGGTTTCACTCAGTCCCTCTACAGTACTGGGAGTCACTGACTTTTTCCTCCCTTTGTCAACACTGTAACAGCTACTTGGTAACTGGGGGAGGCCTCTGCCAGGCTGCTCTTTCAGTGCCTGCTCGATCTTCTGTATTCTGTTGAGCACAGCGGAGGACTCCTTCCTCACGGGGCCCTTGAGGAAAGTGGTAGGAGGCTCACTCCTGCCAGGTCTCTTTTCGAACCGATGGCAGGGATCCCTGTCTAGCAGTTCCTCCTCCTCCGTTTCTGGGTAAGAGCACTCAGAACACGTTCGGCTCATTCTTCTGAGCCCTTTAAAATCAAATGTCTTCTCACTGCAGGGAGAGGTCAGGACGCTGGGGCAGCTCTCACTGCCCGACCTCTCCCCAGCATCCCTCTTGTCCACACACATGCTCGTCCTGGGGGATAGCTCCCGGCGGCACTCCCATTCTGTGATCTTCTGCCTGATGTCCAGCGCCTGGGAGCGGACACTCGCCCGGCTGAGGGAGAAGTTCCTCAAGTTGGTGGCGGTGCCCAAGGACAGAGTGCTCCGGGCAAGCAGATGACTCCCTATTGCATCCCCATCTTGAGCCTCCTTTGGATTCTCCTTTTGGTCTTCAGCCTTATACACAGACAACCTTTTATCCAAAGCTCCGACACTGATGGCTTTGAGAGGGTGGCTCGGGGAATCAGTGTCTGATGGGCTCGTGGAGGTGCTTTGCACTGTAGATGTGTGGCTGCTCCAGTCCTTGAGGCGCAGTCTGGAGCTGGAGGCTTTAGTTAGCCGAGTAGAGCGGCAAGAGTCCTCGCTATCACTGAGGGGGTAGGCTGGGCTTCTTCGCGGGGACAAAAGAGGCGGTGGAGAGACTGAGTGACACCTAGAAGCAGAAAGAAATAAAAAATCAAGTCCTTGGGGAAACTAGAATTACGTGCCAAATTTCTTCTGGCTGCAGGTAAAGGAGAGGATGCCTGCACGCTGCAAAATTACCCCAAAGCATCACTAAGACACCAAATACCATTCAACCCCAGGGTCGGGGGCAGGGGGGTGGCAGCAATTAACTGATGTCAGTGATGAGCACAGCATTCAGCACGTCCAAAGCCAGTTTTCTCACCTCTGTTGGACCCCTAGCTTTTCCAAGTTTCCTGAGTTTAAAGAAAGCTGAGATCTCCATAGCAAACCATTGCCTTGAATGCATCTACCACCTCCAGCAGAACAGCTCCCTGGCCTCCCAGATTAAGGACCCTCTCTGCAGGAAAAGGGGACTGTCAAGGAGAAGATTCCTACCGCAACAAAAATGAGAAAGACTGACCAACAAGGAGCACTGGTTGCAGTGAGCAAACTGATTAAAAAATATCAGTTTTAAATTCGTAACATCTGAAGCAAAGTAACACTGTGGTCAGCTACTGGAGTATTTTAGTTACAGCATTTCAAATCCCCAACGTAAACTAAAAAAAACAGCAAAAGGAAGACCTGTTTTGTCTTTGCTCTGATGTTGTGGCCAACAGATTAAATTCTCCTTATCAAACAACAGTAATTTCTTATCAAAAGAATATTACTGATAGAAAAAAAGAAAACATATTAACCTGCCTACAGTATGTGCTGAAGAACATAAACTATACAGAAAGGTCTCAGTGTTACCCTGGAAAAGCCCTCAGAACAAATTTTTGCCATGGTTTGCAAAATCAGCTCCTCTTACCCGGGTTTTGTACATTGTTGCAAAGATTTACTGCCACAACACATATATACAAGCTATAGCAGAAATAATAATGACTTTTAACGTTTTGCCCTAGCAACCTTTCTGTTCCAAACACTACGGAAAGAAGAGGGAAGACCCAAAAGTAATCCCTTGCATATGCACTTAAATTTCTGCTCTGTGAAGACTGCAAACAGGACAGTTTATAAAAAACCCCAAAAAATTCAAATGAAAGAACCATCTGGCCAAAAGAAATTATAGGAGCAAATAAATACACTATAGCATAGAGAGAAAAGATTCAGAAGATCCCTACTGCTATAGAGTTGTCTTCCCAACAGCCAGTCAATACCTACAAGCACAGGTGCCAAGTTCTGCACATTAATCCAAAAATTCAGAGCCTTGGGGCGATTTCTGAAAAATTTACTTTGATGCAGGAGATACTTTCTTCTCCTTCAAACAAATCCCCAACCCAAATGGTTAGATTTCATCCCAGTTTCCTACTGTGGATAGTTTGCAAGCAAAACCCAGGAGTATCACAAAAGAGAAAAGTTCTGGTTAGAAAAGGACAATGATCAAATTATCATGAAAGGAAACTTATTTCTTTTGCGTAGTCCAGTGCAACAGAAGTTGCACTGCTTGGTGGCCTCTGTTTCTTCATTTTTTGAAAAAATAAATGTGCCCATAGGAAAAGAGAAATCTCATACCAAAGACAATGACAAATACTCCATCAACAACTGCTTAATGCTTCTTCATTTCAGGACAGAAAAGATGCATGTCAGAACACACTCTTCTAATCCTCACTATACTGCCTCAGACAGGCATCTTAAGAGACCTCAGAAGATCAAAAGCAGGTGACAGGTTTTGGCTGGTTGCTCCAGCTCAGAGTTTGTAGTGAATTACCTAGAGTTCCCTTGGCCTACACACCTTCACAGTGCCTGAAGATGCAACTTAAATCAGCCTCCTCAGACTTGGTGGGGTGCTCTGATTCTTCATTATTTCTGTCTCATCTCTATCTCTTCACTTTAGTACAAAAAAGTCAAAATTTATATTATTCTTAGCACTCCTTTAGCTTAGACTTGAGATCAGTTCTCCTAATTCTTGTATGTTGGGCAGGCCTGCTCCAGAGCTGCACTGGAATTTCTCTCAAGGAAACAGATATCACCCAGTGGAAGTGTATTTTACATATAAATACTACAGCCTCCGCTGCAGCCTTTGAAGCAGCATGTTCACTAAATCCATTGTTAAGATTCAGCTAGGAGATGAGGATAGACCCTGTGAAGAGGCCACACGGAATGCTTTAGCATTTAAAACTTATTTATTAGATTCTAAATGATAATCTGCACTGACAATAGCAAGTATACAATAGAAAATGACTGGGCTAAAGTCAGTAATGGGACAACAGAGGTGAAAAACATGCTGACAATTCTCTCTCTGCCTTTGACTCACTATGTAGAAGATACTGTAGGCATAGTCCCTCCTGATAAATATCTTTTCAGTTTTTTCTGCTGTCCGGAAAAGGTTTGTTGACTCATCAGGAGTGGAGGAAAAGGGGGAAAGCATGATTTGCATAACCTGCAGAAGTTGCAAAATGTTTCTTCTTAGAGATATGAACCATTCTTTTAAATCCCAGGTCCCTGATAAGGTAGCTGCACTTAAGGCTCAGTCTTGAATTCAGTTACAAAATTCGCACTCACTTCCACTGTGCAAGATGGGGGAGAGAGAGCATCAGGCCCCCCGGATGTGTGTGCTGCTAAGTACCTGGGATACCACAGCTCAGTATATTGCATTATACTGTAAATTTAAGTAATCCAGACAGAAGCTATAGGTCTAATTGAACAAGAAATAGAAACAAAGCTTTGTTCATATGGCCTCAGGCACATGTTTTCTAAAGAACAATGACAAGTAACAGAATGAAAAGAAAAAAAGTCCAGTGAATAATAAAATGGTCCTTCCCCAAGAAACCTACTTCCATTATAAGAATATTCTCTTGAAGGTGCAATAGTTCCACAGACTTTAAAACTAGTTATTATTGGACAGAGATTAATAATTAAATAACTTGCAATATTCCAAAGATTGTAACACAAAATGTTTTTATTGAAGTTTTCTGCATACACAATAACACATGCAGCACCTTACAAAGCATGTCATTACATACACTTTCAAAGTATTATGTATAAACAGCATAAAGATCACAGAATCAAGTTCAGGTTTCTTAACAAGTTCACTTGAACAGCACCATCTTTCTGGGCAATGACATTTCTTTGAGAATAACAGCATTTCACAAGACACTGGAATAAGTTGCTCCAATTCCTTATCTGATAATTCTTCCAACACACAGCCTTAGGTGCACAGCTCTCAAACCACTGGCAAGTCAGCTGTGAATTGCAGCCTCAAAGGCAAATCACCTGGCAAGCAGCCCACAATGTCTTGTGAACAGGTCATAGACCCTGAAACTACGTTCGTGGTGGGACTTGCTGCTGCACAGTGAAGTAAGCAGACAGTCCAAGGTGGTTTCCAGCCCTCCAGACCATGCTTAGCTCTGCTGCTGTGAGTTGTTCCCTGAGAAATTAGCAGAGTTACCCACAGCAGGAGAAAACTCGTGCCCTCTGTAGGATTTTGAACTCTAGATAAAATTAATCTTTAAATTCTGATTCAGTCTCTTCTCTTCAGTGCATCATTTTCTCACCTGAACACAGAAAAACTTTAATTTAAAAAACTCTAATTCTCCAGGCCCACTCTAAAATAAAGATATGATTCCTATGGACCAATGTATGTATTCATCTTGTTTTCTCTAATAAGGGCTAGTATCAACAGGCATCTCCTTTCACCAGTTTCAATGAACACCTGTGGATAACAGTGGAGCTGTATCTCATCTGCATCAAGAAGAGAAGAGAATCACTCGCCACATTGCTTTGAGATAATTTACACCCTACTCATCACAAAGCAAGAGATTAAAAAATTGAATTACTGCCCTGTCTGTGAGGCTTCTAGCACAGCTGACTTGTACGAAGAATCTATGGTGATGCAGAAGTGCTGGTTCTTGGTGCATTAAGTGCCTGAGCCCTCACCCTGTATCTGACCTGAAAGTCCAGAAAGTTGGACGAAACACCAGTCTTCTCCTACCTGCAAAATGTGGATGCTGACATTTAGCTGCGCATAGAAGTGTGGGAATGTAACTGCTGGAGCCACTCTGAAAGTGAGCCATACAAAATCAGTGCCAGAAGCAGTGAGCCTGGCCTTTTGATCCAGCTGAGCAGAAGCACGGCTCCTGCCTGCTCCCATTGCCAAACATCAACTCCAGAAAAAAAGGGGAAATGAGTGCAGGCAACTCCCACAACTTCATGAGATAGCTTTCAACAGGAGACAGGCAGAACAGTGGCTAAAAAGCTGGCTTTATATGTCTTTTGGAAATCGGATTGTGGCAGATAACAAGAATGCATTTATTGAGGAGTTTGCACCCATGATCCACATGCATTTTATAAACACAAATAACAATATTAAATTGCATGTCAGACTAGGAGTTAAAAGTGACTGGAAGGTGGTTAAGTGACTTGCCTTGACAGGACTCCTAACTCCCACTGCCCTGCTCTGAGCTAAGCAGCTCAGACTCCACAGCATGGTTTTAGCTCTCCTGAAGCATCAGGAGTGACTCCATAAGATCATCCGGTGCTGAGGAAAGACAAGGTGGCAGAAGCTGCTCAGTGATCTTTCAGTTTTGCAAATCCTATCTGCCTTGCTTAAACTAACACTTACAGAATAATAAGACAGTTTTTGGCTCGCTGATCCAGGGAATTTCCCAGTTCAACATGCTCATGCTCAGGAGCCCATTTACTGAAAAAAAGAGCAAGAAACATGTTGACAGAAAGGTACTGGGTCTTTCCAGGCGCCTTTTGATGAGATCCTGTAATTTCACAGTACACTGATGTTGGGTGAGCTCACACAGTCACGCAGCACTGCTTTTATTCCTCTGGACTTTCTCCCCAGTTTTGCTGGGAAAATACTGCTTTCTTAGTATTTTATTTAGGGTTTCTGCTTATCCCTAATTTTTTTCTTAGGACATTGTGCCATTTCATCAGGACAACCTAAACTCTTTCAGAGTAATGATAATAACGTCAGAATCAGCTGTGACGGTAAGCACGTTCATCTATGTATTGGCCTGCCACACAAGACAAGAGACTTCTTGTTGCTCTAGCCAATATTTAAAGACTGAAACAAAAGCAACTGAAATTTCTCCTTGCAAAAGCAACAAAACTCATTTTTAACATGGACACTAAAGCTGCCCTGATTTCAGGTAATTGAGAAATTTGTTAAGAGAGAATGCTAGGAAATGCTCAACTACCAACTTTCAAATTAATTAATGCAACACTACAGATTAATAATATTTTAGGATTAATTATAATCTTCATTTCTTTAAATAAAGAACCTCTCTCAAGCAAAAGATTGCACAAAGACTGCACATGATTCAGGATGCAGATACAAAAGTGAAGATGCACGTTTTTTGAACTGAGCAAGAAGGAAGACGTCCACCCAAAAGCAGAGCCTCGTACAGAGCGACTGTAACATAGAAAAGTCCCTTGAGTAAGGAGCAGCTTCTGCTTTGTGCCAGCTATTGTGAGTGCAAATACTGGAATCCATCCTTCCCAGAGCAAGGCAAAGTGAGAGGAAAGCACCCTGCTCATCTGTTAGCTGCAACCAAGTGCACCGTGCACATTTTGATGCACTGCTACCACATAGTAGACATAGTAGGCAGAGGAGAGAAAATCTGTAGAGATGAACAGAAGCTTAAATTTGAACCAGTGTTTCTGTGTCGCTGCTTCCATGACATGGGCAAAACAAGCGCTTTTAAAAAGGTTCAGTGCCAACAGCTCCTTGTAACTAGTACCGTTTCACACCACCCTAAGGGCACTGCTGCCAGGAAACCGCCCAGCAAACAAACAGAAAGCAGCACTCTTTGCCTCGCTCAGACACAGGCTAGGGGAAGCTCCTGGTACAAATCAATACTTTTGCACAAACAAGAACTGAACATGCTACTGCAGTAAAGCAATCCTCAAGTCACGCCTTTTCAGGTGCGAAAAAAAGCAGAGTAATTCAAAGAAGGCAAAAGACTCTTAATGACTTTGAAGCGGAATTGAGGGACGCTTCCCAAAAAATTCCCTCTTCCTCTCTCTGTACAAGAACTGGGAATAATTTCCTCCATACTTTCCTCCAAAGAGCTATGAGAAGTCCACTTTTAGCTATCGAACACTATCAGTTAGTGGTCTGGTTGCATTTTAAGAGGAGTTACAAAACATTGGATAGAGAAGCAAAGATCCAGCATCGCTTGCTTGTGACACTGTGCCATTTCCTTTCATTTCCTCAGTCCCGGCTACATTCTCACCAGTGGGGACAGAAAGGCAGGAACAGCGATTGCAAAGCGCTCAGCAAGGCAGCAACAGCGAATGCTCAGGGCACAAATGCAGGCAGCCAGACTGATCTAACCAGGTTACTAGGTGGTTAGCATGAGGGTCAAACACAAAGAGGTGATCTGAAATGGCTTTGTCACTTAGCTGAGATAGCCCAAGAAGATCCTGTGTATTGATGATAATGTGAGTTTTGACATTTTCTTTTCAAATATAAATGAGCATCTAGGCTTGGACAACTGCCTTGTATACTCCGAGGAAGATGAATCTAATCTTTCATTGTATTAATTATACCAGGAGTAGAAAAGGACTTTAAAATCAATGTTATTGTTACTCCTTGTAACTATGGATTATGGGAACGTCAAGATCAGACAAAAGGGATCTCTTGCACTACTGAATTTAAATCCAGTTTTATTTGGCAGTAAACCTTTCAATTACAGTATATTCTGCACTCTGGCGTAGCATATACAGTATTGTAATTTCCTACACAAGTAGATAACTACAGATGATATTTAATTATGTTAAATTGAGATAAGAGCTTATGGTGAGTAAAGACGTGAACTTTTCACACTCTGCTGGGCATAAAGTAGTAAGGTGGTTTTTGTGCTGATTCAACCTGGTAATGAGGCAAGTAGTACAACTTGTCATATCTTGCCTCTTGCTTGGAAAGAAAAGTGATGTAAGTGGCAATAGAACAACCCCTCTTCCACCAGACCAGACCCTCCCTCTCACCAGAAGTATGGCTCAAAATCCCCCAAAATCTGCATCCCAGATAACCTCCTCCCTTTATTGTTGACTTTGGGATTGTGACAAAAACAAGACAGAAAATACTTTCCAAACTGAAAAGTGAATTTGCATTATAAGACTGTTGGAAATAGACTCACTCTCATGAATGTGTGCTAGTGATGGAAAAGTCCCAATGTTTAGAGAGAATGAGGCAATAAAATCAAAGTGGGTTAATATCACAAAATGTTTAAAGATAGAACAAAAATAGAAACACCAATTATTTTCTGTTTGTATTTCTGAATTTTTGCTGCTTTGGCCCCCCACCCCCAAGGAATTTTGATACTTTCCATTAAAATGAAAACAGAGAGCATATCAGAACTAGTTACAAAATGATAGCCCACTAGGACTGTGAAACAAAACAAAATAAAATATAAAGTTCTGTGCACCATTTTTAAAAGCCCTAGTTTCTGTGCTCCCAAGAAGTACGGAATTAATTAGAACAATTGTGGGATGCGTACACGAGAGTGCTGTGGTGAATTCCTGCATACAAAATCCCTCCTGAGCTCTGGGTCTTTGCAGTCAGCTCATGGCGAGAAGTACGCAGAAATGCAGCTGAGTCCAGTTGAACTGTTTTTACGGCTTAGAAGCAAAATGTCTGATTTTCACCAGTGAAATTCAGGAGTCATTCTGCCAGAGTAAATTACGTGAAGTGGCAACTATGCTCTACAACTGTACAAGAAAAGGGCAAATAAATCAAAGCTGATGAGTCAGATACTAAATACTTGAATTAGACAGGATCGATAAAGCAAAGACCGCAAGAAAATCTGACCATAACAAATGACTGTAAAATAAAATGTGATCAATCATCATGCATTAGGTACATGCCTTTGCCAAGAAATTCCTGAGGGTGAAGAAGATAACAGGAAATTGTGGAATTATCTAGACTGAGAGGGCTAGATTCCCTCCCACAAGGCAAGTGCAGGATGGTTTTTAAACAATATCATGTTTAAGCCTTTTTCACCCCCTCTGTTCAGGTACAAATGATTACCCAAAGCACAGCAGAGTGACTAGCCTGTGTTGTGCCTTCTGTCACAGTCATCAGAAGCTGACTGCACAAGTTAAAAATCAAAAGCAAGACCTGACGTATAAGAGAAAGAAATTCTCTCTTTCCCACTGAAGTACAATGCACTGGTTTCATAGGACCATCTCTCCTTTTCTCCTCAAAAAAGGAATATGATTTGAAGTGGAAAAATTGAAGCCTCCTTCACAATTACTCTTTTCCCATGACAAGTTCTGAATAATAATTTATGCAATAGATACTTCCACTGTTGTATTTCAACTGTTACTTATTTTGATTATGTTCTGGAAATGGTCCAGCATGTTTAAGTCTCATTTGCTTCCTTAAGATCTTGTGACTTTTGTTGGAGAGAGAGTGGCAACTGAGCAAATGATAGCATTTTCTTAAATCAGGCAGAATGCACAAGCTCTTTTTTCTTTTTTTTTTCCTGTCTATTTAAGAACTGCCAGTACTCAAAACTTGCTCTTTACCAGCATGCCTAAACACGACTGTTCAAAATTCCAGCGCACAAAGAAGCTCTCAGCTTTGCTTTTTTCAAAGCAAGGGTGATTTTTCAACACGCTTATCTGCCCTGGAATCTCAAAGCAATAACCTCTCTGCTAGAGCTTTGCAGGTTTTCTACACTTAGATGCACACAATTTGGGAGGGGTTAAAAACGATTTTTATGAACTGTGATGCTTAATTTTTAACATATGTGATGCCATTCTGTTCTGGGTGACCTTCAAGTGTGAAATTCTGGTATGGAAAAGCTGTTATATAATAGGTTCATCCCTTTTCTGCTCTGACAAGTCAGAAAACCTTACGAGGTCACTGTATACTTTACTGAAATACTCTATACACAAAGGGAAAAGAACTGAACTGGAAGCCAAGAAGTCATGACTCCTGGCTGCACACTAATGCAGAATACAGCCAAGCCCGCTTTTCATATAAATCAACTTCTAGGTCATGCAAAACTTCATCAAATAGACCTGGTAATAAATATCTAATAGACAGAACAAGAAGGGAAATTCAGGACTCCATCCCACTTTCATGAACCATTCTCAATCTCATCCACTCAGAGAATTTGCTTTCAGAATAAATACAAAATCTACTCTTTGCTTCTCTTACCAAGATCCACATTTTCCTTCCAGATCAGACGAGCTTAGCTCTTGTCCCCCATATGCTGCCAATGTCCAGTGAGGTTCTTCTGTAAAGATTTGCTCTTTCTGTTTTCTGGCTTTATAAAGCAGTTTATTTAACACAGTGAGAAAGCATCCTAGAAGAACAGGTTATAAAACTGAAAGCCACTGTCCATCTGCTATGAAACAGACTTTCTTAATTTCTGTGATCATTTCAAATACTAACAGCACAATCCAGCAAGTCTGAGGCCTGAGACATCTGGAGAAAATACAGGATGTCAAAACAGGATATCATCAAAGTGATTGAAAAGAACTGAAAATGTCTGTGCTGCTTCTGGAGTTACTGAATTGCATAGGAAATAAAATCAAATAAACATGAAAATAAAATAAAAATAAATAAAGTTTAAAAATCCCAGCAGAATAGAAGGTCCTGCATTATCTCTGGGAATCAGGGCTCAACCCTGAGTACAGCCTACCTGACCCAACCGTGTCTGGCTGCCATGGACTGACTGCTCATATATTGTGAAGGTAGTTCACAAGTGATATGGAGGCAGGGAAAAAGAAGGAGCAATTCTGATTCTAGACTTTGTCTAAAGAGTGCTCTGAGGGGCCTCATCTCTGACCAGCAGCTGGGTGCCATCCTGCCATTAAAGTAACTGCAGAAACTCAGATCAGTTTTCTTCAAACTTCCCTGTGAGCAACAAGCTGGTGCAGTGGCATACCGTCGGCATGCTCCAGGTTACCAGACACTACGAGAACTTATTTGTCTTCTGAAGAACACTTGTCGTACACATTTCTATAATATGGATGAAGCAGTCTGACAGCTTTTTCCTTGTTATTATATTACTCTTACACTGATAATACTAGAGAAACACACCCTTGTTCTTCATCTTTAGCTGTATTTTATAAGTCTTACCCGCTCTCCTTTGTCCCTTAGAAGAATGGATTTCCACCTGCCTAGATCTCCAAAGATCTCTGTGCCTAAAACTTGGACTATTTATCCAACATAATAAAGGGCATTATCTTGCTCTGTGAACTTCCCAGTCGGTTTCACAATTTCACCCCAACAGTTTTATCTCACCCATATGTTGACACTCGTTGCAATCCTTGAAGATGGCCAAAACAGTTTTCCTAACAAAAGTCACCTTTTTTTTTTAAGAACAAGTCCAACATTCAGAACAGACTTTGTAGAGAGGAGCACTAGTAATATCTCTCACAACACATGACTTTTATATGAACAACTGCAAGAACAAAATTAGATGCAGCATTTTTTTTTCAGCACCTGAAGAATCAGAAAAGAAAAGAACCCATTGATAAGTGAAACATGACAATGGAGGTGCCAAAGCAAGGGGAGGGAAGGACACACACGGACTCTTGCTGCTTTCTCAAGTACCAGAAATACATGCTCAAGTGATATGTAACACTTTGAATGTTCAGAAGAGACAGCTAGTACAGAGCTGCAACAGTTTTGGTATCAGGACAGGTTGAGGGTAGAAACAGCACTTCAGAAGGTGCAACTGCCATGACTTATACTGAGCTGTAAATTGTGACATGACATCTCTCATATTGTCATAGACAACCCCCCCAGCCCTATACAACAGGCCGCAGCTGCACCACCTGCCATTCACAGATACTGTCCATGTGTTACAGACAGTATGGTGAGAGGAGCAAAAGAACTTATCTATGGGTAATAACATAAAATACACTTTAAGCATCTACCCCGGTACATGTTAATTGAATATACAGTGTGTCTCATCTTTAGAGGCTGCATTCTGCCTCTGAAGGAGCAAAGATTTGAAGGTTTACAACCCTGGCCTCTCTTATCAACATAATTCTCTTTAGTGGCTCTGACCTTATGGAATGTAAAATAAATTCCAGCTATGACAAACAAACATGACCCTTGGTACACGTTACAAGTATACATAGATTTGTACAGATTAAGAAGAAATTGAATACTTTCCTTCAATTTAAGAGGAAATTTTCTTTCAGTTTCACTGATGGCTCTTTTTCATTCACTTTCTTTAAATATCTATGAATCAGGGTTTGATTTTCCTCTGGATTATGTCAGCACAAATCAAGAGTTACTAAAGAGAAGTTGCTAGAGATGCAAACTGATGCAAAACTTGTTATAGGAAGATTTAAGGCACTGACCTGGTGCAAATGCACACTTAGGAAAAGCATTTTAAGTCTAAATAACATTTGAACTGAAAATTGAATTAGGTTACTACATCTGACTGGTTACTGTATGCTTCCTTCTACTTCGTTTAGCTAAACAAGCCAAAAAAATAAGGAAATTTGTTGGGCGTATCCACAACTGAGTGTCACATGAAAGACTTTGCCAGCCAAGAGATGTTGGGTTTTTTTTCAGTTGAACACAGCTTTGAAGATCTGTTTATTCCCTAATCTATTGGCAGACACACATAAACTAAAAAACTAAAAGAAAAAGAAAAAAGCCAAGCTATGACTTGCCATGCTTGTTGCTATCATACTTATTTACCTAAAGAATACAGACAAGGCCAAATTTAACCTAATCAAAGGCTACTGCTGGCCCTCATGAAGTTTTGCTGAGTATTAACAAAAGAGCGATCAGCCAGTGCTCAAGCACTGTGTGCACCAATATTCAAAAGCATGATTTAAAGGAAACTTTCCAAAAGATTTAGACATTGGCTTCTCTCTGCTTTTTATTGACCATAACTGTCAACAGGAGCAGAGTTAGGTTATGGAAAGACACTCCTCATCACTTTATTCACCGTGATCAAGGGTAACATAAACGTGTACATTACTCACCCAGCAGAAATGAGCCTCCCAGACCACATTTCACCACCACACCTACAAGACCTGTGGGACCTCAAGCCTAAATTTGGAATCAGGATAATATCTGGGGGATATATATATATTTTATAAACATTTCATACTTACAAGAGCTCGACTTCTTTTAAAACTGTGGATTTAGTTTTACACTCTTATGTTGGCCTACTAGGTTTTATAAGGAGCTGGCCAATACCTTCTCACTTTTCATATCTTATAAGAGAATTTGCACACACTATAACCTGAGGATGAAAACATTTTGCTACCACTGACATGCAAAGGGAATGCTGCACTGCAGTAAGGAACTGCAAGATCTACTGAATTTACAGCAACTAATCTTTAACTTAGAGCAATTAAAAGCAAGTAGACACTTCTTCTACCACCCATCCTTTCAGGGCAGAGCCAAAAATAAACCTCATGTCCCTACAGGAATGTACATAGCATCAAGAAAAGGAAAATGTTACGGAGCAACTGAGGCAATACCAACATCTGTGTATAAGACAGCAAGGAAAAGCAACTAGCAACATTTTACTCTCTAAAGACTATAAAAACTAACAACAAACTCCTAACCCACGGGATCTCAACTATTGAATATTTGAAGCAACAAACTGAAGTCCAGATTCTGACCCTAAGTTACATCTCTCAGAGACTTACAGAGCTTGCCCTGCAATACTAATTTTTTTCTTGAAAAGAACAAACCCATAAGACTTCTGCTATTTATGCTGCAAAAAAAACCCTCAAGCTGCCTCACAGCCCAGAAACTGAGTTACTTAAAAAACATATTGAAGAAAAAACAACCCTGAAACCAGGCATTAAAACCAAGACAACACACAAAAGTGTGCCAGTAGCACTGCATTTAACACCAGGGTTCCATCTCAGCAGTTGCCCAGCATTTAGAAAAAGCACAGTCACTGTAAGCCACACTCAGTCTAGGTATTCATAAGTATGGCCTCTCTCTAATGGACTAACACTTTCTGTACAATAAAACCAAATTTAATTTAGTACGTCCAAAGTATGCGCCCCAAGTGTGCCAGAAAAAAGGGTGTAATTCCTGATACACACTGTCATGCACGGGTGTATACGGGGGGGGAGGAGAGCAGCAACAAAATGCCTGAGTATGAATACTGCTGTATAACGTTAAAATCACCTTTATGAATCAAAGGAGAAGAAAATGGAACCTCATCAGACTGGATTTAAAAAATATGGATCTAGCCACACATGGAAATACATACATACAAGAAATAGGGTTTTGCCTGAGAGCAAGAGAGGTAGGGGGCAGGGGGAAGAGAGTGGCTGTAAAAATGAGTTTTAGTCCCACAAAGTCCCTAGTCCTATATGAGACCTGCAAAATGGAAATTAAAGGTACTCCTATCACTGTCTCTAGTAAGCAGAAAGCTGGTGGTGAGTTCCTGTCTATGAGTAGAAAGCCCATTCACTGCAAAACTGGTTATAGGAAGGGATATTAAAGAGTTCAGTGCTAGGGCAGTTCATGCTTTTCACTTCTGCTTTATTTAGTTTGTTCCTTTCATGCCTCTGACAAGCACACAACTATCCCTCACTGCTATTGCTTCAGCCTACCAATCCCAGACTTACTCAGAAGTTCTTCCCTCCTGGAACGATGCAGTATGGAGACGGAGGAGTTCTACTCTCAGTCCTAGTGCTCTGCCATAGCCTCCGTACTTCCCGAATGCTGCCTGCTTCACTTGTCAAACAACAAATGACACACGGTCTGAGAGCGTTTGTCAAACCTCTGCTCCTTTGTATGCTCAAAGGGAGGAAACTGGCATTAATGTTTAACAAAACTAACAGTAGCAAAGCCTTCCTCTGCAATCTGACAGGCTGGCTTTGAAGGGACAGGTGTGTGAGAAACCTGGCAAGCCAGTGGTTTCCTCCTGGTTGTCCATGGCTTGGAAAAAAACTTACTTTGTTTTTTTATTTTAAAGTTGTAGAGAAATAGTTTACATTCATTCCTAAACCTCTGCTGAGGCAACACAGCTGCCTGTTGCTAAAGAAATTGCAGAAGCTACATCAGGTTCCAAACCACATGCACACAGACACAGTGAATCTGCCAGACTCAACACGTATCTTGAAGTCCACATGGGTGACAGTACTGTTTGACAGGAAAGGGAGAGGTTAAAAATCCACATTAAAATGCTTTCAAGTCTCTGCCAACAGTTTCAAACAGACACAGGCTATCTCCCATCTCCCCTGTTTGCCTGTGTTGACAAAGTGGTTTTCCAAATCAGCAGCAAATCAAGGGGGTAGAGATTTCTCATGAGAGCAGCCTGATTATGGGGCATTTGTTCAATTGTCTGTACCTCTTACAGGCTCTGCTGCTATGCAGTCGTGCAACTGCTTCCCTGCAAAGCGTCCTGCTGCTCAGGAAAAAGGTGAGTCAGCTGGAGTTACCTACGCTTGTGATAACAAGAGGAATAACCAGCACTACCTGAACATCATCAAACTACCCCATCCCAATCCACAGACATCCCCTGCAGCAGCAGTCCACCTGCCTGCCAGAATTAGCTGAAAAAAGACCTCCTAGGGTTTTGCTAGCAGGATTTGAAACACAAACTATTTCTATGCTACTGCTTCTGCAATGAATTCCTTTTCTACAGTTCAAATAGTTACATTGTTACCTGAAAAAAGATTACTTCTGAGAAATTCTGATGCTAAACAGACTTATTCTATGAATCAAAAATGAAAAATAACATTTCCATCTAGTAGCTGTTGTTAATTGTTTGTCATAATACTGTGGCTGTACAGCGAGTACACCTTTCTGGATGGCCTACACTGAAGAAGCCACCTTGCTTTGCAATCCCAACACTTCCATTCTACAGCTAAGGGAGAAGAAAAATAAATCCTCCTTATTTAGTCCAGACTTTTTCTACAGCTCCCTCATAATAAAATATTAACACACATGTGCATTAAAACTCCTCATTAACATGACAATCATAAAATGTTTCCTTTTTCCCCCCCTGCTACTTAAGTCTTTCCTATATTGCTTTAATAAAGTGCTTCAAGAGCAACATTTGGGCACTCTGGACAAACTGCCTGTATCTGGATAATAACAAACTTGCAGGGTAATTAGTCTTCCAAAAAAAGCAGTCAGGTTGTCATGGGAATGGACATTCCCATTGACTACAATAGAATTCTACGACTTGGTTCAATAAATGACAACTTTTTAAAAAGTTATATTTGACTATTAAGAACATAATCTCTTTTACAATTGCTACATTTAGTTGTGCTTTCAACACTGAAGTTGATCCTACAAGGTGCCTGCACTTCGTTGCCTGTTCTGCAATAGGCTTATTACATGCCCATGTGGCACACCACTATTTTAAGGCCTCGTTTTAGGGCCAGTTCTATATACAGACTCTGGCCAAAATGGAAATAATCTCAGAGTGCATGATCTGAATCATGACAAATGTTTTGAAAAAGACACATCTAATGCAAAAGATAAAAATGGATGACTCATAGGATGACCAGGGCCAAGTGGAGGCCAGTGACAAGTGGAGTCCCTCAAGGATCAGTACAGGACCAGTTTTGTTTAACATCTTTGGCAGCGACATGGACAGTGGCATTGAGTGCACCCTCAGCAAGTTTGCTGACGACACCAAGCTGTGTGGTGCGGCTGACACACTGGAGGGAAGGGATGCCATCCAGAGGGATCTTGACAGGCTGGAGAGGTAGGCCCATGTCAACCTCACGAAGTTCAATAAGACCAAGTGCAAGGTCCTGCATCTGGGTCGGGGCAATCCCAAACACCGACATAGGCTGGGCAGTGACTGGCTTGAGCGCAGCCCTGAGGAAAAGGACTTGTGGGTACTGGTGGACGAGAAGCTCAACATGAGCCATCAGTGTACAGTTGCAGCCCAGAAAGCCAATCGTATCCCAGGGTGCATTAAGAGAAGCGTGGCCAGCAGGTCAGGGGAGGTGACTCTCCCACTCTACTCCACTCTCNATGAGGATGATCAGAGGGCTGGAGCACCTCTCCCATGAAGACAGACAGAGAGTTAGGATTATTCAGGCTGGAGAAGAGAAGACTCTGAGGTGACCTTATTATGGCCTTCCAGTATCTTAAGGAGGCCTATAAGAAAGCTGGTGAGGGACTTTTTAGGATGCCAGGCAGTGGTAGGACTAGGGGGAATGGATCAAAACTAGAGGTGGGTAGATTCAGATTAGATGTTAAGAAGAAGTTCTTCACCATGACGGTGGTGAGACATGAGAACAGGTTGCCCAGAGAGGTGGTGGAAGCCCCATCCCTGGAAGTTTTTAAGGCCAGGCTGGATGGGGCTCTGAGCAACCTGATCTAGTGGGAGGTGTCCCTGCCCATGGCAGGGGTCTGGAACTAGATGAGCTTTAAGGTCCCTTCCAACCCTGACAATTCTATTAATTCTATGATTCTATGAGTCCCATGCATAGCTGAAGTCTACAGGCACACTTTTGCACGTCCTTGGCTATGCACTGATCACAAGGCTGGAGCAATCCCAACCTGCTGCTCTCCTGCAGAGAGCTCTCACCAACACATCTCCTGCTCAAAGCCTCCTAGGCACTGTGGGCATTTCTGCACATACATATTGTAATAAGCTGGATGGCATCTGTGTATTTCCATTCGCTCCTATTTTCCTGCTTGCAGGAAAATGCTTACAGTCTCATTTGCTTTTAAAGGCCATTTGTTCCTTAATGTTTCTCAAGTGTGAATACAAGGGTGATGCTCCGTGTGGAGACTGAATCAAACGCTTGGCTAATTTCCAGTTTCTGTACATAGTATTACCTGGTGAATAGTTGTTCTGCTATTTAAAGGATAAAGTCTGTGAAGAGACTGGGAGGGTGCTATGTCAGCGCACTTCTTGCTTTGGCTTTCTGGACAAACTGTGTTGTTTGTTGTTTTGTTTTTCAATCAGAGAAGAAATGCACAATAATTCTTCCACTTATCTTCATTTCATTATGTTCAAGTCTTCCTTTCCATGTTACTCTTTACAAATTCTACTATGTCTTCTTTTGATTTTCTCTTCTGCTCAAGTGGAAAATTTTTTTTTAGGATAACTAAACTGTGCAGGAAACTGGTAAGAGAACACAGACTCTTTCATTTCTAAACCACTGATGCAAATCCAGACTGATTAGGGCACAGAACAGAAACTGTTCTCCCATACTGATGGCTTTTCAACAGCTCAAGTGTAAAGAGATTAGGGTCTTAGACCAGATACTAAAGGACAGATACTCACAGAACATGAAACATCATTAGTAATGCTCATGACTTGTATCTTTGTTGGTCTTTTCAGTGAGATGGCCAGCATCTTTCTGGTCCATTCATTCCTAAGAACAACTTCCTCCAGAAAAACTGGAATATTGGCATTACGATGTAAAAAAGTTTTGCGCGTTATTACTATGCTATATCCCTGGGGACTTGTCTCATGTCTTATCACCACCCAAAAAAAAAAAATCATGTAAGACTCCTGCTCTTAATTTTCTGAAACTACATTGATGGGGACTCCCTTAAGTGTTTTAAAAAGTGTCTTGCTCATCACTTTTATTCACTACAGTTCAGTGAAGTAAAAGCACTAGAAAGACATCAGAAACATTTTCAAAACCCTGCTGTTTTAACAGTTTTCTGCAAAAATATGTAACAGTTTAGTTCAGGTCTCAGTACTACTGAGCATGCTAATCTAGTGATTAAACAAGTAAAGATTGCAACATTAGTCTAAGTAGTCTTTGTACTAGAATAGAATATGGTTGCATTAAAAATGCCACTTTTAGTCTAATTTGTCAACTACAACTCTCTGCTTTTTAAAAGACTTGTTATTTTTCATGTTTTACTTAGTTTCCAGTGGTTTTAACAAATATAAACCTTAATAGAAGATAAAAGGTTATTTTAATGATGATGTATGGTTTGATCAATATAAAATCATAAAGCATTCAAAGTACCATAAAAATGAAATTACAATGGGAAGAAATTTACCAGGGTACATTCCTGCAACCTCCATGTAATAAAGCAAACTTGATCAGAAGCTGATTGAAGTAAAATGCAATCAACATTTTAGGTTTTATTTCTTAAAAACCTGTGCAAATGGGAGGAATATATTAACACAAATTCCATCTAAGAAAAAGTGGTTTGACTGACAAGTGCATATGAAGTAAGTAATACTTTTTCCTGAATGGGCATCTAAAATTAAAGTGAAACAAAAGAGCCAACAACAGAAACAGAATAGAAAAATTCTCGCCCCCCACCATCCGTAATTTGAGGAAGCCCAAAAGATATATCCAAAAATAGGCCTGTTTCTCCAGTTATATCTCTTGAAGTAATTAGAAGCCTGTCCCACAAACCATTCTTCTCTTATGTTTCTAGACCACTGTGCTTACAAGACTATTTCTGCAGCCCTGCTAAAGAGATTTCAGTACGTCCTCTGATCCACTGCCCCAAGGTCACTGCTGAGCAGGGCAAGGGAGGGCAGCATTAATGCCTCAGACCATTGGAACTCAGCACCCCACTGATGCCACTTACCCAGTTAAAGGAGAGCAATGAAGTCAAAGCCTGTATTCAAGCTCTTCCCAGTTTCAGGGTCATCTGAATCAGCACTTTGACTTGTTCCCATTGCTGATGTTTCTGTCCCTGATAACAGTAAATGCGCTCCCACCTCATATGGCCCAGTTCAGAGTTGAGCCGCCAGAGCTCTAGCTCCCAAACGCACCTCCACCCTCACAGGGTAAATAACAGCTTTTATTCCTTTCTGAACCAAATTAACTTTGCACTGCAGGGAAGTGACCTGCTGAAAATTTGTCAGCTGCACAGTTCAAGCTGTTTCTGCTTTTAAAGGAGTACAATACTTGCTAATAGATTTCACATCAGTTACTCAGTTTTCACAGTTGTTTGGCTGAATTTTATTTGTTTTGTTTTCTAAATTGCAATGGTTTTAAAAAAAAAAAAGTCTCATAATGGCTCCAATAACTAAGCATATTGCCTACCCTTAGCAGAATTTTATTGAACCACTATTCTTCCTATTCTCAAGCTCACTGTCAGAATATTCAAACTTGATTATTTTTTAAAGTAATAAACATTTTCAACGGGGTTTGTTTCACAAATTCATAAAGAGTTTAAAAGATTCTCACTAGTATTTCTGAGCAGTAGGCAAATACCTTCGGCAGAAAAACATCTCAGCAGTTCAGCGTGGGGCACTCATTGCCTTAAGCCAGGCTCAGCTGCCAGGAGCTCTCCTGCAGCCAGGGCCAGCAGTCCCAGCCTGGCCTCGTCTGCTGCCTCATCAGGCACAGGCAGCTGGGAGACTGAGACACGTCAGGAGCACATGAGCTGAATTCACACCATTGGCCTCTTAGTGCTCTAACAAAGTCCCTAAGGGCTGCTCTGACTGGGAAACTGGGAGCTATTTTAGCCCAGGCTACCCCACAGCAGATGGATCAAAAGATGCTTTTATTTTAAAATCTGTGAAATGAAGACTTGGCTCCCTGCTTTAGGCATACTTAATTCACTCTCCAAGCTGGTCTCACTTCCCCCCCAACAGAGTCCCTTGAAAAGAAGAACCTGTACACCCAAGTGTGCATGAAACAGCAACTGCTAACTACCGAGCCATTCACAAACCTCCCTAAAGTTGTGCCAAACCATCAACCGCTTCTAGACCTGCTCCTTCTCTGCTGCTCTTTTCTACATCTAGACCTGCATGTCTCCTCTGGAGAAAGGTTTTCACTGAGACCCACCACTCTTGGCCTGGTGTTCTGGTAAGCATTTCAGCACACAGCCGAGGCAGCAGCAAACACACCTGCACTTTTTCCCATGGTATATCATTATAACATAAATGGAACTGGCATCCAAACCACCCACTACATTTTCTGTTAAGCATGGATGGGAACACCATCCACACAGAATTTTATCCAAGGGTGAAGAACAGTATGGCTGCCTATAGCTATCTGTAACCAATGTTGTATGGAGACTCCTTTAAACCATGCAACTAACTGCAGAGCCCGGGCAAAGACAGCCTTTCACCTACAATTGAAATGCAGCCATCCACAAAAGGGAAAGAAGCAGCTTTTCAATCACTCACAATAACACTGTCCACAGACCTAGCAAAGAAAGAGATGAGAGAATACTTTATCATAATTGTGCTAAGACAATGGCAATCACACATAATAATTAGTGGGAAAAAATGTATGCATTAGTTTCAAACAAGACCAAAACCTTATTGTTTTAGAGCAACACAGGGAGCTGAAGATGCATCCTTTGACTTCCAAGTTATTGCTTTTTCCATTCAGAAAGCTCAAGACATGTAATAAATAAATAAAAATACAGAATTTAAAAAAATGTTTTATCTTACTATTAATACTTTTTTTAGAGTAGGACCAGAGCTCCATCATGGTGGATGCAAGGTTATCTCACTCACCACGCTCTGTTGCGGTACTGGTGAAGGAGCTGTTCTGCATCACCTGCCTTATCTGTCCCCCAGAGCATCCAGCCCTCGACCTGAACATAGCTCTCTCGCATTAGTGGAGAGACAATTCATCTGTCAGTGCAGGCAGACTGGGCTGCATCTGAAAAAATGACCTGACAATGTATTTGGACAGTGTCTACAGCTTAACACAGAGCTGGAGGGCAATGGTTTGGGTTTTTTTCTCTTATTTGGAGGTGGGAAGTTACAACAGCAGAAGGATTGAAATTATACTAATTAAGTTAAAATCATATTGTTACATATCAGGTTATGGCACGAAAAAGGCACTACAGTTGCATCCATCAACCGATATCTCTAAAAGTACTGCGCAGGCATGGCCTCAATGAAGACAACACTACTCCATATACAAACTGGTTTTCTCCTGACATGAGATCACCTTTGAAATAAAAATTTACTGTGGAAAGGGAAGAGAATAAAGCACTCCCAGGAAAAGTCAGCAGAGGAAACAACTGCCACTGCCACCTAGACTCCAGCACGGACAGCAGTGGATCACTGCTTAGCCCCAGTGCCAGATATGTCTGCACATTCATTTAAGAATTCTGGAGGTCTCAATTCCTAAGGCAAAGTATTTCTATTCCTCTGCCCAGGCCACAGCCACATAATCCTTTCTTCAAAGGAAATAAAGTATTTCACTTTGGTTTATTAATGGAGACCAAGAATTAATTTAAGTTAAATAAATATATTTGCTGTAGAACTGAATGAATTTGACTTGACTAGGACTGAATTTGAAAGTTACTGTAATCTCAGTTCTTAAGACTGAAACACACACATGAAGGCTTCCTTTAACCAAGATTTTTTTCTTAAAGCTTTTATTGTTTCTGCCTCCATCAGAGAAATGCAGTAATAAAACACAAGACCTTGATGTGTACATAAAGTAGCTGAGCATGGACATGTGTGCATGATGGGGACAGGTAACCGACCCCAAAGAATACTTCTCCTAGTAACCAAGCCAAGCAGTCCTCCTAAACAGCCTAGCTTTGCTGTGTTCTGTCACACTCAAACATCGAGACCACTGCTGTTAAAACAAACTAGAGAGGTTTTGTTTGCTTATGCAAATGCAGTGATTATTTACCAGGTTCCCTAACAAAAGAATCAGGGTGGATCCTGGAAGACAAATACAAGAATACCAATCCTGGACTCTGTTGGCTCTGCTACCACCTTAAGTCAGTTATCCACAGCCTTGCATCTCCTGCAGTCATCTGTAACCCCCAAAAGCAAGAAACAAGCACAGAGCACGTACAAAGACCCGTTGCTCCAAAAGGGAAGCATATGGCCTCCCCTCTACATGATGATGATGACCATGCAGAAGCTGAGGCCCTGCAGCAGCAGGTCCAGATCTGGTCCCTGGTTTAGCTAGCAGCAAGTGAATGCATCAGCCTGAGGAGCCTTGCATCTGAATCTCCAACAGTAACTTTACCTATAAATAACAACAGCAAATAATACCATACTCATGAAAAAGCTGGACATAACATTACCTCACGGGCTTGCTTGGTTAGGAAATAAGTCATTATTTTGTTTGATTTCCAAAAAAATGAGCTGAAACACTCCTTAGGTACCTCTAGAGTTGTATTACTCCAGATAGTCATTTGGTTTATGTGGTGCATCTCCTTTGCTTCCACTAGAGGTAAGCTAGCTCCTGCCAATTAGAATTCTGTCCTGTTAATTCTGAAAAAGGTCTGACCCACAGAGCCAGTGCAAGCATATCTCAGTGTGTATTAGACTAATGGGGAGGACAAATTGGCGGTGACAGCAGGAATGGTGTCACACACTGCTGGGAGATACAACCCAAAGCCTCTACTTGGAGGTTTGTGTGTACCCAGCTCAGTTCTTTCCAGGCAAGGAGAAAGATGAAACTCAGAGATCAATCAGATTTCAGCTTTAATCAAGCAAGGGTATATTTGATTCAAAGATTAACTAAAAGTGTTTAGAAAGGAGAAGTTTTATGAATGTTATTGGAGTAGGAACGTAACTTGCAACTTTGTGCTCACAGCAATTTGCAGAAGTAATCATTTGTCATCACAAATATCTGGTGCCTTACTATATGACCCATTGACAGCAGCACCTCAGTTTATTGTGTCATTAAATCATGATTGCTTAGCTGGAGAATATTCTCCTGCTCAGTGAGGACAACACCCTTCCTGTGCAGGTTGCATGGAAAGACGACAGGCCACATCACAAAATCCAGTCCACGCCAAAACTCACATGATTCCAGTGATGTAGTCTTCCTCAGACACATAGACTCTGAGAGTAGCTTTCCTCAGACACACAATCCTTTTGCACAATGAGAACCAGGATTGGTTTCTGCTTTGGCTATCTGCCCAAATCAAATCACCATGCTAGTAAAACTCTTGCAGTAAACTATTTTTGTTCACTGTAAATGATATACAAATGTACTTAAGCTTTCAAAGGCTCACACCTAAGTCTTGATTTGTGAAACTCATATGCACACATTTTAAATGTACTTTACGTGGAATAGGCTTTGTGCTGTACTCTAAAATTAGAGGACAATCATCTTTACTTGCTTTTCAAGAAACTGAGAATAACTATAGTGACATTATTCTGAGATGTCTTGTGAAGTGTATATATTGCTTAATTAAAATATCAGCTTAGTTTTGTCTACATTAAGTATTCCAGTTACAAAAATAGATATAAACATGTATGATTTTGTTTCCAGATTAATGGAATTTAGCCAAAAACTATATATTGAGAAAGTACGTCAAATCAATGTCTAAGTAATCCAGCTTGCAGGAATATATTCTGTGCTTATAGCAGAAGGATAGTGCTAATACTTTTAAATATTTTTAATTAGATAATTTATTTTAGATTCCTTCTCTATAATAAAAATGTGTCATAATATTTATTCTGCTTCTCATTCCAACACTGCTTATATCAGGGCAACACCATCTGGTAGGAGCACAGTCCTACTGTTTCCAGCTCTGCACCTAGCTCCTAAGGTGGGACTCAAATGTCAGGCACAGCTTGCACCACAGAAAATGTTGGAGGTAAAGGGAAATTCTATCACTTATTCACAAATGCATTGCAAGAAGCCTATATTTTCAAATTCTCAAATTACTTATGTCTCCTGCAATACTCTCAGATTAAAAAAATAACCTGTAAATCGATGGTCTCCTCTGAAAACAAACATTTCCTGTACTCCAGTAGCGTACTGCAGCAGGTGAGAAGGCTCAAGTGTATAAAATGCCTGAAGATCCTCAGTTAAGAGATGGCACATTAGCCAGAGGTGAAGAAGTTACGAATGATTTACAGAAGTTGTGTGGCCATACTTAGTCTAAACATTTTTCAGCTCTGGACTGATGCTTGTCACATACAGCATCTCAAACTAAGTTAAACTTTTGAGATATAATAAGACATTAATATGTAATGATTTTGTTTAGAATTTTTTTCTTTTCTCCATTAGACTAAACGGTCTACAAGTTTGAAATCTGTAATTTGTTAAATAGAGCATGACCTCACAGACACAACCATCACCTGTTTTAATATGGTATATTGTTGAGGTGATTTTTAAGTCAAAGCTGGTAGTGCCATTTCTACACACACCTTTGCACTGAAGCAAACACAAGATTAAGACAAATAACCCACCACAATAAACTAATTCATTAATTCAAATAATGTTTCTGCATAAAACACAAAAAGTCTAGATAAATATGAAACCATTTGCTAAAGGAAAGCAAGCCACATTGAGGGGAGTGAGCTACAAACACCACTATGCCTTTTCTTTGCCTTTTGTTCTCCTAAGGTCTCATCAGATCCTCTTACACATGGTGCAATTAAACCCAGTAGTCATTTGATGCAAAAGGGTCACACGCTATCTGCAAGCATGCTATGGGCTCCTTTGTCTCCTGTTGAAGAGTTAATAAGATTTCACAGAGCTGCTTCCTGACAGCATTACTAAGAAGTCACTTTCAGCCACACATAAGGTGCTTTCGCAACCTCCTGTTCCTTGGTGTTCACCTCAGTGACTCACAAGGAAGGATTAAAGTTGTGTCCTTGAAGTTCACCAAAAGCCAAAGTCTCATTTCATAAGTATAACAATCCTTTTGCATGCACTCTAATATTCACTTCCTGCAAGTGTCTTGTTCCAAATAACGTCAGAAGTTGCCCACTGGCTTGGACCAAAGAGCATGCCTAGTCCAGGCTCTGCTGCTGACCGTAATGGTTAGCAGGTGCCTAGAGAAGGGAGTAAGAACAAGATGAGCATGCAGTACTACCTGACCATCTTAACAACAGGCTGTTGACTCATACATTTCACTTCTGTGGCTAAAAGCCTATGGTGGATTTTTCTTCCATGGATTTTCTCATTGCAACGTCCTGTAGCAATAAGTCCCACAGCTTAAAAACATGCTGCAGGTATGCTGCACCTTCCTTTCAACCAGTTTTCATCCTGTCATCTTCTAGTTTCATTTAATTCATATTAGTCCTTAAAAAGAAAGATTTTTTTTTTTCCCTATTCACTATCTTTGCTCCATATATCATTTCAAAGATTTCTATTAACCCTTTTTCCCTTCCAGTCTTTTCCAGGATGAAGAATCTCAGTCAACCTATTTTTTGCCTTGTAGTGAAAATGCTCCATACCTTCAACCATCCTTGGCATCTTTCTACAATTCTCCTATTCAGAGCACAGTCAAGTTTGTCTCACCTAAGACACACAAAAATCTCCATTTGTAACAAGTGGTGACTGAACTTCAGATAACTTTAGAAAGAATGAATTAGTGGGGATGTTTATTTAAATAACTTTCTTCAGATCCAAAGATTTTCCCCTCCTGTGCTCACAGCAGAAACCTGTGAATCCCACAACCAGTTTATCAGGTTAGACTCATGGTTATCCTCCCAAATAATGTCCTCACTCTGCTCTGCTCTCTGTCTCTCCCCCTAATTTCCTAAACCACCATTAGCACAACTCTGGTGGAAAAATGGCTGTGATGCCTCACACCAGTGGACCCACGCTCCAGGGAAGACCATGAATCTTCGTTACTGCAAGAATCTAGATGCTTGCAAAGTGTGCAGTTGTATAGATGTTTACTTGTTGGCACTTACTTTCTGCTGAAGATTTTTATTATTAAAATTTAAATCCATGTTCTACAAGGGTCTGATTCACAGCCAAAGTAATTGGGAAGACTTCTATAGATTCTACTGACCTTTGCTTCTGACCCATAAGGAATCACAAAAGGTTGAACAAGATGGTGGCACTCCATCACTGAAACACACCTTGCATCTTAGAATCATAGAATCAAAGACCATGGAAAAGACCTTTAAGATTGTCAAGTCCAGTCAAACAGCCTTGCAACAATAAACACCACCAAAGCTAGGACTGACAAGAAAATAACACTAAAAAGCTGTCTTAGCCACCAGGAGACTGATACACCTGTGTTATGCCAGTATCAGCACTTACTGACACTCTACCCTCACATATCATATAAGGAAAGCACATTTGCCAATTTCCAAACCTCCAGTCAAATCCCATACTAAACAGAGACTGTTCAGTATAAGCGAATCTTTAAACATCTTTGCAATAAATCCTGCAAGCCTTACACTTTTATTATGCCAGCACTTACTCCACTGATTTACAGTCGGTGAAGGCCGGAGGCTGAATCAGTCAGCATTACTTTGTAAAGGCTGTAGCTGAGAACGAGATGCCTTCTGACACGGGTAGATGAACTTGTTGGCTGCAGGTGAGTTGTTTACTTTCCCTGCCAAGCAATATGCCAAAGCAGAGTAGCCCAACGAAAACCTCTTGTCCTCAAAACATTGCCTTTGATCAGTGTAAACTGAAGGACAAGGGAGCAATAACTGAGCCTACCCTTCTTGCCATTTCACTGTACTAATCCATGAGTGAAAGGTATCTGTTATTTACAGGCATCTGCATCACTGTGTGCAGTCACACCACAGCCTTCTGATGGACTGGAACTTGATTAAGATAGTGTTTCTTAGCCACAAGTAAACATGCACAAATTTGCAAGCACAGTTTGTTTTTCTGGTCTAGTCTAAACAAGCTTGACTCACCCAGGATGCCAGGCTTGGAGACCTAAGGTGTCCCTGGCTACAGTTTTCCCCCAGCTGTGAAAGATAAAGTTGATCTACTTTGTAAATTAATGCTACATAAAGGAGGACAAATAAGCAAAGCAACAGAGATGAGCCCTGTACTTTGCATTCAGCCCTTTCACATTCCTAGTCTAGTTGAGAGGCATCCCTGCCCATGAGAGGGTGGTTGGATTAGATGACCTCCAGGGTCCCTTCCAACCTAAGCCATTCTATGATTCTATGATTCACTGCCTGACCTACAACAGGCAGCAGTCTCTGCCCACTGTCAAGACACAGCAGAGAAAATGTGTTAGAAACCAATACAAAATACAAACTGGAGATTGGAAATGGAGAAAAGCTGACACACAGTCATATTGTCAAGAAATTTAGCCCAAACCTCCTGAGGTCTACACAGTGCCTTCCACAGAGGTCCTTCCTGGCAATCACTTTCATCATAGCCAGCCAGCAAGCAGCAATAACTCAACAGAAATATGCCAGAAGCAGACCTTTTCTCATACTTCAGTTCCTTCAATCAATTACAAAAAGAAATTCTCTCAGCCCAGCAAAGTGGTCTCTGTGTCAGAATAGAGATCGCTTACCTTTGAACAGAGATTTTGTTCCAAACAGCCAAACCTTTCTTGGGATCTACAAAGGCTGCACTTCACCACTTACCTATCCAGAGTGTCCTGAGGCACTTTACTCCCTCCAGCTCTGCTGTTGACACTGGCATTCTTGTTGGCAGTCATGGTCATTTCTGCTTTCTAAAAACGTGGATATCTGTGAGAAGAAAAGTAAATTAAGCTTCAACAAGCCCAAATGACAATTAACCTTCAAGACTACTAGAACTACTAATCTGTGTAAAGGTAGAATTCTGAGGTGCTTTTCATTCTATAAAACACAATCAGTCCAGCTATGATTCTGAAAATCGAAACCCTACCTCTCTCCGCTGCTGTTCTTTCATATCCACAGTAAAGTTTTTGCAGAGCCCCATGCTATAAAGGGAGATATCTTACAGGAATTAGGTGTATGCTTCAGGTTCTGGCATATTTGATGAACAGAGCTTGATACTGAGTTCACAAAATATTACTGTTTTGGTATGGTTCTTCCATCCATCAGTATACGTGAAGAACCCAGTAAATGCACTGTGTGATACTTGCAAATATCACAGCCATGACTGGCATTTTGGCCACACAAAAGCTATTTTGAGGAACAAAGAAACCTTTATCAATTTTAAAGTGCAGCTCTATTATGGAAATATTTTCTAATAGTGAAATATATTCAATAGTAAATATGTTGAATATAATTTTCAGATAAGCTTGTGTTATGAAGGTATCTACAAATGGTTTTCTCTATCGGTCCCAAGATTCTTTAAGTAAAACTCTCTTGGGACACGTTTAAGACCTTGGGTAATACAAGGAATCATCACTAATTCCTAGTTACTTCCTAGTAATTTGGTAACAACCCAAAAGCTGCAAATTTAATTTTAACCACGGTAAAAAACCTGCACATGCAGTGAAATGCCCAAAAGATAGGACTTACTACTGTAACATTGGTGCATACAGGCAAAGAAACAGCCCAGTACCACCATTTATTCTGCCTTCATCCCATTATCCTAACAGGAATGTTGTGCTGTGACTGAAGGGAGGATGTGATTATATGGATACAGGTCAGGACCTAATCCCAATGGTGCACAAGTGGTAACCTCTAACATCATGCCCTTCTGTTGACTATATTCCATGTTTCTCTGGTGCAGAGCACAGCTCTTAGTGGCAATTTCTCTTTGTAATCAGTTGAGAAATATTTTGCAAAATGAGGGAGAAATGTATTTTCATGTCATGGTAAGATTTCTAAAATGCTAGCAGAGTCCCTTGTGAAAGAAATGGAACAGCACTTATTCCACCTGATGCTACAAAAGTTATTTATCAAGGATTCTGTGGCTCTGCTGGCATATGCACTAGGTGGTTTCCTAGATGCTTATTAGTTTACAGGCTAAACGGCTAAACCTAATAGTTTATAGGTTTGCAGCGCTGCCACCCGAGGTCTGACCAGAGCTACCAATTTTTACAACCATTACTGGCATAGCTAGCACAAAATGAAGGAGTATTACAAAACAACTTGTTTACACAAACCCCCAGTAAGCCCAGACTGCTTGAGAAGCCAGCTGTAACGAGATGCTCAAAAGCAAGCTGGGTACTGACAACACACACAACCCTTATACTGACAGACCCAACGCAGCAAAGAAGACATTCTCTAAATTACTTTATTCCAAACAGTTCTGCCACAACTAAGGTCATCGAATCTCCTGCAGATTGCAGATCCAAAAGCAGAGTCAATCATGCTAACCACAGACTCCAGGTCTACTTGTCCTTCTCTGATTGTCTTGTGTGTATCAATTTTCCCTGATTAAGCAGACATTTTTTTTCCTAGTTGGTAACGTTTTCTGCAGTGAAGCTCCCCAGATTTCTCCAGTGTCTCGCTGTTATTGTTAGTGCTTCATTATCAAGATAGCAGGACTGTTAAAGAACTGCCTGTTCTGACTGGAAAAGGGCTTGCTTGGGAAAAGAAAGGAAACCTGCTGATGCTGGCCAAGCTTTCTAGGACTGTAATTCCACAGGGAGCCAGCAGCTTTTTTAATGTTTTCCACTTACCAGTTCAATACTTTTACTGTGCCAAATCTATCATAATCACTTATTAGCAACGAAGGTGAGGAAAAATAAGATATATAAATGTGGCATAAGATTAATAACAAGGGTTAGTATGCATTACATGAATTTTCCAATATTTGTTTTCCTGTTCAAGACCAAAATAAGCTGAAGGGACCCCCAAAAAGATGGAATAGTGGCCTGGCACATAAAAATATAGTGTGCTTTTATGTTGTTGTTTTCTAAGAGTCCATTTTTCCCATACTCAGAATCCAAAAAAGTACACATAAGCTTGATAGAAATCGTTGTGGTCAATATAAAAAAATAGTTATTATTTCAAACTCGTATTTCAAAGCTACCTTAAATATCAAATAGGCCAAACTGTTTTGTTTCAGCAAAAGAATTGAGTTCTAAAAGACAATTTGACAAGATATGTCAAATTTAGTGACATAAGTGTATATGTTCCCATGCAGTTGAGGCTCTGGTATATATGGTGATATCAACTGACTTTTCTATGCAATTTTTCTGTCAGGCTTTACTACAGAGAAGTGACTTCTGGTTTCCTTCTGCTGTACTCGAGTGTCAGTCACAATCTAGTACATCCTCTCAACACGCCCTATAACAAGCTTAATGAACACTGATTTGCTGAAAGCCCTCAGTAACCACATTTTGCAATAAAGGCTTAGAACAAATAATTCAGAGGCATATATATTTTGGCTTTTGCTATACAAACATTTCCGTGATGACCAGACATTGCTATGAAAACAGCCTAGTTACACATTGTGCCTTACATATCACAGCTCCTTGGTATTATTATTCTTTTGTCCTTTTCCTTCATTCTCAGGATATTTGCATCAAAACACCCATTCAAGCCTCAGGAGCCCATCTGCTCCTGTTGCTTATTCCTCAATAAAGTCACAGTCCTCCAATCGCAACACCAACATCATTTGCACAACAATGAATTGTTTCTTGTGACACAAAAAACATTATAATTTTGCTAAGGAATAAGAGTAGCTTAACTTTCAGGAACAAAGATTCTTTTTCATTAATCTTTTTTGCATCACAAAGAATATGGGAAATGAGAAAAGAGGCTGTCCTTCGGTATTTCCCACAGGTGTCACCAGTGCCTAAGACCATCACAATACAATTCAAAGCACAGCTCACTGGTTAGTACAGCCTGCCCGGGCTGCAGGGGAGACACAAAGTGAACAAGCCAAGCTGAAAGTCTCATTAAGTCCTAGGCCCTGTTGAGCTGACCCTGATGAGTGAACCTCCCTCAGCCCAAGGCTGACTGACGAAGTCTGTCAGACAGCTGAGAAGCATCCTGACTTTGCAGCTACTGTAGGTTTTGATTCATTAGAGCATGATGCAAAGCAAAACACAGGTCACAGCTATTACACAAAGCAAGCTGCTGTCCCCAGTGTTGTCAGCACACCCCCTGCCTTCCTGCCAGACACACGTGGCTCCCACTCAGAGTGCCACTAGCATGCAAACTGCAAAATTCATAGCAGGTATATGCCTCCTACAAGGTTGTAATAACAAGTGATGGAAGGAAGGGGAATCTTAATGCAGCTGCACAGAGACTTGAGAGAGAGGCATTCAGTTTCATTTTGCTACACATTTCTTAAGAATCACTGGGTAAATGCTTGAGCTATGCCGGCTGAGCTGACACATACTTCTGTGTATGGGTATCTTTTGTAGAAGCAAGCTGTGCTACCCAAGAACATCTGAAGTACACTCGGCCATACCAAGGGTGGCTTAACAAGACCTCTATTAATAAATTAAACTTTCCAGTGTAAACAAATTACCTATCTCTCATTTCTCACTTCGTACTCTGTAAAACAGAAATAAGGCAGAACTCGTCTGTATCCAGAGAATAATTTACAGCATCCTATATACTCCACATGAACTCTCATGCAGATGTTCTTAGTGCATGTTTAAGGTGGGTAACACACCTTCCAAATTACCTCCTATAAGGGCAAGCTTAGGAATAAGAATATAACCAGTGAATTACCTCAAAGTAGGCAGTGAACTATAAATGAATAACACTGTCTGCACGAACAGACCCTTGAAATTCTTCTCCCATACCCTGAGAGACAGCAGTGAAGTTGACACAGTTTGAAAACCCTCGAAATGGCCTTTCCTTTTGCAACTATTTGTGACAATGTGCAAAATGGTGTCACTGAGAAAAGCACAGAGATCAAAGGGTTTAAATGGACAGTTTGGCCACAGCAGCTGGTGGCACTATTTTCATCTATTTTCAGAAGGCCACAACATTTCTTTTAGCATGTTTGCTTCTGAGAGCAGAAAGGAGGAAAGACACCAACCTAAGGCCAGCGTGGCCAGGGAGACACTTTGCTTCCAACCCCCACCCACAGATAAATGGTCAGCGATGGCAGGGAGGGAAGAGGGACATTCATCCTGGCTCTCCTCCCCTGTCAGAAAAGCAGCAATAAAAAGGTAATAGTCTGAAAAAGATCAGAAAAAGGGAAGATAGATGTGCTGGGGGAGGGAGGGGGGAAAAAAAAAAAAAAAGATATCTTAGTGGAAAATAAAACAAAGCAGGAAAATGAGAAATAAAACAAGGATTGGTGAAAATGTTACTCTTAAATCCAGTGAGGCAGGTTAGGTCATTTGCCACACTGAGTATTTGGGTTCAGGCATGCCTAGCTAGGAGATGACATGACCTTCAGTATACTGGCCCTGCCTGTAAATAGTGAGAAAAATAAAGTGGTTGCATTGTTCAAGTCAGAGCAATAAAGCAAAAGTCCTGGATCGGCATCCAGTGTGTGTAACTGCCTTTCCCCCATGGTAAGCAGGAGGGAACGTGCAAGACGGCTAACAGGAGTAGAAGAAAATCTGAGAACATTTAAGGACCAGGTTTGTACAGAGATCCAAACAGTGTTTTGCTCCCAGAGAAGGCTGTAACTGTTCAGTGAAGGACAGTCTGAGGATAACCAACTCTCCTGGCCAATGCAGATGTCATCAGGAAAACTAACTTCAGAGGAAGGTGGCAAAGAACACCCAGAGAAGGAAGTGGAATGTATGATTCATGAGTGTCAGGACTGAAAAACAGGTCTTCAGCAGAAGTAACTGATAGCAACTACTGACACTGTCCTGTGCAAAGTCATTGACTTCTCTCCAATACCATGCAGTAAAAGAAAACTAAATTCATTGGTATAAGCAGAAGGGAAGATGACATTGTCACAAACGGTTGTTTTAAGTTTCAAGCAGCAGTGGAAGATCTTTGATACTGGTGCCCAGTAAGGTCAAGAATGATATGTGGTGTTACTATGAATCTCCTTCTGATTAGATGACTAGGGCCTAGCGATTTTGTTACTGTTCTGAGTCAGTATCTCCAAGAAGCAATGTCCATGATACCTAAGTTGCCAATGCTAACACTTCTAGTGAAGCAACTATTGATTTGGATGGACTGTCTCAATATGATGATATAAAAGCATCCTGGAAGGATGAGGAACTGGCTGGAAACTTCATGGATGTAAGTAGAAAATATTAGCCAAAACTGCCTTGGCTTGTACAAGGAGATGAGAACAACCTTGGGTCTGCCTCTTTTGCTCTTGGCAGTTAACCAGGGAATCTGTAGAAAGACATGGAGAAGATCTTAACTCCCCTGTATCCAAAGTACATCCAGAAGTGACCCTGGACACAGGCACCAGCAGCAGCACATGGGATGGCAAGCAAGTCTTTTGTTTATATTAGGGATTTGTCCAAGAACTGCTCAGGAGATGTATCCGTTTACATTTAGAAATTATGTTGGTGCATTTAAAGCAACATCTGCAGGATGCAGGAGCTCTGAGCTGTGTTTGAGCTCTGACATGGATTTCTTTGTAGTCTTAGGAAACTTGCTTAGAGATGAGATCCTCAAATTCAGTGCCAGAGGGTAAACGCCATTGCTCGCATTCTGGCATCTGGCGCATTTTCCCAGAACTGCTCCTATTTTTCCTACTCTACTTCAGAAATCTATGGTTTGATGTTACCCAATATCACTGTTCTACCAATGAACAGGAGTAACTTTGACTTATCTCACACACAAGCAGCGAGGATATGTTCTTTAGTACGTTTCAGTTCTCCAGAAACACAGTGGGGCCCAGATATGCAGCTATCACCAACATAAGCACATCAGTAACAGAGACAAGCCACAGAGACAAGCCATTCCTCACCAGATTCTGCAGCCACCAAAATCGCCCTCTCCTGTTTGCCATGGCTGCCTTCCTGGAAACTGGCATGTCTCAGGGCAATGAGCACCTGTTTTGTGAACAGTGGTTTTCTGATTCAGATTCACTTCATGTTTATGAATCTCTTGGCTACTGCCTTGCTCTCCTTCAAGCTCTACACGCTCTAAGCCAAAACAAATCAAACTAAGCCCCCTGTGCTCTCAGGATGATAAACCACAGAGGGGTGTGAGCAGGCTGACTAAGAGGGTGCAGTCCATGCCCTGTCTGCCCAAGATCCATCTCCCATCTCAGATGGCTGAGCAGAAAGAGAGGAAACAGAACAGACAGAACAGGAGAGAAGCATGACACCAACACAATGAGTGGACCTCAACCTTCCTCCTGGTCATGCTGCTGAAACAGAGGAAGCAAACCAAAGAAACAGGGAGGAGAAGTGAGGGCCAGAGACCAGACAAACATCAGAAGAGTTGAAGACTGGCAGAATGAGGGTGAGATGAAGGATAGCTAACATACTGTGTCAGAAAAACACAGGTGAGAAACAGGAAGTTAGGAGATTTTTAGAAGAAAAGGCAGTAACTCCCACTTGGAGGGAAAAGATGTATGTGCCCCTTCTCCTCCACTCTGGAAACACGCTCTGTACCCCCCCAGAGAAAGCAGCCCATCTTTCCTCACACTGAAGGACAATTTCATTCCATGGTTAAAATTTTCCTCATGGAACAAATTTTGAATTTTCAAAAAGATACTTCAGTAAAAATGGATCTGCAATACGGTGGAAACCTGACATGAGACTCCACCGAAAGAGATAGAATCTCCTGTTGTCCTGCAAAGCAGGTGGGACTCCATGAGCATGGGAAGTGTCCAAACTCTGGGTAGCTGCTCATTCAATACACAAGCCCAAACTGAAATCCAAACTGAAGTTTTTGAGTCCCTAATTAATGGGTAGAAGCCTTGTCCCCCACACACATGCAGCCCTGTATTGACTGCAGGAGACTAGCAGTTCCCAAACTCCTGCAGTTTCTCTAGAGAATTGACGCTAGGGGTGAAAAAAAGAGGGGAGAGAGGAAGGACAGAGAGAATATTGGCAGCTATACCAGATTCACAATAACAAACTAAGCACAGTAAACCACTTCTTATTGCCTTTGTTAACAAAAATTGTAGTAGCCATAGCAACAGAAGGGGGGGGGGTGTGTCAAAAAAGCCCAAGACTTTTTAAAATCCCCAAAGAGCACAGCTAATATGGAAAAATCAAGATTTATTGCACCAGCAGCTCCCACAAGGCAGGGCTATAGTGGTGCACAATGGTTTCAATTAAAAGCAGAATCATTAACCAGTACAGCTGGGCTTAGTAGTTGGCAGACAACGTCACCTCTTCCAGTGAGCCACGACTTCTTCAGGGACTGAACAATCTTCTCTTGCTGTGTGATGTACCCTTCAGTCCCGTTTCTGTTGGTTTTACCTCATATCCTCTATCAAGCCCTGTGACAGAGCAGCTAATGCCACCTCTCAACAGAGAAAATCAGGGAAAAGACTCCTGTGCTCGAGTCCTTGTGCACACACCCCTTGCCAGCCATCACACGCTGATGCCCCTACGGGCAGTGCCAGCACCACTGCACTGCACACTCAGCAAGCATCCCAGAGAGAAGAGCATTTTGGTCCCCGCTGCCTGTGTGCATTTTCCTTCTCAAACACACACTCTTGCAAGCTCAAAGAGGGCAGGAATGTCTGGCACTTCTGCGGTGACTATCTGGCAGAAGCATTGCTCCATTTTCTGGCAACTCGACCAGGATCTTAGAACAATTATTTCAGTTCCTGATTCAAGTGCTGGAGACAGAAGATCAAGTTACATTTCTCTCCAGCCATCAACATTAATTCAGCTTTCACTAAGTCAGCCTTGCTGGAATTTCAGTCTTCCACACTAAAACAAAAAAGGAAAGTGTGAATCAACACTGAAAAGCCATTAGAAGAAACATAAGGAATTTCAAGAGTTGCCCTTCATAAATGTAAAAAACACCAATAAGATCCAATAGAGAAGTTATTTCTTCCTAGAAGGTTTTTTTATTTTAATAAGCTAAAATGATAAAGAAGTTAATCTATTGCAAAGGAAAAGGTACCATGGACCTCAGTTACATCCACTGGCTTTAACACTACTGTGTAAATAAGCTCTCGGTCCTTACTACTACAAGCTGCGTTTGTGAACTTGTAGAGAGCATCCTCCCAGCCATCACTCAGCCACAGGTGTACACAGCCATCGGAAGAGGCACTTTTCTCAATATAGAGTTCAGCTCCCACAGCACTGACCTTTGCCATCTGCATGAAAGGAAAGTTTCGACAAGCTGCCACAAGTATAAATGTTATAAATCTCCTTTCATCAGGCCTCCAACCACTAGACAGTGAAACAACTGGAAACACTTAAACCTGTTTTAACGTTCCTTGTAGCAGGAGGCAGTGAAACACCCACCCACCCACCAGCGCCTATTGCAGCCACCGAGCCACTATGGACTGTGGCTCCTGCCAACAGAGGGTTTCTGTTGAGGCTTCCTGGACCAACAGCTTCTCCAAGCAGAGCAAGGAAGCCAGGCAGCAGTCACAGACATGCTAGCTCTCTTCCCATGTACAATGCACTCAGAGCAGCAGAAGGAAATGAGCAGGTTTTAGACAGAGGCAAAACAAAAACAAACCCACAAACAAGCCATGAATGATATAAAATATCTTTTAAACATTTGAGGCTGTGAGATGGTATTTGATGATTTGAAAGAACTTCTCTTTCCTTTTATGAAAATTATTTATATACTGCTGTGTACATGACATGTTAGAGACCTCTCAAGAGACCAGCTGCTGTTCCAAAGAACTTACACTTCTGTGATAGAAATTTCATAAATGAAGGCACTAACTATCTTCCCAGATGGAGGCTTGAATAGACCTACTGTACTGGTGAGTTCTGCTGAGAAACAATCTTTCCTCACAGTCCACAGAGCAGGAGTAAACCTGATGCAGAGACTTCACTGTTTCAGTCTTTCATTGGAGAGGACCAAGACCCACAGGAGCAGCCAGATAAGCACTGCAGGTGAGCCCTGCAACCAAGACTCCATCACACAGCCTCATGCACACTGCTCCCATGCTGCACCTTCCATGGGCGATTCAGGTTTCCCAAATCCCACTCCTCTGTTTGCACTACAAGTCTTAACAACTGTAGTACTGGAGAGAGCACAGGAGTACATAGCCTCAAAAACGTGTCAAAAAGAAAACATGATCCCCTGCCCTTCCATTCAGCTGGATGTGTCTGGGAAGAACAAGTAGCCAGTGCGTTCAGGAATAGGGTCTTCTTTCTTTTTTTCAGATTGGCTGCAATGCTGTAATGTGCTATTGTTTATGTTTAGCAATATTAAAACATCTAATATGAACTTGAAATATTCATGTGAAATGATTAATTTTATCCACACAGCATTTGGAGTGTCATTCCAGCACCAGCATTTCTACCCAAAGTTTTAGCACTCATGTTCCTACTTTAACTCAATTCAAAACTGAGTAAAATATAATTTAATAGCAATTTGATTTTGCAATGACCTCATTGAAAAGGCATATCCAGCATTGCCCTTGCAACACAGAAATGGCCACAGGATAAGCCTGAGGGACACAGATTAACACTCAGATCATATACCATTTCAGCCTCTTCTCCCTTGCAGGGAATGTTTTGGCCTCTTGCCAGATGGAGAGCATTCCACACACAGTAGAGTAAATCTGGTACAGCACACATACTGAAATATCTTCCTCAAGACAAGGCCAGGGTGTACAATCTATTATCTGAACACATGTGCTCTCTCACTCCAAAAGCGAAAGAGCCCACAGTAAAGCTTGACTCAAACTCCCCACCTCATGACAGTCCGTATTTGAGCAAACTTTCAAATGGTAGCATTGTACACTCCAGCACTGAAGCTAGCATCTATCTTCCTTTTCTTCTTTCTTATGGATTTAAGATGAATGCAGCAGAGGTCTAATTTGGAACCGTTCCCTATAAAATAATATTTTTATTGTCCCTTTTAAAGCGTGATTACTGTAGAAAAGTTAACTCTGCATCAAACTGACCTTCAGAATTACACCTTTCTACTCCCAACACAACTCATCAAACAAAAATGTCAAAACACATTTTGTTATGATCAATCATAACAAAGTTCACCTACTGAAAGAGCTACCCTGCTTTCATAGTGTTTATGCTTACGCAGTTGTCAGTTAAACACTAGCTTCAGCCACTGCTTTGGTCATGTTCACAGAGGCTGATATGAGAAATGAAATCCTATTCCGGACTTCTGTCTCCTACACCTTCACTGTTCCTCCTTCAGTTCACTTGTATGCACTCTGATCTTTCCAATACCAGTAAGCAGAGAATTGAAAATATGCATTTACAAGTAGACAAATTATTATAGATACCAGACTGCTGTTATGCACAATTACACATGCTCAATGCTGCACACACAATCGGTTAAGAAACTTCACAAACAAAACTTGCCTTCCAGTAAGTGAATTAGCTAGAATAAAGTATACACATGGAGTATAAATAATGCTTTCCTACTAAAAATTCCATCATCATAATACAAACACAGCCTTTGAGGCTTATAAAATCTATTACGTGAAAACTCTTCAGTTTCCGCTTCATGTGAATGTATTTTTCCTGGATTTAATTAACAAACAAATCTATCAAAACATTCAAGACAGAAATGAATCAGTTTTGTCTTGCAGAGTCTGCATTACCAAATTCCACATGGTTTCCAGTTGATACCACAAACTTGGCCACAGTTCATTCAAAACTCAGTCCTGGTTCTCCAAAAGGTAGGTAAATACCTGTGAAACTTTTTATGACACCAGGATGGTGATTTGGTATTACAGAGGCAGATGGAATCATACCTGTGCCTAGCACACAGTGGGCAAAAGCTAACAGCAGATTTCATCCTGCTAGAACAAAATAAATGCCATTTGTGATTCCAAAAGGTAATGATTTATGAGATTACAAATACACTTCAAATATCTACTGTGACTTTTAACTGATCACTTGCCTTGAAATTTATAGGCATTATAAATTCACTGGGATTTCACAGGTCCCTACAGAACGTGAATTCCTGCAGTTTCCTGATGGAATAACTGCACCTTTTTTCTGGTGTGTGCCTAATACCTGTGATAACCTGAACGCCTACCTCGTCTTCCCCAGATAAATCTTTTCCTGTTTAACCCAAAGGAAGCACATACAGTGGGACATCCATATACAGCACGTTTTCTTCTTCTTATGTTTTAGATGCAAGAGTCATGCTAGTGATCCCTTTTCTGGTCCTAAGAAGTTTGAAGGTGTGAAAAGCATGAAATTCACTGTAGCTGAATCTTCACGGCAGCTATTCTCCAGGTGAGGCTCTAAAGAAAATACATGTATATACTTTTGAAGTTTGAGGGCTTTTAATCCAACTGCAGTTTATTTTTATGGCACAGTTTCAAGGTACTATTTCTGCTATTTCAGACATCTGCATTTTCTTAACCATTTGTCCAATCTTCCTATTAAAATGCCTATTAAAGTTTCTGTGAGTGACAAATTCATCTCACACTGTAGCTGTACCACCAAAACATCAAGGAACTGCTCCATTCAGCTCTCGCAGAAGCAAGTTTTGGCCCTTTCAGTTTTAATGAGAGAACTGGAGCCACAACACAAAAAATAAGAACCCTTTGGTAACACAACCGCACCCCACTCATGTTCTGCTCTGTGCCCAATATTCCCACCCAGCCACAGATACACAACAGAGAAATACCAGCTGTTGAAGCTTTGCAGATGGCAACACCAATATTGTGCCATTTCGGACTTTCTCCTCAAAGGATCACTCCACATGGCTTCTTTTATAGGGTCAGGATTTCTTTTCTTGAGGGGATGGATATTTGGGCATGGAAAATAGCTGTGGGCACGAACAATGGGGAAATAGCATTTCTAAACTGAAATAAAGTCAGTTTGTGGAAACAGCTGGAGGGAGGGATGAATCTCATGAAAAATGTAACTAAAACTGAACAGACTGTTGACAGTGAGTTCTTTCAGATGCTAACTAGAGGTACACTCTTACATAACAGTACAACACTTAAATCTGTAACTAAAGATTTCATGCACAATGATACACCCCACATTTTCTGGTTTACTATGCTGAGATTAATCAGTCTGTCCTTTCCTTACACATAATTATTAGGAAAGAGATGGTTGCTTGTACATTTTGTGTACTTAACAATGCTACACGAGTGCTAGAACAAGCACTGAATCATTTAGGTGCTTTTGAAAAGGTGAATCACTCTCGGCACAGCTGATAAGAACTAGGTGTTCTCTGCTTTAAGCAGGCAATTCATTCAATGCAAAAGTATTAAGCCAGGCAGTCAACCTAGAGTACATGTGCATAGGCACCTTCGAGGGAGCATCTGCTGAGCTTCATGTTTCTCAAAAGGTATTTTTCACTCCTGCCTCACAGAATGAGGCTTTCAGGTATCAAGAAGGAATCACACTTCTTACAAGAAACAAGAGGGAGACCTCAAGCGTAGTTGCTTCCCATTGTTGTTCTCACCAAAGTTCCCAGTAATACCTTAGAATGTGGGCAAAACACAGGGTTTGGGGTTTGTTAGGGTCTGGGGGAGGTGAAAACTTAAGTTCTCTTTGGGCACTATAAACAACAACAAAAACCCACCCACACTACTTCTCTCAGACAGTGAACTGACTCCTCAAGAACTAGTTTCAGAAGGAGCTATGATTTAAAACTCTGTTAGAAAGTAGCCAACCTATGGTTTATGCACAGAAAAGCTTTTTTTTTTTTTTAAATTACCTTGCTACTTCCATTAAGAAACCAAAAAAAAGAAATGCATGGACAAATAACCATTTAAACTAATGCTTTGGCAATAAAAGAATTTTAAAACACCACTTAAATGAATTTGACCTAGATTCTTACCCTCTGTTTTAAGAGGACATTCTTGAGAACAGTTCTCAAGCACATTGGTTCTCCTGATTTATCTCAATTGTGTAACAATTTTCAAAGCTTCAGTAAAAGGCTTGCAACATCCTTTCCCACTCTGCTGCCTGCACACCTCCTTACCATTGAAGGCTATTAAGAGAAGCTAAACCAAAGCTGAAAACAAAAATTTAAATCATAATCATTAGTTGAAAGGGGAGGGTCTTAAGCAACCGTTCTACATGGAAAATAAGGGAGCCAAAGGTCCTGCCAGAGCAGTAATCCTAGCTCCCTCTGCCACTTCAGATAGCCCCTAGTTCTTGGGACAACAGTTTCCAGTCTAAATTACTGTTTGATTGTCTTCTGATTCTTGTCCCTCTTTTCCTCAGTTTATTTATAAACAGATATAAAACCTTCTCCCAGCCTTCATTTTGCTTTGTTTCTGCAAAGCTCAACTCCTCTGTCCATTTTTTAGCCCTCCACGATGTTAAGCATCCTGACAGCTATTCTCTGTGCTTGCCATTTGTCTCAGGGTTGCCATTTTCACTGCATTTTGTCGCTAATAACCACACTCAGGTTCTTGTCCTCATCTTCTGATAAAGACATTGCCATGCCATTTCAGATACTTCAGTCTAAAAAAATCACCATCTCAGCGGTGTAGGAGGGGCAAATTTAACTGTGTATTACTTTTAATTAACATTTTAATAGAGACAGTGGACAAAGCCAGTCTCGAGATGCTCGTGTGGCAGTTCATTAATAACTTCCCTGCGACATGATATTGTTCTCTCAACACTAGCCTTATATTTTCATCCTTACCAAGTCACTTCCCAGTCGCTATACCGATTTCAAGTTTCTCTCACTTAGTAGTTTCCACTGTGGTTCTGCTATCAAGCAGAAGTTCAAAGAGAACAAACTTGCCACTTCTCTGCCTCTGCAATAGAGCTATCAGATTAGTCAGCACAATCTGCCTTTCACTTTTAAACTCCAAGACTCCACATATCCTTTCCTTCCTAGTCAGTTTATTATGATCAGAATCACTGACCTGTTTTTTTCCTCTTCTGCAACACAGATTTGCAGCTTCCACATACATGGTAGAAACCCTGCCCTTAGAGCTTTGTTGCTGGACCAGATGTTTTCCTGTGCCTTTTATTCTAGTATTTCTTCTTTGCCTCCATGGACAAGCCTATCCATCAGGTCAACAATATTCATCATCCTCTTTTACTGCCTTGGGAATGAAGGCAGAGGATAGTTTAGTTTCTACATATTTTTTATAGTAACTATCACTAAACCATTCTTCTCATGCTAACTATCCCACCGATCCCATGCCTCATTCCTACTTCTGTTTTCAAAAATACAGGTAAAAAAATACTTTGTTTTGTTCTAATATCCTTGGCAGTGTCTAATCCAACTTCACCTCTGGCAGTCCTCAATTTGGATTTATGTTTCTTGACCTCAAAAATGCACCTTTATTTCCCCATGAGTTTTTCCTAATTTTTCTCTTTTGTCACAGACTTCTCCTGTTTCTTCTTTGTGGCTATTCCCTGAGACTCCCTTCCTGAGACACCAATTCCTGGTGGCTGTAGTGCCCCTAACTTCAGGAAATTCCAGGCCTACTTCATATTTAGGTACCTGTCCAATTTTCCCAGCTCATGCTACTAATTGCTATAACTATCAAAATTTGCTCTTTGAAAAAAGAAAACTTGTAACAGAGCCATTTTTAATTCTTCCCTTTTATTTTAAAAATAAGTAATAAGTGATTGATGTTTTAAAATAATGCTTGAGCATTCTCTTTGACCAAAGCTCCTACATCTCCTTATTAATCACTAAAACCAAACCAAAATCAAAACTCGCTTGGTAGTTGATGAAGTTCCTAGACATCAAGAAACATGGGGGACTCTGTATTATTAGCAGTATTTTTCTCCTGTTTTGCTGGAAAGATGATGCATGGATCACAAAAAATCAGCACTTTCTGAAGAATCTTTCTCAACAATATCATAATCTGTGCTCATAATTTTAGTATTAACTGAAAATCAAAGAGACCACTTCTGTTTCCAGCTGGCTGAACTAAACGCAGACTAACTCAGCTGATTTCAGTATAGGTAGATTCAGCTGGTGAGACAGGATGGGACGGCAACAACACCCCTTTCAGAACAAGACAGAAATGGGAAGTTCTCTGCCAAAGTAGGCCAGCAGACTGCAGAGGCCAACATACTAGCGGTCATTCAACTCTGCCTGCCAATTCACACAGAGGCTGTAAGCAAACTAGTCAAAGTGAGTTGCATGTATTGCCCCTGTCCTTCTGCTTCTCTCAGGTGCGCTCAGACAGCTCCTTTTCAAAATCTTGCTCATGTCTCATCTTGTATTCCAAGCTCCACATACTGTTACTTGGAAAATATTTTTTATTGACTCAAAGAAAAAAATCTGACATTTCTATGCTTTAAAACTATGACCTAGCAAAACTAGCAAGAATGAAGACAGACATAAATATATCCTTAAAATAGAGTTTACTTTTTTTCAGCCAATGTTATAGGAGCTCAGCATCTTTAAATATCACAATGAGAAAGAATAAATAAGAAATCCTAAGTTTCCAGTTAACAGATAAAAAAATTACACCTCAAACTTTTTCCCTAAGATTTTCTTTTGGTTTTGCATCACATTTTTGTTTCTGTCAATAATAACATTATCCATCTGAGAGGTTTAAAGCTAAACAGTTTTAAGCCGTGGGTGAAACCACAGTACGTTAACTGACAGGAGGTTTTGGCTTCTCCATCTTTAAGCATCTATTCTCATATGCTGTTTCTGTGTAGCTGGGGCTAAAAAGTTTATAGACTTCGGTCCAAGACTCTTCATTTCCTAATATATGCTGCTTAAGCATGTTTTCTTTTAAGTTGTTTGTTTGGTATCTACATTATTATCTTCCAGCTTGTCCCTTCAAATATAACTTCACATTTACTACAGCTAGTGGCTTTCATCTAAACATCTGATGATAGATGTTTAGATGGTTGAGATGGCTCTGATGTCATCTAGCAGAGTTATCCCCGTCTGACAGATGCGAGAGCTAAGGCAGAGGTGGTGATTATAAATCAAGAGGTGGATAATGAGAAATGGAGGTAAAGCAGAAATACAATCATGATACCTCTGAGCATTAGCCAGTTCTTCAGCCAAACAAAGCTATTGTCAATATGTAAACTACAGACAACAGCTACTAACCTGTTTCTTTTTAAAAAGAAAATGTTTTTCCTATGGCATACACTCCACAGCCATCTGCAGCACAAGAGATTTTATATTTGAACAGTCTGAACAGTGGAAGAATGAATGTTTATAAAATACATATCCTTGTCTATGTTGGAAATAGCACAATTCCAAAGCAGAGACTAATGCCGAAATACAATCCAAGGGTTGTGCTTCCATTCATAAAGTGTTCCATTCGAACACAGGATCTGGAATGAATTTTATCCTCATGTTCAACCAGAGAGCCACAATTTATTATAGTGCTGCACTCTTCAGTTTCAAAACCATATCCCTAATATTCTTCCTGTCAAGTCCAATGGAGATTAGCAGACTTCTCAACCAGGATCATCCATAAAGGAAAAATGCAGCAGAATCCAACGGCCCAGAGACACAAAGCAGCAAGTTCATATATGTACCATATGACTAAAAGAAAAGGAAACCTACTGCATACACACAGCTTCACCTGTTTAAACTGGAAAGGCATCAGAAAGGTCCTTTCGTTAGTAACAGCATAAGGGGGATCTCAAATGTACTTACTTCATCTCCGCCTCTCGCTCACCACCAGACTGTCTATACAGCAGGATAGCTCTATTACTCCTGTGTAATATCACAGTAATGATCCCTGACAACTTTAAACCCCCAAATAAATAACCAGTGCTTCCCATTCATAGCATATTCTGCAGCTGAGATGTGTCACAAATGTACAGGGTTATTTACACCAGTTAAATTTTCAGAGCTGTCTCAGAATCCTCCCTAGGCTCTCTAGGGAGTCGCTACCCTCTGGATATTCAAATAAAGGGAAACTAGGATCCAAAAACACTGGTCAGTATGACCAATTTCAATCTATAGGCTCACTACTTTTTGGCAGCACTTGTCTTCAGTTTTACAAAGCGTCTTAAAATATTTCTCTGGTAAAAAGACCGCACCAAAAATTGCAACAGAGCTGACAAGATTTTCATCAACGGTTTGGGAGTTTTCGATCGATAGATTGGGAGAAAGTAACAAGCAAATGGCTATGCATTGACTCATTCTTCTTTCCTTTTAACCAAAAAAGTAATTAAGGGCTCTCAAAAGCCAAAATGTGTGTACCTTTTGGAGAGCTGCAGCTAGAAAATGCCGGTATTCTGCTCAATTCAACAGCAATGCTATACTGTTCAGCATTCTGAACACTATACAAACAAAAAACAAAGTGTTACTCTCACTGACATAGTTTCTCTTCAAACATTATGGCAACCTGAGTTTAGTAAGATGCTTTCATAGTTTCTTACACCATCACTGCATCTCAGAAAGACACAATGGAAGCAGTTACTTGCTGAGACAGATTGTTACTAGAAGAGGAAAAAAACTTTGCAGTAAACTTTGTGAGTCAACTAACACTTCATTTTGTTGTAATTTTGAAAAAGAATACACAATGCAATTGGCAATGCTGCATACCCCTGCCACCAGCTGCCCTTCAGCTCTCAGCAAAAGTTCCCCTTGCAAGGGAACTTCCTCCTGAAGTCTGACTGAAGTTCTGAGAACAGTCATGTTGATGCCAGTCAGGCTGCCCAAAAAGCCCACACAGTACAAAATTGCTGTCTGCTCCTTCTGATCAGCTGTCCTCAAATGATGCCTCTTCTACTTTCAATGCCACAGACAAAACAGAATCTCAGATCTTGCAGAGAAATACTTCATTCGTTAAGCACCACCTTCTTCTTAACAAGTCTTTTCCCTCTTTCTCAAAATACAGATTTGCTTTTGCTTAAAAATGTAAAACAAAAGGTATTCCCTCAAAATACCTAGTTATGCTGAGATATGTGGCATTCTTTGAGAACAGATACATTTCCATCCCTTGTCTTTTATTCTCCTAGTGGCTATGTTTGATCAGTTATAAACAAATGGAGATCAGGAGAGTAGACATTTGCCATTAGTACCTGACAAATTTTGTCTTTCCTCAGAGGTATATCCTGATTTCTTTTTATTTAGCTCCCCCTCTGCACCTAGCAGACACAAGCTATAAAATAGGAGTTACATTTCACATGGCAGCTTTGTCTAGAATCTCCAATAATGCTTAAAAAAGCATTGACCTAATTTATAGCAGTAACCACATAAATCATATTTAGATTTATTACTCATTGTTTTAAAACAAACATATTCACCTGTGTGTTATTCAAAGTCATCACCTTTGAATTTGGAACAACAAAACTGGGGCACTTTGAACAACAGTGCAGTAGTGAGCAGCTGAAGCGTCACCATTTCCTAGCTCTGAGAGAACGGTGGAAAACTCAAGCCAGGGAGTTACTCAGTACTGCCTGTGCACAGGCTTCTGCCATCAAATGAGGTGCTCAGTCCCAGAACACAATTAAGTAGATTTGCTTTTACTCTCTTGGAAACCTCTCTTGGGCAAAACTGGGATCTCCCAAACAAAAGCTTCTACCTGGTATGGAGAGAAAATCTTCCTGGTGAGAGTTTTACTGCTTGTAGTCTACCAATACAGATAGCTGAGGTGAGCAGCAATTCATACATACCTATGTTATACGCGCACAGAGCTATCGGCTAAACTGCACAAGAGCAGTGTGTAGCACCAGGACTCACCCTTGTGACCTTCTGATGCAGAGCCCTGGGGTCTATCACTTCAGTGAAAACACCTCCAATACCTGCTAATATCAGCAAAGCTGCATCCTGTTTGCAATTCCCTGCAGAGATGGACTGATTGCTTGTAAGCAGACCTGATTCTGTTCAGGAAAGGCCAATCATGTTACACTCCACAAAGTTCTGGAGCTCTCCTCATTTTATTATGTATGTCATATTATCTAAATTTATCCAACTAGTATTTTCCTTCTTTTACCATCCCTGCATAAGAGGGGCAAATAGTTATGTTACAGATCCTGCTAGATTTCAAAATTAATACATTCGTGACTGAAAGAAATCTCTGTGTGTCTATGATTTTATCTTTTTCTTTTCTCATTTTATGTATGAGTATGGTTTCGCATGCAACATATTAATAGATAATCTACAAATAAGCAGTTGCCAATTGCTTTGATCTTGGAATGTTCAATGAGAAATTTCAAAGGGAGTTATTAGTTGAACATAACTAAAACATTCCTGCTCTCTTTTTTCTGGGTTTTTTTGGGTTTGTTGTTGTTTTTTAATAACTACAACAGAACAAGTCTGCTTACCCCACAGGTCCAACCCTGACCAATGTATGTATGTGTATCTCCATAAACCTTCTGCAAAAAAGCCAGTTTGCTTCAAGGGTGGCCAAGCCTGCCCTGTAATAGTCAGAACACCAGTGCTTCTGCTCCATTCCCCAACTTCAGTCTGACCTGTGGAGTTTCCTTAGTCACTGACACAACAAATAAAACTTCCTAACAAATGGAAAAAGGCATGAATTCATCACTGGTTCAGCCCCATACAGGAGGTACTGCAAATTACAGAAGAATGCAACTAGTCCTAGCTGGCTGGTTCACGTACAAAGAGCAGAACTGGCCAGTAACAAAGACCAGGAAGAATAATTTTCTTCTTATCCATATGCTTTCCTGACTAGGCCAGCAGGGGATTTGCTGGGGGATTTGCTGATAAAACACAGCTTTGTCACATTTGTCAGACCTGAGGCTGTCATGGAAACGTAACTGATGTGACAACTGTTAATGAGCCACTGTCACAAGGGCAATCTGTTCAAGCCGACAGATTTGCTGCTCCTGTTCAGTAGTGGGCGGCAATGAAACAGCCTGGTAGGCTCCCAACATCACCCCGCCACTGCAAGTGTCCCGGACTGTTTTGTTCTGGGAACATCATGTGTGCACGTTATAAAAAAAAAAAAATATTTTACAGGATTCCCAGTCTACAATGATGGGTGGGTTGGTTAGTTGGTTTCCTTCTAAATCATATTTTAAGAAAAAGTTGAAAGAACAAGTGTTATTCTAAGCCAGAAGTCAGGGGTTTTACTTTGCTCCTCTTTCACCCACCTTGCAGGAAGCCAACCAGTCATCCAGAAGAATAATTACCTTTTCACAAGGTTTCCTTTCCTCTTTCACCGATAATCAGCTGGCTTTTTTCTGCACTCTTTCTCCAACCTATTCCTAGCACCCTCTTTCTCTACCCAGGCTCAGGAGTAGCTGGCTGTTCCCTCACTGCAACAGGTTTCTCCTTTTCTCATGACAAATCACTTTTTAATAGTAAACATTTTAATACTTCCATAAGCCAGCATATCATTTGGCACCAATACAGGCAGCAGGAACTCATCTTTCTCTGAATCAGTGGCAGTTCACTTTGTAGTCTGTCCCCAAGGAGCACATGTGATGTCAGGTTTCAGAAGAGAGTAAGTCCATATGCATTGCTACTGTAGGCAATCACCTACACACACTTCACCAGCAACTGCCAAAATGACATTACACACCTGATACAACTCAGCAAGAGGCTGATGCACAAGACAGCTTCACCTAATGCAGCCTGGTTTTGCACATGGAAATTTTATTGAGGTGGAGAAGGAGTAATGTGGCCATTTGTCCAGGATTTTGACATCACACAGCCTAACCAGAGAAGCCATTGACTGACACCTGAAATCTCTGGATAAATGCCCAATCTCTCTGCCCTATCCAGAATATGAACTGCATAGATTTTCCAGAAAAATCATGGGAACCTTTAGCATAACTCCTCTGGCTTCATCTTCCTCTACCTGAGGATCTGGCCATTCTTTTAGAACAGTTAGGTTTGTCCTCATTATCAGAGCCTTAAGAGCCATGGGCACAGGAACTGCTCTGGGACCTGCCAACAAGGTCCTGCAGCTGACAAACTCAGGCTGCCTCTTGGATGCCCTATTCTTCCAGATAGTCATAAATCCCCAGGAAGCACTCTGCGCTATTGTAGTACACAGCACTGAGTCATGTTTACATTTGTTTTCTACTGTCCATGCATGTCAGCCAGTTGTAAATAAAACACAGCAGGGCCCTTAGCTCTTAAAGTGTCTCAGCAGAAAACTGGATCATGTCTACATAGGAAAGCAGATCTTAATGCAAATGCCAAATTTGACAGTGTATTATACTATCCACTGAGTCTGGCACAGAAGAGATTATAACCTGCAGATGGGGTCTGCTGTACAACCAGCTTGTATAGCAGCTCTCTCACCACACACACAGAGCTCCAAACATGTGGAATGAAGTAAGCATTTCTAAATACACAAGGTTCAACCTTGGTCTTCGCCCTACCTCTACATTAAACAAATCTCATTTCCAGAGGGATTTCTGTTGCAAAAGGCACCTGGGGTCAACTGCTGGATAGAAAGTGAAAAAGCCTCACTTTCATTGCTCCCCTTTCCCCTATCTCCATGGTCCCTAAAGTGAGGAGGAGGGCAGAGGCAGCACATGGCAATAGGCACGGTCTGTAAGGACTTCAGCTCTGCATGTGTGGGCCACTTCCTTGACAGTAGCTCTGGTCTGGCTCAGGTGAACCGTGTTCCTGCCCAGCTGCTCACCTGATCACCCTCAAGGACACAAGCTCTCTGTGCTGAAGAACATGCAGTCTCCTCACAGCCCATGGTGACTGGGAGGCAGTTCAGCCTTCTCATCTCATGCCACTCTTTGCTCTCACCTTTTCTGACTCCCATCCCCCAGGGCATCTCAAGCAGGGGCAGAGGGAAGAGTCCAGGAAAGCAGGTGCCATTACAGTCATGGCAGAGGCTCATTGTTATAGGAGACAGAAGACCTAAATGGATCATCTTAAGCAGCTCCCGGGACAGAACTGGCTTTCCCTCTCCACTGAAGCCTCAGATCAGGGAAAGCGAGTTGTGCTTCAGCTGCCCAGGCTGGGAACAGAATCTCACTTATAGGTGGCACACAAGGGCAGTGCTTTCCACAGGAAATGAAAGGGATGGCCAGACAGCTGCCTGTGCACGTCCCGGGGTGATACCACTCAACTTGCAACCTACTGTCATGGGCTGCTGCTAATAAAAGGGCTGTGAAACACCAGTGTTTGCTCGTGTCTTCATATGTTCCCACGTTCCAATCTGCTGCCTTGAGCACAATGTAGTGGGGTCAGTACAGTGGTGAAACCATCTGATGCACAGCAGAGCAGCTCTAATACAGAGCAGCAGCTGATGACACAAAGCACATCCGTTGTCCAAAAGTGGGGTTTTTTCCCCACTCTTCCCTCAAACCAACTTGCCTCTTCTCCAAAAACCAATAACAGAATGAGTCACTTGAAGTTATTTTTTAGGCAGGTTTCTGAAGACTGAGCTGCAATATGTCCCCTTCCCTGCTACAACATGCCAGGAAACACCCAGGGACCTCTCCCATGAACTGCTTGGGGATGAACAAAATAGGCTGAGCTGTTCAGCTTCTCACCTCCCCCAGCATGGGTTTGAACACGTTGACAGCAGAGCGGTATGAAGATGGTTTTGTCCCCTGCAAATCTTTTGCATAAACAGGATTGTGCTCTACATCAGAGATTTTTCTTTGTAACTTTAGTCAATACTTTCTTGGCTTGCTATTCTTGACGACTCAGTCATAAAACAGCTCTCTCTGGAATATGCCATTCAAATTAATCTGCTGTCAGCTATTTGCCTTTTAAAACTAATAATAGAAGGTCTGCATGGGCCTGTGAGAGACTGAAACATGGGAATGTGAATTGTCCAGCTGCAAATGTTTCCATACTACTGCAGCTCCCAAATTGCTTTTTGCTCTCTACCAAGAAGGCATGAAAGAGCATCACAGGGAGCAGGTTTTGTACTGTTAAAATTGTCCTCAGCATGTCCATGATGTAGTAAATGCTTAGTGATGCCTTTTAACGATCAAGCATGCTTTAAAGAGGGGAGGGATGTTCTGGTCATCCAAGAGGCTCAGCTGCACTATGAGCACAGATAATTTGATGGTTTGTATCTTTTGGATGCCAGCTGCAGAGGAGATGCCAAATTGTGCTATTGCCATTGGCAGAAGTTTTAGCTTCTGATTCATCTTCTTGTCATCAAGCTGCAATAAGATGGGCAAAAAGGGTTCAAGGGGGGAGCACTTCCTCTGACAGGATGGGGAAATAGAATTCCTTTGAACAGCCCCTTGCGTACAGCAGTTTGGCTCCAAGTGGCCAGAGAGGATTAATGCTACATGAAGCTCGAACTCAGAACAAGAGCTGGCACTGGAGGAAAGCCAACTGTACAAGGCTCCTCTAACTGCTTAGGGGACTCTTGTTGTCACGTGAAACAACTCTGTTGTCATGAGGAACAACTGGGAGGCTCTGTTCAAAAAGCATTCAGGGTGGAAGCACGTTTGCAAAGCCTGATGAAGGAACAAGAGCAGCACCTGCCTGTTCCATGTCTGCCTGCAGCTAGTACTGCCAGGGCACCTCACTTCCATCAGCGGTATACATTCATTTTCAGCCTGAAGAATATTTTTTAAAGCCTCTCAGGCTTCTAAGAGAAAGAAGTTTAAATCCCAGACCGGAAGCCTTAATTATAAGGATCTGTATGAAAGTTGCCAGATCTCTCCCTGCTCTGTGATCAGGGCTGCGCCAAGAGTCTGCTTTGTGTCACACTAGCAACTGTGTAAAGTTCAGCAAAGTAACTGGGTCAAAGATGCACAGGCAGAACGGAGATCACTGATTAGCGCTAACGATAGTCTGCACTGCAGAGCAGAATGACAGTGCAGTCTTCAAGGTTGTTGGTGTTGCTGTAATTAAAGGTAGCCATACTCTTATTCACTGTGAGCTGCTCACAACAAATCCTTTTGCACCTTAGAAAGTCACTCAGTCACCGTGACCAGAAAACAGCATATGAGAGGAAGTGGTGAAAATTGGTTGTTCATACTGCTGGAATTGGAATTAACTTAGAGAAAATAAGGAAAGATTTGAGCATCCGCATGAGTAGCTCTTCTAAATATGCAGCACTGTTGTTTTCAGTCAAGGAATTCCATCTACTGTGAGCATAAGGTTACAGATGGAGAATACTGATCTCGTATTCTCGAATGGTTAATGTGTCCACAACTGTAACACCAGGTGTTCTGAAGATCACCTGACTGCCAAAGAAAATAGCAGAAATAGACAGCTAGTGTTTTTCTACAGCATCTCTCAGATTTTCCCTAAGAACAAAAAATTGAAGAGACTGGAAATATTAGAGGAGAGAGTAACACAGAAACAAGTACTGAATGATACAAAGCCAGTCCTAGGCCTTTAGATAGCCTCGGGTCTTTCACAGACAAAACAGTACAGTTCCAAGTAATAAAGACAAATATGTCAACATAGCAATTAACATGGAAGTCACTGCAACAACAGGGAAACACACTGTCAACCTATGGATAGAGGGAGTACCAGCAGTTACACAAGATAAAAAGCAATGAACACATTATAATTCAGAATATAGAAATTTATCATTAGGTAGTCAAGAAGAGAGAACAAAAAGATTTCTACCATGTCCTTTCACTTTCCTTCTAAGTGCAATGAGACAAGACACAACTAATCCTATCAAAAAACCACATGAATCTCTCTGGAAAGCTCAGAGCCACTATCAACAGACAGAATACGGGCACACGGCCACTGGTAGAAACAACATGGACGCATGGGACCAATAAGGAGATTTATTTCAGGACAACATAAAGCAACTCTGTTCAATATATAAATGAACGTACTTATGAAGTGACAACTACAGCAGGCCGCAAATGCTGGACTAAAAACCTGTCCACAGGACCTGTGTCATATACAGCCTGCTGCAAGAACTCCACATGCATTACTGGGTATAGTGGTGGCCTTTTTAAATTGCTTCCTGCCTGCCTTTGTGCTGCTGGTTACGTTTATAACCAACCGTAGCAGGTCAGCTATAAGGTATCTTGTTAGGAGTGTAGTTATAAATATAATAAGATTTTTTTAAAAAAAAATTTCCACTGGTAAGGTATATATAGTATATAACATATGCAAACTTTATTTGAAACTATTCAGAATGCTAGGGTGTTTGGAAATTATATTAAAGGACTATGGAAATGATGTCATGTATCACTTTTCAAAGTAACATGTAAATACTACAACACAGACCATTAAGGGGAACACCACTCCACAAGAAACACTGGGAGAGAGCTCACCAGGCTTCCCACAGCATTGCATCACACAACAGAAAAACACCAAAAATCAGCTGCTGCCTTTGGAGTTCCCAATTTGCAACACATTGCAGAGATCTCTCAGGAGTCTCAAGCTGACTACCTGTAAAATGTAAGCACTTTAAAAAAGTGGTTCTGATTTTTAAAATTGTAATCTTTGTCTGTCTCAGAAACTTCAGGGACTAATAGCATTTTTCCCCACAAATGAGTCTTAAACTTTGGTAATCATCACAGCTTTCTTTCTTAAGGAGAAGGATGGTTTGAATTAACATGCCAGCTCCACAGGTATTTCATTTCTAGTCAAGAATGGCACAAGGTTTTCTTATTAAATTGCTCCCAGCCATCAAATGGATGAAAAATTACTATTTTTTCCAATCAACCAGGTTATCAGTTGATATTCACTAACAACAGTATTTTATTTATCAAATCAAGCTGGTAAAATCTGGTATGCAAGCAGAGGACAGAAAGTGTTAGACTGTGCTGATCAGCCCTCAGTTCACAGATGACAGCTGTCAGTTCTGTACATGTCATAGAAAGATTGCCTGTTCCAGGACAGCCTTCCCCTCCCTCATGAGTGGTCTACAAGCAGGTCACTGTGATAACACTATTTTCTCCCTAAAATCTTCCTGGAAGTCCTCCCTGAAGCACAACCAATACTGCCCTTTAATCAAGGAACAATTTGCAGACACACACTTATAAACAACAGCCATTTGTGAGGGGGGGCAGTGGGACAGAAGGGTCCAATTTCCATTCACTGCATTTTCCCCCTCTAGGATGATTTTAGGAGAAAGCGGAAATAAGCATCACCATTATCTCCAGCGTGTGTAAGCAGCCGCGCTGAAGCCAGTCAGCAGTGCCTGGCATTGTTTGGAGGAATACAAAAGACTTTCTGTTTGGAAAGTTCAAGAAAGAAAGTGGAGAGCCTGTGGCCTGATCCTGTAGTCAAAAGACTGAAACAGAGGCTGAGAAGTTCTCAGGCAGAGCCCGATCTGAAGCCCTTTGAAGTCGACGGGAAAACTCCCATGGACTTCAGCAAGCTTTGGATCATGCCTGAAACACACAGAAGGGAGCAAAGCAGCATAAAAGTAGAAATGAGTATCTGGTAGAGGGGAGATTAAACAGTGTAGGGATGATCTAATCTTTTCATCGTGGTTATAGATACAGTGTATTTTTGTGATGTACAAGGAAGTAGGATTATATCAATTTTCTAAATCTTTTCATTAGGGAATTGTACATTCATCATTAGGTATTTTTCCACTTGAAATGCTATGCATGCTGTCCTCATGCTGGGTGTTGAATATAGCACTTAGCAAAGGTCTCCAAGGAAAGAGGGGGTGGGGGGAGAAGACCCTTTCAAATTGCTGGAATTATTTGCTTTCTGCTTTTTCCCCCACTACCCTCTCCCAAAAAGGCTGGTTTAAAGCTAAGAAAAACACAATCCAGGACTGAAAACCTTATTAAGAACAATGCTACCAGCATCATCTATTCACAAGCAGCAGTTTGAGACAGAGCCCAACCCAGAAGAAACTCTTTAGCAGCACATTCTCCAAACAATTGCTAAAGGCACGTGGATGTTCCAAAGCCTCTGCTTACTTACAGTGCAATTAATTTTGTCATTAAAGCAACATTGAAGAAGAAAGAGATGTCTTCGGAACTCTGTAACATTTCCATAATTATTTTCTTGCATATAGGAGCAATTATTGCAGTGGCTTTTAAGTTAGGTTCTGTCTAGGTCCCAAATAATGTTTTCTGGGAATTAATTTTTAGAAACTTTTTGGTTTTCAAACACTTCTTGCAGCCTTTGCACAAGATTCAACAAAGAGACTAAGTATCTTTTTTTTTTTCTCTTTTTTTCTCCAAAAATCCAGGATGTTTCCTCTTTCCCTGGCTAATAGAATCCAACTGTTGCTGCATGACATCATTCCCCAGAGCTAGGGAATCCAAACTCACTCAGATGTTCAGCTGGGAGTAAACACCACAGAAAAAAAAAAACCAAAAACAAAAAACAAAACCAAAAAACATCAAACTTTAAAATGGGAGGAAATAACATAAAAAAGGCAAGTTTTGTTACCTGACATTTGGAGCATTTCCCTTTCCACTCCATTCTCAGATTTGTATTTCCCAGAAAAAAAAACTCTGTCTTATTATCTGAGGCAATCAGAAAACCAGTTGTTTAGCCTCTAATACCTGCTGCGCTTCCCACAACTCCTTCGTATGACCTTTCACAGCACTGATTCCAGCTAAAATGATTGCAGAGAACACAGACTGGCCAGGCCAGTTGTCATGGAGATCTCTCTCTCTCTCTTTTCATGCGCGCGCATACACACACACAGATTTAAACAATTCTGGGAGGCATCCACAAAACAGCATGCCTTTTCATCAGCTACGTTTTTGAAGCATTCCACCCCTCCTCCAAGCCCTCTCTAGAGTCAGCCCAGGAAGTTGAGCTTTGGTCATGAATCGATTGTTGAAATTAAAGATACTGCCTTTTTAAAAAAGTAAACCACCACATAACTCGTACTTTTTTCCCCTAGGAAGGAAAACAGAAATGCGTGCCTGCCAAATCTTTGAACTAAAAGTAAATCTATTGCATTCAAACCTGCAGGCTATTTGTCTTCGCCCAACTTGGTATGAATTTGATATGTGAAAGCACTAAGGCTTTGTTGAAATACAATCATGCAGATTACAAGAAATGCTGCTGGCACGGCCTGATTGCTTACCTTGCTGTTCTCGCAGTACCCAGCCAGTGACTTTAATTAGCACAGGTATTCATCGTGGTCATGTAGGGCCTCCTATATTCTTTCATGTTTCTGTAATTAAGATTAAAAATGTGCAGGTCAGGAATATGCAACTGAAACAGAAAAAAGTCCCACAGCTAAACAAGAAAAAACAGATAAATTTGGAAGATTTCTCAGAATGACTGTAATTTTACAAGCCTCTTACGCGAAGCTCACTGTCTCCCAGTTAAAGGAGAAACCCATTTCAATGATGTTTGTGAATACAAGAACTGATTAATTTACCATATTCACTGGCACCATGGTTGCAAAACAAAACTTACTCCAAACATAAAGAAAGACACATAACATCTTTCCCTTGACAAAAAAAATTCTAAATGAATCCCCAGCAACATCATATAAGAAAGCCTGGACTGATAAATCAAGAGAACAGAAAACACTTTCCAAAAAAAAAAAGAAGGGAAGAAGAAGAGCATTTAGTAAGGAAATTCAGTGAAAAGCTGGACTTGGAAAAACAGCACCATGCCCAAAACGTGTACACTTGGAGAAAAAGCTCAGAGACGTAACGCTTTAGAGAATTTGACCCAAGTCAGTCATTCAAAGTTTTAAAACTTCATAAAAGATACTAAAGGGACTGCATGGCTGATTTCTGCAATGAGTAGTATAAGCAACAGTCCCTCTAGTGGGCATAAAACTGCAAAGCTGACATAATAAGTAGGAAATAAATTTCTTTTCCTCTATCAACCACGTCATTATGCTGTTACATTCCACTTCTGCATCAAAAACTTCAACTAAAAGCGGCATATGCAACCCTTTAGATGTTGTTTAGGGAGCTGAACTCAAGAAAATGTGGATGTACATTACATAATCAACACAGTTACATTTATACATGAGGAGATATAAGAGTTCCAACATACTACTCTTCTGGTTGTGTTTGTAACGTGAGAGCAAAGGTGGGACTAAAAAAAGCAACAACCTAGACAGTGAGATAGGTGTCATGTCTTATGGGAACACTTGTCTCTCCATATAGCTATTGTAAGATATAAACTACCCTGGAGCATATCATTGACTCTACATTTTGTGAGTGACAGAGCTCTCAGTAGACTGTACACTTAAACCACCTCTCCTTCTATCAAAAGCACTACCCAAAGGCACATACATGAGGTGCATTTTACACTGTTACCAAAAACTGCACGCAGACCATTCACAGGTAGATGGCTATGAAAAGACAGCTACTTCAGCTGTCAAGAATCCAGAAGATGCTGAAATGACATCACATGAAATAGTTTCTCTAGACATGAAAGCACCATGTGCTAAGCTTGCAAGTTCACACCAAGTTCCCACAAGAATGGATTGGTGAAGCCCAGAAGAACCATAGGAGGCAAACATTAAAAAATATGACATGTTTTTCTCTTGAAAAGTTCCCTTTGGTGTATGGCTGAGTTAAACTAACATATGCTGCAAGCAGGCACAGTTTCAGCAGTGTAACTGGGAAAAGAGGGAGACAAGTAACTCCTCCCAAGAAAGGAATGTTTTACCTGACAGCACTGCAATAGGAGTGCTCAAAGACATGGAAGTAATAAAAAAAACCCAAGGAACTGATCAATGGACAGGTGAAATGGCTGATCAGTCTCAGATTTTCTATAGACCTCATTACAGGTAGCATGGGAGTATGTACCAATCATCTGTATCATGCCCCACTCCAGAGTTTATCACGAGGCTCTGCAGGTGACCATACGTGCATAAGGGCAAGGACCTCAGGGGAGCATGCAGGCTAGCATTTATAAACAATTGAAAATGCTTGTTGCATTACATATACACTCAGTTACAGCTTAAAGTTCCAAACAAAACAAATGAAATTGTTAAAAATCTATTATGCATGCACAAATACATAGATACAAAGCACAGCAGTAAAGCTGTGGCCCAAGCTTTGGTCTCGGGCAGGTGACTACCACAGAAGACCCCAGACATGCACATTTCTATTCTAAGTCTCATGAAAAGACATCTAATCAATTCCTTGCCAAAAGGTGGAATACTTTGCTCGTATCAGCCCCAGTGAAACAAGAACTATTCTCACCTTGTACTTTTTTCTCACTGGGCTTTTCTATGAACACATCAACACCTCAGAAAAAAATTTAGTATCAGGACAGAGTTTGGAATCATAAACAGAGGACATGATGAACAACCGGTATTACATTAACTACAGTGTTATTGCTGCACTGTGATCAAAAAGCATTAGAACACGTCTCCTTGTCACCTGCAGGAGACAGACAATCCATTACTCATGCATGGCTGATGTTTAGTTTCTTATTTCCGATACACTTCCCATTTCTGACTGGTTGAACACACTCCTTCCTATGCTCTGCGGTCACAAGCACAGGAGGCAGAAGCCACGTGACGCACGCAGGAGCAGACACACACGGAGAAGGATGAGTGTACAGTGAGAGAGTCCTCACCAGGACACACCTGGTGTCTCTGCCCCTGAGACTGGGCAGGGGAATAGGAGCCCCTCTCTCCACAACCTGCGTGGTCTGGCATTCTTTACTGAACACTTTCTAAATCAAGTAGCCATCATCAGCAACAGGAGAGCAAACAAAACTCAGATTTGCTCCTAAACGACTCATGAAATTTTATCTATTTCAGTAGGTGAAAACATAAAATCAACTTTGGGATTTAAAAAGACAAAACCAGAGATGAGCTATGGAGCCACCCACAACAACAGCACAAGTCTCTGGTAGGTGTAAATGGAGATTAATCAATGCATCAACTTCAGTAATATTTTCCTTTGCATTTTATAAGTAAAATGAAGTTCCACATAGAAATACTCTTGTAAAATGATTTATTTTTTTCCCTCCTCCATAACTTTCTGTCCTTCAGAATGGCTTCTGCCCCTTTCCTATAGAAGATGGCCATCTTATTTCTCTCATGTCATTTCTACACCACAGTTACTGACCATCTTTCCAGTGACCTCAACAGATATGTATCTGTTTGAACTTAGATAAATTTAAGACTCAACAGCAAAAAGTGAAGCTATCCCAGTACATTTTTAACTCAATACCATGGAAAAGCAAGTGCCTGCTGCTCCTGCTGACCTCACTGGGAGAGGCAGAGACACAGACACAGGCAACAGCACTTCCTCATCACCAGGCAATGACTTGCAGAGGTATGGAAATAAAGGAAAAGGCCCCAGCCAGCTTATAGGATAATGTGTGCATACACTACAAAAACTGTGCTCTTTGTGCTTTATTTAGAGGCCTATTTATTCAGTGCTTTTGCATAGGGCATTCTGTGACTACCAGATGGAACAAGACAATGACATACAGGACGGCAGTCACCATACTCTTTGAAACAGTGCCACAAGACCATTGAGTTCTTTGAATTAACAGAACACAGCACTGGCCTTTATTGCTAACACTCCACCACAACAGCATAAGAGCACAGCAGTAAAGCAAGTGGCACACAATAGCACCTCTGACCCAGAAGTATCATTTTACTGAAGTGAATAAAACTTAAATTGACTTGGAAGTGGCACATGAACTTCAGTTTTGCCTCACTGTATCGGGTTTTGCTAGGATTGTGGTATCATAGTAAGGAGTACAAAAGTATAGTGTAGCCCTGCAAACAACAGCAAAGGGGTTAACCCAACATATGAGCCCCTCAGTTGCAAAGGGACTGCCCAGGTGTAGGTCTAAGATCAATCAGCTATGAACTTATTTTCTTCAACCATTTCAGCATCAGATCCATTACCCATAGTATTTCTACAACTTTCTCTTCTAGCAGGAGAATTTAAAATTTCCATGACCTTTTTAATAGCCCAATGAGGATCATGTTTGAAGCACTGTACTGATTTCACTAACCCAAAAAAAAAAAAAAAGGGGGTGTGTATATATACACACATGCTATATGTATATAGGAAATGACTAATCATAGCTGTGCACTCTTTGAGATGCTGCCAACCCCTTTATGGCCCTATATCCCATTTCAGTTTGATCTCTTTCTGCAAATGAAAGCCTTGGGTCTGACCCTGCTGTCTCAACTGGGTGCAAGACAGCAATTTGCAGAAGTTGCTAAGTGATGCAGTGAAACTAAGAGGATGTCTGTATCTGGAGGGTCACGACAAGAAGCTGACACCCGTTAAACTCCTATGCAAACATTCAAAAATAAAGTGACTTAACTTTGTGGCTGTTTTAGGCCCTGATTCAGCAAAACATTTACACATTGACTTCAAAAGAACATAAAAATATGCCAAACATGTTACAGTATTTTACCAAAGTGGTGCATTTCAGAAAAGAGACAAAGTTTTTCTTCGGCTTTAAGATGTTTGGTGATATAATCAGGACACACTCCTCACGCTAAACCTACTAACGAGGTTGAAAATCTGCTGAGCAATAAACTGAATAATTCCTTAATAAAATAACTTTAATCCTCAACAGTGTGGAATTAATTAATCTAAATGCCTGGTTTGAGAATTATCCATACCTATGGCCTGATTCATGACAGGAGACACATATTACAGCTTACCCTGCTAGGAAAGTGGTGCAAAGCCAAACAAGCCACACAAACTGGCTCTAGGCCCAGGCAGCAAATTCAGCCAACCCTCAATATCCCAGTGCTGCAGACTGTGTCAGATGGCACCAGGCCAAGGCACAAGCCAAGCCATTGGGATAACCAAAAGGTGGGAACCTCATGTAAATGAGTCCTCCTGCTTCTTAACTCTCTAGAGCCAGCCCTGTCTGCAACCCATCTGCTCTCCAATCAAAACCCTTCCATGCCTGGCTGTGCTGTATCCCAGACAGGCCTGAAAAGGAAAGACAGGAAGCTGTAAGACCCTTGATGGATGGGGGAAGCCCTCAAGGAGGAACTACTTGTCCTGTCTGGACAGAAAAAGAAAATTTTGCCCTTTATAGGTGTTAATCTCTTCCTATAGATTTTTTTACTGCATATATCTCTGTCAAGCATGGATTTATGTCCCAAGAAGAAAGGCAAATATGAGACAAGCAGACTTCCTCTGGGAACTAGCCATATCAGGAGAGATGTCAATGACTTGCTTGAAATTCCACAGAAATTCTGATTTGAGCCTACATGAGTGCAAGATATCTCAATTTGTCTTAGTTCTCTACTGTTTCTCTTAAGTAAAAGCCAAAGGACAAGTTTCTGTTGCCCTCATTCACAAAACACATCCTGCGACACAAGATGCTACACATGGGACTAGAAGGCGATTTGAAAAAACAGATCCCCTCACACCTGGAATTGCAATGCAAGCAGGACTCACCAGTATAACTGGTGAGTCTGGGAAGACTAAATATTGTGTGTCTGAGCAAGTGCTGCAAAGCTCTGACTTAATGGGAACTGAGGGGCAGAATCCTTCTCAGAGCACATGAAATATGGGAATACAGATCCTTTAAGCCAAATCCCCACCTGAAGAGGCGCTTTTCAAATTATGGTCAAGGTAGCCTTTCCTGTATTTGCATTCAGGTAGTGGGACAAAGAAGATGCTCTTGAGATCCATCTCTGTTGTTACATTGGCTCTACAGAGCTATAAAGGGAAGAGGATCTTTTAACAAAGCAAGGGACATTAGGGCAGGTATATTCAATAATGCAGTGCTGATTTCTGAAGCAGAATACGGGTGGTGGTTGGATTTTTTTTATTTTTCTGCTACTGCAACAGAGCTCTTAATTTAAATTCAAAACAGAAAACAAGAGGGCCTAAGTCTGACCATCCAGTATGATATCACCTTGTTTACAGTAGAAAAATCACAACTAACAGTGCTGTGCAGTCTTTGAACTTCTAAACAAATAAATAGATAAATAATGACAACATGTTTTGTGATTTCTTTTGATCGTCAACTATGAAAGTTCACAGGAAGTTTATGCAACCCCCTCTGACTGGATAGAGCTTATCTTCCAAAGACTATTAGCCAAGAGACTTTAAGAAGAAAGTGTCAGCCTGATGCTCCTTTGGACAAAAAGCAATGACTTACCTGTGTGCTAAGTTCTACGGTTGGCCTCCTATATTTTAGTCATGAGTTGAACCTCCAAGCTGACCTGGAGATCCTGTGAACTGTCGGTAATGTGTTAGGGGGATGCCTGTGAGCTCTGCTCAGCATCTCTGAGAAGAAAGGCTACTGCAAGCACCAACCCAGCACTACTCACATCACCTACACCGCATCGAAATCAAAGCCTGCAACAGCACATGTTTTCTTAGGCATATAATGAGTCTGTCTTTCATATTGTCATAATCATCACAGCAGGCAGGTTTTTCAAGCTGCATACAATAGAGCTATTTTCTTCTTTATTTTGGAAAGAGCAGATAAACAAAAAATTGCTTTGAATATGCACAGATCCTTTCATTTTTTCGTTCACAGCCTCAGTGTGCTTTACAAAGCAGAGTAAATGTCACTCTTGTGTGGCCACTTGGAAAAGAGGAGCTAAGTGGCTTTGTGTGTGAGGCTGCATAGTGGCCCCTCAGAAACCATGTGTGACCAACTGATGAAGTTCTGAGCACTAGGCTCTGCTGCCTGCCCTGAGCTCATAGTTAAGACCTGGTGGGCAGTTGGGGTCAGATAAACTCCAAAGGATGTCAGAACTCTTTTCTTCCTGGAAAACAATTTGGGCATGGGAAACAGCTGAAATTAAGCTTTCCTTCTAGCTGTTTCCAGTGCCACAGAGGAAATGAAAGTCAGTGACAGTGGAGTGACTGGGATGAACTTGTGCAAAACTAATGAAAACCAAAGCCAGGCAGACAGTTCAAAAACATTTTGTGAACTCTGTTAGTTTCTCAGCAGCTCAGTGCTTCCTGGGTTTAGCAATGGAGTGTGGTACAGAGGTGACCAAATGAGTCACAACCGTCAGTAACTTCAGAACTGGAAGCAGCACAGCCCCAACAGCACAAGGCAGTGCTTGGACTAGTGCAGCTGTATTTTTGGGGGAAGAGGGTTGGACCTCCACACAGTGCCCCACTGCACTGTAGGGCCATGCAGACCACCTGGAGTCAGCTCCAGGGCTCTCTAAGCTGAGCTCCATTGTGCAGCACAGACATCCCCTGAGCAACGTACTGCAGACCACAGAGGAAGCCAGCCCAGTGCTGGGCATTAAGCTCCCAGCGCCTGAGCTCCAGATGAATGCCTTAAAATCAAGGTCATTCCTCCTCCTTTGATTCTACGTGCTCTTCCAAACAGAGCTGGGGGAAGCCTCTGAAAACATCCTACATCCAAGGAAGGACTATTCCAACACCTTCTTTTAGGCTGCTGGGGAATCACACACCTACCTATCTCCACCACTAACAGCTATTATATAAGAAGAAAAAAAAATAGAAAGTGCACATTCTGCTTTACTCTCATCAAGACAGATGGTTCAGAGATAAGATTTTGCCTGTTGCCATGAAAAAAACATTTCTTCTTTTAATTAATGTATTTCCCATTTTAGAGACAGAAGGAAAGCAAGAATTGATGCAGGGTTTTTTTTACATCAGACTGAAAAAGATGGAACTTGGGAAAGTACCAGTGCTTTTCTTCCAAGTCTGGGAAAACTATACAGCTTATATAGGCCAGAACACTGTTATAGATAAGAACACTGGGTAAGGTCCATGCAGTCCCATGATGTTTCCCATTGCTGTGTACACTGCTTTAAGGGGATGAGGGACAACTCACCCCCCTGGAACTGCTGCTGCTTGCTGTTTATACTATGAAAATGGTGAAATCCCACAACACAGGCTGTTAGCCATTTAGTGCACAAAGACCACACACCAGAAAGTTTGCAAAAGACCTTGCTGCCAGTGAAGAAGTGCTAGCAAAAGCTCTGCTAAAAGCCTTGTTTTCTGTCTAACCCCTAACCTGGCGTGCAACAGCGCACACACACCGAAAGCTGCACCAACATCTCCATCTAAACGCCACAGTAGGAGCAGACTTCTAAAGGCACTGGCCATTCCCAAGTAATCACAGAGTTACAACATGATTTAAACATGTAACATGGTCATTACCCTTGCAGTTGAGTGCGTGTACGTTCACTGCAAACACAAGTTAGCACTACACTGCTGGAAGCAGCTTATGGAAAGTCTGAACCATAAGATTCAAATGATTAGGAGCATGCATCACAACTTGCTTTGGGGAAAATTCCCCATTCAAGAACAGACATGCTGATTACGACTCCAGTTTTCTGATTTCCTGGTGTGTGAAAGTCCCATCAGTAAACATGAGAGCTCTGTGCTTACTGAAAGCATAAACCAACACTCTCCATTTGCCAGAAAGAGCTGAAAGGGCGCTTTTTTGTGCATACACATAGGGTTGAAACCCTCTACCTTGCTTCCTGTGCAGTGTGGCAAGACCCAACATCAAGTCAGAAGAATTAAATGTTGTTCTTGATTTTGACACCATCCAATTATATGACCTTGGATAGCTTTCTTTGCCTAGCAACACAACACCTGCTTGGCTTTCTGAAGCACTGAGAAATCAAAAGCAAACAGTATTGGAATGATGCAGTAAGTTGCGATCTCACCATAAACTTCAAACAACTTGTATCTTTGATCATGTTATACAATTCTGTGTATTAATCAACCTTCAAGGCTGCTTCCAGTTTCTTAACCTGCTTCACATCTATGCATTTCTCATAACCCTCCCAGCCTGGAAAAGGCCAAGCATGAACAGGGTTTCTTCATCATCCCTCCCACTGATGAAGAAACTTTCCTCACAATTTACACAGTCCCAGAGTACAACAAATGCAAATGCAGTCCTGAGCCAGTAAAAGATATACAGCCTGATGTTTTCCTGCCTATGTACGAAGCAGTCAAAACTTTGCACAATTTTTCTTAGACAGATTTTGTATCTGGTCACACTATAAAATATTAGATACTTGCACCACAAGATTGAAAAAGCCCCACCAACCCTAAATCTATGTTGTGGGCCATTTTTGAAATGCCCTCCATCCAGCTGTGTTCAAAATAAGCTGCACTGCACCTGTCTTGCAAGAACCTCTACAATGGTTAAAAATTCCATACCAAGTCTCGTGTTTTATCACTAGTTTCATCTTGGGTTTACCAGGGTGTGGCCTGGAGATCTTAGCATTTCTAACACCTCACCTTCTCTAGAGTGGCTACCAAGTTTAACTCCCATGGCTTGTGAACCAACTGTAAAATAAAACAGGAGTTTACAATCCCAGTTCCTAGACATCTAAGACACCTACTGAAAAGTCAGCAGACCAGCACAATATAAACAAAGACATTTGTAAAACACAGTAACATTTTACATCAGTTTGGAATGATACTTCAATAGGAAATACAACCCTCCCCCGCAAATGAGTATGAGCCACAGGTAACTGAAACGGCTTTCTGCTTGCTGTCTGGGTTTCCTTATCTCTAAGGAGCTGATATTAACTGAATCTATTAGATATCCTGTTAGAATAAATTTATTAAACTTCATAAGTTGACCACAGACTGCTGGAAGGAAAGCATTGCTGTATTAAGAAAGAGGCTAACTATACCTCTTATAATTTAACCAGATTCCCACTACTAAGCCCATTTAGGGGGCTGTATTAATGTAATCCTCAGAAACATTTTCACTATACAATTTAAAATCACAAGCTGGGCGAGGGAACGGAAAATAAATGTCATGCACTGTCATATACATACACAGAGAATGAGAGTCCACTGCTTGAACTCTGTCTCCTGGATGAAAGAGCAAGTCCATTAACAGGATAAGGTGATTAAAAAAACCCATATGCAGGACAGAGCACCTCTAAAAGCCAAAACAACAACAGGCATCTGAGGTGGAAAGTAGAGCAGACCGCTATGACTCAGGCTATAAGTCTAGTCTGTGAAAAATCTGGCAGAAATGTGCTGTTTGACTATGTCTGTACATCCCCAAGAGATTTATAGATGCTTATTAAATCATCTGTTCCTGTTAAAACCAAAGAAACTGTATATGTTTCACTGGATTTTACATCTGCTGGGAAGACCCATTAATACAGAGTAGAGTTTTTTCTATTGGGTGAGCCATTCAAAAGATTATAAGACATCACCTGTGACAGAGAAATATCTACACAAGGGACAGGCTGCAGGGGGGGATCAGAAACCTGCTGCATTAGGATGGGTCTCCCTCACTGGCATCTCTGGTCTGCCTGGCTAACCTTCAAAAGCAGACGAGTCTTTCAAGGGACATAATTTCTGCAGAGAAAAGGAAGCAAGTACTTTCTACAGAGGAAAGTTCTGTTGAAGAAATAGTCATGTCCTCAAGAAGATGATCGCTGTGGCTTGAGACAGGGTTCGTAGAGCAGGTTCATGGAGCGTGGTGACAAACAGAAACATGCTGGTGCCAGAGGACATGTTAAACTGTGGGGAGCTAGCAGTGGTATTAGCCAATAAACCACCTTCACACAAAAGTTTATATGCTCAGGAGCTGGAACGAAAACACCACAAGCCCTGCAGCTTCATCTCAAAACCCAAGGGAAGAGGAAAAGGAGCTGTGCACAGTCCTGCTCCACACATGAACACCGCTGCTTGAGTGCTAGTTAGTTCACAGAGGAGAAAGAGAGAAGGATGGGTAGGGCTGCCATTTCAATCCACCATGTTTAGCTGAGCAAGCTGTTTTGTCATCTCAGAATGCTCCTCAGAGCATCTCCACCCCTACCCTTCACCTGCGCTATCCATTGAAGAAAACCTGCACACACACAGAACTTTCCTTCTACCATCTCCTCTACCCTCAGTCTTACTTTTTTGTTCCTTTTTTACCCTTGGGCACATCCACTGCTTAACTCTCTGAGATAAGCATCTCTCAATGATAATGTACAAAGATGTTATTAAACAGAAGCCATTTGCTGAGGCATATATGAGCTTAATGTCCTAGATTCCCACAAGGCGGGAAAGTTTTATACATGTTAAATTAACCCCTTAAAAATAAACAAAAATCCAGTCACATTCGCCAACATCCGAGAACACAGATATTCTGTATCCCCGGCTACTTCAGTGCTGCCACTGGAACAGACGTGCTTTAAAAACACAGAAAATGCCCTTCTGGGTCAGACCAGCAGTGCATCTAGCTCAATACTCTCCCTTCAGAGGCAATGAAAGGCAATGCCAGGCAATGCCTTTCACTATAAGCAGCCCAGGAACCTAGTTGCTTTCTGTCCATTTTTCTTTGTCTATCCAAGAGTGCAGGCTGTGCGTGAGCAGAACTGAAAAGCAGCAAGATTTGCAAAATTATGCTAACAGTGCATATGTTACTTTTGCTGCCCAATGAAATTCTGTTAAGCTTGTAAAGTGAAACATGACAAAAAGCCATGTCTGAACTGCTGTATTTCACTGAAAAGTCAGCAACTTGGGAGTTTGAGAACACAATAATAAAAGCAAGACCCACACACACAGAGTGTCCAAAGTCTGCAAGTGAGGGAGCTGAGCACCACTGTGCCCGCGGGTGGAGCTGTAGCAGATTTGCCAGCACACTCTGGATGGGGGAACAAGAAGGGGTGGGTTGTTCAGCACATTTCTCTTTCATGTTTTTGAATTGCTGCCTTGTAAAAGTCAATTTGCTAAAAAACATGACAAGATAATGGTAGGTCCTGCTGAATCTGCACAGCTATGCTATGCCAAACTGATTTCTGCAGTAAATCATGTGCACTCTCAAAACACAAAGGCAGGGCTGTACAGCTCTGCAAACTCACTTATACTGTATATCTATTTTTGCCAAAAGTGACAAAATGTCTGTCAGCCCTTGTTTTTTCTCCTTCTTATCGCTGTATTGAACTGTCTTCACTTTAGCATGCCGAATCAATACAGAAGGAGCAAACATACATGGTGAATCTGATCTCCCACCAATCTGTATGAAAACCAGAATCAGCACAGCTATGCTCATCAGGTTGCAGTTGGTCTCCTACAGCTGCACAGACCCCAACCATCGCCCTTCACGGTCACCAGCTTCCTGGGATGTCAGTTGGTCATCAACATGTTGAAGCTGATTTAGCGCTCTTCCTCTTAAACTATAAAACTATAAAACTATAAGCCCCCATAAAACAATCTGGGGTGGGGGATGATTGTGGCAATATCCATACCCAACACAGTAATACCACATCTCAGCCCATCCAGGATGACACATGGTGACTAAGGCAGATCATCCCTGCAGCAGACTGCCTAGCAGGCTTTGGACTAGTCACATGTTACAAGTCTCAGATGGTGGCATGGAAAAATCAAGAGTGTTATTCAATACTGAATAATTACATTAATGTCTTTTGATTTTGCTCTCCTTCCTTAACAGGATGCAGCCATGCAAGTTAACGCAACTTCCGTGCTCCACGTCAGGTTTATCCCCTGTGCCACGCACACAGCAACACCATAACTCAAAATCAGTGGACTTTGAGCAAAAGTGAGCCTGGGCCAGGTCACTCCAGATCAACACCACTTGCATTAGAGGATGTTACCCACCCACCCACCCA
>VZZY01014812.1:960343-982618 GCA_013400335.1 Eurystomus gularis
ACCTCCCCAGCGATCCAGCCACATAATAAGTTTTTTCTGTGCATTGCAAAAAAGAGAGTTCAGCACTGCTAGGGTGGAGGAGTGATCTTTATATTTCACAAGCACAGGAAGCACACAAATATTGCTGTCCCCTCTCACCAGCGGAAACACCATATGAGAACAGTTGTGAGAACTACAGCAGCCTTCCAGACCAGCATGAAAACTAAGTCAGCCCTTAGGCAAGCTGCTGAAGTCAATGCTTAGCTTTCAAGCACATGCTCAAGTATTTGGCTGAGCTGGGACGATTTTCAAGTGTGGGATGCAGAATCCCACTCAATGGTTGCTTCAATGACAGACTACAAAAGTATTCTTGATATATAATAATGCAGTAATTTATGGGGGTGCATTCTCCTTTAACCTCAGACTCATCTGTTTCTCACAAGCAATTATTTCTTAGAGTGTTACTGTGCCACTCATCTGCAAACACTGAGAGAATAGTTGCCAGCAGCAATAGGAAATAGTTTACACTGATTTAAAGTATTTCTGAAAACCCACCAATTCTTCTCCACAAGAAAAAAAAAAAGCCCCCAAAAACACCAGTAACAACAAAAATACCCAAGAGAATTTGACAGTCTTTATTCTGTATCTTTGCTGAGAAGTAAGGATCTTTGTTTTCTCTTTCAGACCATCCTGTTATTCACATAGAGAATTACAGACCAAACCAATTCTATAAATGGTTGTTCCCTGAACTCATGGTTTAAGTTTAGGTCAAAGGAAGACCATCCACATGTGAAGCATGATTCTTCTCTGGCAAAGTAAAGCCACTCTGATTCCCAACAACGTTATATTTAGCTTATTTTAACTGTCCTGATCTGCTTCCCCTTTTCCTCAAAGTCATAGAGTAGTAGATGTCAGAAGAAAAAGCTTGTGCTGCCCACCCACAAGTGCATATCACGTCAGTGAAGGTTCTGCCTGTTGCCTGCTGGTGACAGCAAGGGTAGAATAAAACCTTCCAAACCCTAAGTTTCAATGTTAACGTGGTACCACCGACCTACCCGAGGTTACATCAAAATCTCAATGCCTTAGTGCAGGTTTATAACAATCGTTTGCTTAATTCATGGGTTATCGTAAGATGTAGTTATTAACCAACCAGACAGTTACTGTTTGTGGATGACCAATACTCTTCTGATGTCCGAAAAACTGTGACTACTACCTGCAGACTGAGACCATTGATGAAACTACCAATGCCCTATAAAACATTTTAAAACAAAACAAACACATATTGGGCAATACAAGTCAACCTTGTAACCTTAAGGCAATGCAAGGTAAACTATGCTAGCTCTCTGCAAAGGTACAGCACCTACCAATTAGGCTTCATTAAGTGAGTAGTATCTAGCTTGGAAGTCATAGTTCATACGCCTACAACTATCCAAGGTTTTAGATGCCCATGTACCTGTTTACACCTGATAATCAGGTGCTGAAATGACTGATAAGAAACTCTATCCACAGATACTTGAAGGTGAAAGATTGTTCCTGTCATTAATGTGCCCACAAAAACACAAACACCATCCCAGCCGCTGGGCTCCAAAGCTGACCCAGAGCATACAGCCTTTCAAATGTAGACGACACTCTGGTAATTGGCCCAGCTTTAAAGCTGTAATGATGCAGTCAAATAACAGCCTGTCCATAAACCACACAGCAGACCAACTAGCTACACCCCGCTCATTTGGTTATTATTGATGCAAAGGTCTTCTTCCTGCATGTCTTACTGTCCAAATTGACAGGCAAGTTTCTATGAAACTTCAAATCCTAGAAGGGTTTTATTGCGGCAAGGGGCTTCAGGGAGAGTTGGATAGGTTTGGGGGTTTTGGGAGGCTGTTGTTTTGTGTTTGTTTGGGTTTGTTTTTTTTTAAACAGTTAAATGTTTTTAACCTGCTTGCATTCTACAAAATAAAGCTGGATAGGCATTGAAAGGTGCCAAGGACCAATCAAACCTTCAGGGTTCTGAAAATTGAACCTCAAAACACTTTGTTCCACATTAAAAACCTTGAAAGCAAATTAGAGTAGACATATTTGAATGGCTAGCAAGACTAAAAAAAAAAGACTCAGCGCACAATGACATCTGATTTCCTGCAAAGCTCTGCTCTGAAAAGCAAGCATTAAAGGAGAGGAACGCCTGGGTAGCAAACAGCCCTGGTCAAACACCCTGCCTCACCTTCATTGCAGACATCAAGTGCAGTTACTGGAACAGGAGCAAAGTGGAGGATATGGTCATAAAGCTGTATTATCCTGATGTAGAAAAAAGCTTCTAGCTTACCAGTGAGTACCTAATTTGAAATGGAAGACAAAAGCAGTTGGAGATTCTCTCTGAAAAGTTAATCTTCTATTGATTTATTTATTTATTTCCCGCCCCCGTCTCCTTCTAGAGAAAGCATTCTTTAGACAAATTGCACACAGTCTGTGCAATCCTCCTGCTTGGAAAATTTTGCCTGTTATTAAAATCAAATGCAAAACAAACAAACAAAAGAATTCATTTCTTTATAGGTTTGCTTGTCATGCCAAGGCCCCCAGCTTCCATTCTTGGGGATTTACTGAAGTATTTGTTTATTTACACACAGCTAGAATAATGGACTACCAGATTCTTTTCTAGCAAGATCTTTGGCCATGCTAAGAGGTGGCAGCATTATTAAATATATTTCCGGTGACATCAGTACAAAAGTAACCGTGCTGTAAATAATAAAGTTACAGAAAGGTGTGGGTTTGACTGTCCCTTGCAGACACTTGTCCATGTTAAGGATAAGGATGTTAAGGATGTCATCACTTCTGCCCCAGCCCAAGACTAGGACCCAGTTCCTTTCCATTCAGTGAATGCAATTGCTTCACCACTCTAGGCAGACACAACTTTCTCCTGTCATGCCTATCAGCTCACTAGGAGAGAGGTGAGTCACACTCATCTTCTGCTCTTCCTCCAACACCACACCTGCAAGTGTTACTGTTCACATGGGTTTGTAGTGATAGGACAAGGGGTAATGGATTTAAGCTAGAAAAGGGTAGATTTAGGTTGAACATTATGAAGAAGTTCTTTAATATGAGGGTAGTTGATCACTGGAACAGGTTGCCCAGAGAGGTGGTGGAGGCCCCATCCCTGGAGCCATTCAAGGTCAGGCTTGATGGGGCTCTGAGCAACCTGACCTAGTCAGAGATGTCCCTGCTTATTGTAGGGGGGTTGGACGAGATGACCTTCAGAGGTCCCTTCCAACCCAATACGTTCTATGATTCTAAGTGGACAGTGAAAATAAAGAGAGACTTGTACTACTGGGTTTAAGTACTTCAGTGCCTTGAGACAGTGAGATGACCCAAATAAATCACAAAATTTTAGGTATAAATAAAGGTTGAACTCCTTAGCTTTACAGACTTTGAGCCTTTATGGCTCATGTTTCCAAGCTTTCCCACGTAGCTGTAAAAGCCAGAGATAGTCATGATTTCTAATAATCACTGAACTCCAGGAACTTGGGCCTTAAAACAAGGAAGAAAAAAACCAAAACAAAGGTTAAAAAAACCCCACATAAAAATTGGTAGAGTTGAGAAGAGTAAGGAGGAAAAGTTGGGTTTTTTTCTTTTGCATTTATCACCCACTGCCTCCCACACAATCACACTGTGTAAGAACACACTGTGACAAAACACTCCTAGCACTCACTTTAAACGTCCTTAGCCATTGTAATTGTATACAGAGCAAACAAGAATTGGTTCACTTGCCAGCAAAACACAGCAGCATGTGGACTACAACCTGGCAGCACTTACAGGATGGATAAGATGGAGTGAGAAGAAATCAACCAGACTGGAATTTGAGTACTGGAAGGCCAGACCAACACACCCTGCCCCAAATGTCTGCAATGCTACACTTCATGACACAAATGAGAGACATTAGATGGCCATATGTGGTTTCAATGATAGCTCTGTTTCCCTGTGTGAAAGCTGACAACTACTTCTTGCAGGATGCCACCACTATGTTGGGAGCATGACACAGCTGTAGTCTCGCTGGGAGACAAGGATTCGGTATGTAAAAAACCCCATATTCTGATACCACATCCTATCTTCTGAAGGTCATCTCTTCCCTGCCCCACAGCTGCTGTGTTTGGTAAATCAGAGGAGTTCATACCCCAAAAAAGGCACTTCTGAAGATGAAAAACAAGAACTTGGATGGGATCCACCAACCCAGGGCATGAGGTTTCACACCATCAAAGCTTCTTAGTAACTTCTTGGAGCAAATATTAGCATATTACATCTGCACATCAGACTTTTCTCAATAGGTTATGGTGTTTGAGAACATCTTCTTCCCATTCACTAGCTCTACTTGTAACCCTGTCCACAACCATTCCTGAAATTACTGTTTCTACAGTAATGGATCATTATGTGCTGCCTACACTTCAGCTTCACTCCTCAGTAATACGCGTGTTGACCGCAAAAACGCATGCCACCAAAGACCTTTCTTCCAGCTGCTGTGTGCTCCTGACCTAAACAACCTGATCAAGACTTTCACAAAATAAACACACAGGAACTCTAGATGAAGTGTCTTCAACCCAGTCCCCAGGGAACATGTATGTACAACTCATAATCCTGGGAGACCAGATTAAAATAATCTCTCAATATTCTGGAGACGCCCCACGCTACAGATGGCAGCTGTGTGGAAGTATACTGCTGAGGCACAGATCAGCCTATGAATATTTCTCCTTGGATGTATAGCTCCCTTTGAACTCTCTCCTAATTGTTCCAGCCTTGCGCACACATGTTCATTGCCTGAACTGTGGGTGGGAGATGCATCTAGCTCCAGCTCTATGCAAACTTTATAAGACTTAATTCTCAAGACGACTGAAGTCAACATGGGCCTTTCCACAGGCTTCTCCAGACCCATGTTCCTTCACTTTAAAGGACATCAGAACTGCACTGAGTATTTTCTGGCAAGTGTAGAGTCATCAGGCTACTACTGCAAGGCCAGGAGAGCGACCCGCTCAGACAGCTTTTTCCACAAGCTCTCAAGACAGACCTCCCTCATTGTACTCAGCATTCCCAAAGTGAATCTTCCCTCCTTCCAATTCAGATAGGGATATCCCCAAAGTCCGTGAAGTCCATACCTCTTAGCAAAGCAAAGTTCACAAGTGTTAACCTCACTCTGTGTCCTGTGCTTGGCACTAATGTGCACGCATAGAATCCAAATTCTACCTTTTAATTAGATGATTGCTCTGCTAAAAAAAAAAATTAAAATAATCTCATTAAATATATTAAGCCTGTGACAAGCTCAGCCATCACCTGGCTAGTAGCAAAGCGTTCCTTGCTTAGTCAAGTAAAGAGGCAACACCTTTAAAATCAATTAACCAGTCCATATCCTGCATGGCAAACACCACTTTTCAAAAAGAAAAGCCATGGAGAAAGCCTTGTTTATTAAAAGCTAACAAACTGTACTCCAAGTCTCAGGCAACATTGCTGTTTCCCAAGAGCTTTACCCAAAGTCCATTCAAATCATTTGAATGACAGTCCTTTACTTCAACAGACTTCAGCTCAAAACACTGTGTTCAGGTATTACATGTCACTACACGCAGTGGTTTCAGGAGACACCAGGGGGTTTTATTGTTCCTTGGTAAATCTGAACAATTTATAGTTTTTTGCTAAAGCATACACAGTAAAGTATACCAATGATTTTTTTTTTTTCCAGAAGAGTGTTGTAAATAATCATGCAGAAACTCTTGCAGTGTCACTGCCTACATATTCTGTTTTAAGGGGATGGATTTTGAGGTTTTCTGGGTGGAGATTGCGGTGGGTTTTTTTCTCCCCAGAAGATAAAGAGAGAGCTTTGCTCACCAACACTGGCCTCTCAAGCCTTTGACAGTCATTCTGGTCCACATGTCTACAGAAGGCATGCTCACGTTCTGTGTGAAGACAAATATGAGAGATAAGAATAAAGGGCAAAAGGGGGCTGGCATGGTTGCCCTGGGAGTCCCACAGGTAGACCAGGTTTTCCAGGAGAGAAACTTGGAGGAAGAAGAGAGATCCTATATGCTCTCTCCATGAGGACACCTTTAGGCTCTAATATCTGTCTGCATAATTCATTTTCCCTATTTTTCCGCCTCTCCAAAAACTCCCAGTACAAATAAAAATTCAAAACCCCAGGACAGGTCCATAAGGCAACTGAAATGGAAGGATGTGGAGACAGAATAAAAATATTCTTCAGAGGAGTGTGAAGCCAAAGGCAAAAAGAAGGATGACATTAAACACAAGGGAAAAAAAAAAATATATATATAAACTGAAGCAGTCTGGAGGAGAGTGCCACAAACAGGAAAACAGACAGACGAATTTTTAAGAACTGAAAAGATGTTCCCCCAGAGCCTTCTTGCCATCAAATCCCATATTTGAAGCTTTGGGCCCCAAAGGCTAAAGCATGAGTTAGGCACAGATCCCAGGGAGCTATAAATGCAGAGGCAACTCCAACAGACCAGTGAGAATAGCGAAGGATCAGGAGCATCCACTATGAGTAAGACAGAGACAAGGCCTACGGCAGCGCCGTTGTCTTATCAACCTCTTCGCAAACAAGTTACACAATTTAGGGAATTTGATTATACTTAGAAATATAGAAACAGACTGCTGTGATGGAGGCAGAATACAGAATATTCCACAAGATTTTTCTGTTGCTTTCGACAGAATTCCAATTTGCTGGCTGGAACTCAAGATCCTGGGATTTGTTGCTCGATGCTTCTCCTTGATCAAGCATTAGTTTTTCAAGTGCTTCCCTGATGCCAGCCTGACAACATTTCCAGTGTCTGTCATAAACCGTCTCTCTCAGATCACACCTGTCAAAGGCTCATTTGTGCTGCAAGGCCACAGGGTGGCTCCAGTTCAGAGAAAATTTGGTAGAGGAGTTAGATGTATAGCAGAAAGCTGTCCTGTTTGCTCCCTGATAGAAAAATGAAAATGCTTCCTGTCCACGCATACAGATTTGTTGGAAGTAGTTTGCTCTGAAAATGGAAAGGCAAAAACTTGGGGTACAATCAGTTCAGTGTCAATTACACACTTTAATAACGGATTCCCAGTTCCTTCAAGGAGCTCAATTTCTTCAGCTGGAGAAGCCAACAGACCCTCTGTTCTCAGGATTTTGTTTGGCATTATCCTGAAGTCTTACAAAAACACGGATACAAGAAGAACACTTCTCTGTATCTTCTACAGACATTATCCTTGCACGAAATGAAGTGCATAGGTTTTCACTAGACATATGCTTAAGGATGACAGTCAAAGTTAGAGCAAGTCTTGCTCTATCCCCTTAGACACCCTTAGGCCTCATACACAACAGCCAAGGCACGCTAGCTATAGTCTCCTTAGTACTATTGCTGTGGATGCAGTTTCCTCTGACCAGGGAGGTCAGGGATATTTTCTGGCCAAGAACCCTAATGACCTAGCAGCATTAGAGACAAACCTTTTTCAGCTATTCGTCTGCATTCTTCAGGCATGAGGACATGAAGAACTGGAAGCACTGAACTACGTAAAGCTACAAAGGAAAGAGAGACATTCCATGCTACAAAGCTATTCAAGTTAGCATCTCATTTATATCCTGGGATATAAACATAACTTCTTTCTCATATGCAATGAAGATTCCCATACATAATTTTTCAAGACCAACACTGCATAAACCCACTTAGCGCCCAGTCACTCCACAACCTTTGAAGATTTTTAGAGGGTGATATATTTGACCACTTTTTAGTTTAGTACCAATAAATGGATGAAGGTTGACATGCATTTCTCCTCCTCCTGTCCACTTCTTATATATGCCCTTTTCCCACTCAAAAGGGGACCTTTGTTATTGCTTATACACACACACAGTTCACGTGTGTAGAAACACCAAGAAATCTGGCTTCAGTCACTAACTGGTGCTTGTAGACAACACTAGAATATGAATAAAGGTAATAAAAGTCTGAGGAGACCATGGACTTGTCAGCAAACAGTGTGGCATGCACAATGAAGGTAGTATGTAGACAAAATGCGAGGAAAAGTAGAAGATGAGGTAGGAGAGTACTATACCACCCAAATTCCAGCCAGTGCCAATAGGAATGAGAGAGATGGGTTTAGACAGACAGCCAGGCCTGTTTCCAAGCTAAAATCCTCAAGGTTCCTGAAAGAAAATGAGTACATTTCTCTCTTAGTCATGCATACTTTAGAAACCTCCAGAGACTGCTCTGCAAACTGGAATGATAAAAAAAAATGTCAAGACAATAACTGGGGTATTGAAATCTCTGGTGTTTGTTAGAAGAAGGCCTTTTCTGACTTAAAGGCAGTACTTTATTTTCACTTCATAAACAGCAAAGCCATGCAAAGTAAGCATTGTTTTTTAGAATGACCTAAAAGAAGATAGAGTGGGACAGAACAGCATTACTTGCCTGGATCAGTTACTTTCAAAAATTTTAACATTAAATCTGTCCTGCTACGTGTATATCCTAGTATTTTCCTGTCATCAGTTCTGTAGTGTTGTAACAGGTACATTGTTAGAAATACTAAGAAATAGCAGGAATCCATTTTAATTTTTTTTATAATCTGAAAAAATTAATTCCAGCTCCATCTCTGCTCCCAAACTCCTCTTATAATCCAAGAAAGTTGGAACTGTTGCAATATATCTGCAGTGACACAGTTAATGTTTTGTTCTCATTTACAGTCTAAGCATTTAAAGCCAAAGGTAGGCTTATCCTCCCTTTTCTCTGAACAGGAAAAGTTCACTGTTATTATTTATTTACACGCTTCACTTTGCTTGAACTGTAAGTTTGATTTCTGGAATAAAATAATAGTGCTTATGCAAAAGTGGCAAAGCAAGTACCTTGTTGAACTGTGGTGCAGTAGCTGAGAGGTGGCTCTGTGGCCGGAGGACCAAAAAGCCGAGCTCCATCTTTGGCCTATTAGGCAACTCCAGTCACGCAAGTAATTTTATTTCCCTCCTTTTAGATTTCTTAATCTACAAAATTAAGATACTGGCTAGAGTCATTCAAGGACATGACAATATCCACAGTTTCATTCTTTGCTTTTATCTAATGTGTGAATGAAACCAAAAAACCTCATGTTGCACAATGAACCACTTGTGTGTTTTCCTGTAAAAAGCAGTTGCTGGGCTTGTTTGTTTCAGCTGGACCTCTAGCCCACTCTGGCTCCTTAGGAAGCTCACCTGGCATCAATTTAATTCCACAAAGTGTTCAGCACCATCAAAACAGCATATTTTTAAAATGCTTCATTTAATCAAAAACTTTCAATTAGCTCCAGTTATGGCTCCAATTAGCTTTGGAAAGCACTCTACTGGAGCTAGGTATTACCACTTGCACACATATGACTTTAAAATACATACAAGAAACGTCTTTATGCCTTTGTTGACTCAAACACTGCTCCAAGTCATTATATTCCTCAAGGAGGAATGTAAAAGCATTTAATAATTAACAACCTTGCACCACCTTTGAAAGATAGTGATAAGTGGACACTCACACAAATCGTTTCACTATTGCCAAAATACAGCTGTCTCTGGAGCAAAGCATAACTCTCAGTTAACAGTACAAAGCCACAGAAGTATAGAGGGCACAAAGGAAAAAACATTATTGTATCCATTTAGAGCAAGAGGGGAAGTTTGTGGAGGCAAAAGTGCAGTTAACCAAACCGAAATTTAAATAGCACCCTGTGCTTGATGTCAAATTGGTCAGAAATAACCCATATTTCCAAATTTGGTAATCTTCCAAGGAGGAGTCAAAAGCAACAAGACTCTGCAGGGGTTGGTAAGGGCAGAAGGGAGGTTTTTTCCTGGTTTGATTTACTGGCTAACTTAATCTGTACTGTTTATGATTGTTTAATAGTATTGGTGGGCTGGTCTTGTGTTATCTTTAGATGACATTTTAATGTTGCAGGGCAACCATTATTACATTCTTGTGAGCTCAGCATGCCTAGAACAATTAAATCTAAGAGATGTAATAACTCCTCAGACAGACAGGCACAAGTGTTAAGCCACTAAGTTGAGCATCTAATTCACACCTCATTTAAAAACCGTGGTCTCCAACACGACTGTGCCCTCAGCTCCTTGCTGGACCACTGGTCCATGTCTTCTCTGTTCAAGGGACAGATACCATACACAATCACAAACCAAAATGGCTCTTGGGAGGTCTCCTACCCACATATTGAGCCTTTCCCAGCACTGTTTACCTCATGAGAAAGTGTTTAGTCAGAAAGTCTTAGAGGACCTTGCAAAAACTAGATTCATATCTGCCTTGCTCTGCCAAACCCACTAGTTCTAACTCAGAGAGAGATTCCACACTGCTTCCAATCTTGCTGAAAAAAATTACACTCTTTAAGCAAGGGTAAAACACTATCATACTGGGATTTTTTTGACCCGTTTACACTGGGTGAAGAAATACTGAAGTGGGATGCAGGATACTTTTTTTAATCAGTTTAATCATTTCAGAAAGGACTGAGATTCAGCCTGACAGGAAGCAAGAGCACTGTAGGTGGTCACTGCAAATTCCAACCAGAAGCATGTTCCTCAGTGCAGTGATTCCCCAGGAGCTGCTTTCTAGACAAATGGAACAGAAAACCAATCTGTTAAAAGCATTGGTTGTCTTACAACTGTGCTCCGAGGCGGACAACTGTGCATCACTCAGCCTTAGAAAAGGATGTATAACCCTGACCTTGTTAAGTATCAGCCATGGGGAAAATAAAAAAAGTATGTTTGTCCCTGCTTTTCAATTCACTTGCTGTTGCTACTGAGAAAACAATCAGGTTTCCAAATGGGAAACAAAAGCACTGGGAAGTTCTAACTTCATTTTCACCTGGTTGGGATGTTTTCCCATTACTTCACTATCCTCTTCTGAGAAACACAGTAGCATGCTGTTTGCATACATTTTAAAACACTTGCATTTTGCAGAGATAACTCAAGTATTTATAAAGTTCAAGGTTTAAATGTCTATTTCCCTTGTTTTGAACAACATCCTTTACAAAATATAAAAGATGGACATGTTTTCAGGATTTTTTTTCTGGCTCAGAAAAAAAAAAACACCACAGATGGGGTTTCAGTCCCAAATATGCAATTGGCATTTGGCCCAGTGTAAAGTCATGCCCAAACCGCCTGAAGATGGAGCAGCTGTGGGGCCAGGGAGCAGGTCACAAACTGTCTAAACCAAGGAGACTTTGCAGGAGTGATTCCCTCAGGCCAGAGAACAGCTCTGAGGAAAACAAGCAGCAAGTACTCTAAAATCACCTCCATTTGGTCTCGAGTTTCTGTCCCTTTAGTGTTCCTTCTTCCCCTATCTGAGCCAGAATTTCCACCCACCCTGGTCTCTTGTTTAAACCATCTCCCACCATCAGCTTATAAGGAAAGGAGAGAGTTTCCAGAGTAGCAACAAATCTAGTATGGTACTCAAAGAAACTTTTAGTAAATACAAGGAAGTGCTGTCATCAAAGATCAGCCAACTCAGGTCATGATCCATGCTCTGTGGAAATGTCTATATGAATGGTGAAAAGGGCCAGAAAAATTACTGGGGAAGGAGAAAAGACCAGCTCACTTAGCCAGGCTGCATCCCCCCCCCAATGGAGAGGATAGGAGGAAAAACTTATAGCTGTGGTACCAAGCATCAGCAAAAAGACACCGCAGAAACCACAGCACCACTGAGGATGTAAATAAGGCTCCTGCTTATTCTCCTCCTCCTGTATTTTAACCACATAACTTAAAGAAGACCCAATTGAAATCCATTTACACTGTACAAAAACACATTTTGGAAAAGTTGCAGTGAGGTTTGCTTCAAGGTACTCAAGTCACTCTAGCAAATCCAATAGGCAGCATGTATAAAAAACTAACAGAGTCCCTACAGAATCCAAGGGACTAAAAAAAAAAGTAAGGTTATTTGAAAGGTTTTTCAGATAAAGTGTTATCTAAAACCCTATTTAACCTGAAAGCCTTAGAGCCCAGTAAATGTGCATGAGAGACTTATACACCATTTCCTACCAGGTGTCTGCCAAACAGATTTGTTACACATTTAATATACAGTAGTAAAATTAGGTATTTACGTAGCATGTTTAACCGTAAATATATTTGTACTGTTTTGTTTAAATGAAAGTGTAGCCTGATAGATGCTACAATTACTGGACAATGGGAAATGTGATGAGAAAAAGGAAAGTCAGAACTTCTGCTGCATCACAAAAAATAACACTGCCTTTGCACAGACCTGCTTCACCAGGCCTATAAAACCTATATGCTTTGAGCCTCTAACAAGAGTGCCCAGCTGGTGGTTGGTGAATTGTCAGGTGCCTTGGAGGGTCCAGCTGCTTTGAGGGAGTATTCTTGAATACCCTTTGCTGGGTCATACATCTTTGCTATTCCTTTCCTTCAGGGCTCCACCTCATATTTGGCAGAAGAGCATAGCTGCAGCTCCTTCCAATGTCAACACCTTTTCTTTGCTTGGCTAGAGGTGTCAGTGCAGAACAAACACAAGGTACTGCCTTTCTAAGTTCAGAGCTCCCCAAGTCACATGCACTTTTCAGGCTCAAACTTCTGCTCGCTGAAACTTTACAGTAAAACTGCCATCACCCTTCAGAGCGCAATTTCAGCCCATCACAGCTTTTCCAGGCTAGGAAAGAAATGCAACAAACAGCTTAATACAAACATCTAGTAACTTCTGTTTCTTTAATATGCAGATCTCAGGAATATGTGGAGAGATACTAGTTAACATCTTCATAGATGCACAGAGAAGCTGAGGCTTCAGGTAATGGAATGGCTTAGAAGACCTCTGAGCAAGTGAACAACAAAGCAGGGAACAGGACAAGAGATATGCAAGCTAGTATCACTTTACATCTTTGTATAGACACTGTACTTAGTAGTTGTTTCTGAAAAAGAAATTATTCTCTTTTGAAGAAAGATGAACATGCTCTTCTTTATAGGTGGTTATTCCTAGAGTGGGTAAAAATCAAAGGAATAAGAATACAAAGACTCTGATGTTACAGAGCAAAGCGGTTTTCTTCTGAGTCTGAGAACAAAAGTAAAGCAGATATTTTGGGGTAAAATTGTTTTAAGAAGGAGATGCTATTCTGTTTCAGTAAAGATATATACAGGCATGTATAAGTATCTTTAATACAAGGAGAACACTGAAACAACAAGTTGCTGACTTTTGCTTGCAATACTTAATCACATTCCTAATGTGAAGACCCTGAGTTCCCTCTGAGAAGGACACGTGGATGTTTTATTGTTAAGCAATTAAGTCAAAGCTACGCTGGGGATTTGTGTATCTGGTTCAAACTGACTTTAATGGAAAATGAGCATCTAACTCTCATAAGTGACTTAGAAAATCTCAGCAGGGTTGTACAAAAAGTCAGACCATTTTTAATTCTGTTTGAATCCAGCCTAGTTAAGGCTTTGTAGAGAGTTGAGAACCCATAAATAAAGATAGGAAATTGTGAAGGCAGAAAGAGTCCGTCTCCTCCACTACCTGGTCAAAATGAAGTTTAGGGACAACTGAAACATCTGCTGTACTAACTTCTGTATTAAAGCTAACCTCTTTTTACATCAATAAAAAGGGGTTTACAGCTAATTTAATTAGCATGCAGAAAATGCTGCTTAGAATATTTGTGAAATTATATGGATAAATTATCTTTTGAATAGTTATGTTAAATATACTTTATATAAGATCTAAATCTGGGCTGCGCAATGATGTATGAGAGTAGATCTTTGCCTCCTGGCATAGGTTTATCGAGGGCAAGAGTAGTGGAGGAACCATAGGAGAGAAGGAAAAATAGTAGATACAAAATAATTGCCACCTTGTAACCCCAAATAATGGTTATGACTAAGTCTCAAAAATCAAACATACAGAAGAACTCATGCTTTTCAAGAAAAATAAAAAGGATTAACATAATTTCTCTATATATTATTCTATTAATAAATAGTTGATATTAAGTAGTTAAGGAACATGATATTAAAGGCCAAAACTATCCTGCAAGTCTCACCACCTAATCCTACAAATTTTGAAATTAAGTAATTTCATTTGAAATCATCTTCTAGTTAAAAAAGCCTTTTGAAGCACTGAAGGGCAGCAGCAGTATTGTCGTCTCAAAAACATGAGGCAAAATATTTTGCCTCACAATATCTGATTTTCCTAAGACTTTAACTGCAAATGGAGAGAAAAGGTTTTGTCTGTTTCCAGGATTACCTTCCTGAGCCTTCTCATCTGTACTGATGCTTCCTTCATCTACCAAAGTTATATGTCATCTTTCAGTCATGCACATTTTAAGTGCTTTTAGATTTACAGATGAAAGATGCTACACTGCTGCAGTAGCTCATCATCTCTCTGCCACTGTATGAATTCAGCGCGTTTTTTATTGCCATCTGTCCTACTCCAGAAACCACTAATCCTAGTTTGATTCAGAGGCCCTCATCAATCTGATTTTTTAAATCCACATATGAAACGTAGAGATGAAGGTAACATGCCTCCATAAGTCCCAGGTATCGGATTCTTGCATCCAGTTTTTAGAAGTTATGGAGTTAAGTCCCTTTCTTATGTCTTGAAAGAAAAAAAAAAAGCAAACCAACCTCCTTTATGTCAACAAGTCTTGTATCAAATAGTCTCTCACTGACTATCTGAAATCTAGGGTCATGCTAAGCCTCCACAAAAAACTAACTTTCTTTCACAACAGCTGACGTACTTGCCTTTTACTCTTTGCTTAATGGGGATGGGGCAGGAAGAGCTGGATTCAGAAACAATTTGAAAGTCACAGCCAGAAATAAAGTGCCAGGTGAGGAAGAGTTGAGTAGACGCTGCCTATATTCTGGCATAATTCACCTGGTCCAAATCACACTGCTTTGTGCGGTCTCCAGCCCAGCTAAACTGACTACATGTTTGTCTGGGCTGGACAAGCAGATGAGGTTGCCAACCTGTTCTGCTGTAAAGCACACGGGAAAAGGAAAAGGAAGTTTTGGTCCAAGACAAAGCACTAACTATCCAGGGCTGGATTCCTGCTGTTTTATTCATTACCCATGGGCTCATTCCCTCAAATTTCATTACACATGTTAATTTCTCACATTAATATGCCATTGGACTTAATTATTCTGCTTCCGGAGCATACCTCCAGTCTGGTAGCTCTGATAACTTCTACAAGGCAAAAAGCTCTATTATCTCTCCAAACGTAAGAATAGGCCAGATTCTTTCCCTTATCACATCAGCCCATCCACAGTAGATTTGGGTTGACACTAATATGCTAAAAATTACAGTTGGGCTCATCTCATACCCTGTGCATAATTATGCTCTCCGCTAAAAATGATGATAATGGATTGAACAATTAATCTTCAAAACAGAAGCTTGTTTCACTTAGAGCAGAAAATAAATTCTCTCATCTTTCTTACAGGCTGTGCTTTTAAGCTACATATTAACCTCTCCAGTTTTTTGGTTGCCAGAAATACCACAATGTACAACAATCCACCCAACTGAAAAGGTAAGGCAATGATTTCCCTTCAGCCATATATCCTGGAGCGTCCCCTCCAGGCAGAATCTCATGGAGGTAGATGGGTAAACAGTGTATTTTTCTGATAACTTTTTACCTTCCACTCTTATCCTCTCTCTGAAGCACACGCTTGCCACCAAAAACTTCATTGCTCTCTTACTGTTTCATTTGGGAGACAGCTGCTGATTCATCAGCTTCTCTGTTAGTTTCTCCAACTCAGAGATAACTGGCTTGCAGGGAGGAAACTCAATGGCAAACAAAGCGAGAATTAAAGCTGAATTTCATTCTCTGTGATACTGGTTTTAGACTGCAAAGCACAATCTGACATCTCTCTTGGTGTTCCACGAAATAATAAATCTAAACACTAGAAAAAATGGCCAAGCAGAGAAATATGTCACCAGCTGACTTCTTGCTGCTCAAATAGCTGCTATCAGGGCCTGTTTATATCAGGCAAGAAGCCTCAGCGCTCACAGGCAAGTGAAGAATCTCTCACTCACCATTTATCTCCATTCTAACACCTAATGAACCCCAAGCAACAGTTAATATGGTACTCACAAAATCTAGATCTTACATCTGTATACAGGCTGGATGCAGCAGCAGCACAGCTAGAGGGTATGACACATACAGTTCATTAAAGCCCAGCTTCTGGGTTTGGAGCGCTTAGAGAGGGAGGCTCAAGGGCTAAAAGAAAAGAAACACTAAGAAACGCCAAAAATAAAAAAAAAGATAAATGTTTTCCTTGGAGCTAACAGGCAAGTTTCCCCAAAGCACAGGGGTTTAGATGAAGATTTACTTGCATGAAAAATGGTAAGAGTCTGAGGGCACTTGCCTCTCAAATTTTTTTTTTCTCAGGAGTTACCTGTGTTGTCCAAGTTATATATCCACAGGAGAAGCACAGCAGGCCACCAAAGGTTATCCCCAGCTCACGCTGACACTAGATGAGAAGGTTGCTCTGCCATCTGGCAATATCCCTCTTTGCTTCCCAGACCTGAGGACATCTCTGGAGAGAAAGACTAGTTCCTCTGCCGACCGTTCTGCAACCATGGCAGCAAAAGCCATGAGCAAAAGCCCTGAGCAACCTGCTCAAGGTGTTAATTTAGAGGCTGAGCCAATCAGTCAGAAACTTCTCAGCACCAACCCCCAGCACTGGGGAGGGCAGAGATGAAGCACAACACCTGTGAAAGTGGGGAGGGAGACCTAGGAAGTATCCTGAGGTCTCTTAATACCAAAACCAGACAACCTTGGTTTTCCTTGCATTACAATTAAATAATTCAGGATATTTACTCATTTCCACATGAAAAAGGGTGCTGGATACATCCATAAAACACTAACAGAGAAATATGCATACAAACCTAAAGGTGTACTAACAAGTACTGAATGTTGTTTTAATAATTTTGGAGATTGAGAAGTAATATTTACAAAAGGCCTGTAGGGAGGTTCAGCTGATTTTAAGCCTCTTCTTTCTGATCCCTTACTGTCCTGTCCTACTCTGGCCTCACATCCCTTTCAAGTCAGCCATTTCTTACACAGTTTGAGTGGCATGGGGAATGTTCTGTGCAAAGACTAAAGTTAACAATATAGCAGGAATATAGCAGGCAGTAAATTGCAAGCTGTGGTATGGAACTGCTGCCCAATTTGCAACCTAACAGTGGAAATAAGCAGAGCCTGCCACCACACAGGAGAATTGGTGAGCTTTTGCACTTTGCTGATCTGCTATATCTTCAAAACAATATTCCCAGTTAATGAAGCTCATTTGAACAACACTAGCTAACAGGATCTTGTGAACCTAGAGCCAGGATTGAGAGATGATGCAAACTGGAAACTCCAATCATTACAATCCCATAGCATAAATGAGAAGCACTTCCACACACAGGAAGTCGATACGCCCCATTTTTCTTTAGCATACTGTGCCCACACAGAAAGAAACACGACTTCAAGCCCTTTCCAGTGACCCTGAGTGATAAGAGTTTCCACTAGGACAAAGCATCAAAATCATTACAGCTCCTCATTCATTCCACCCCATCTTGCAAAAATTATTTGCACTCTCTCAGAGCAGTAATATTGTTGAAAGCAAAAATGTCAAGAGGCAGATCCATCTCTTGACTTGAAGGACTTCTCAGAACAATGAACAGAGTCCTTGTCTGGAACATCTGCTCCTTGCTGAAGAAGGGTCGTGAGATCTTCAGGGGCAGCTCTCCTAAAGTGCTTTGGTCTCTGCCCTAATACTTGGAATAGCAGGCTGAGCAGGGCACTTTACACAGTGCTAGCCAGTTAGCATCTGTCCCTGTGATTGTGACTGGATGTCCTGTGAAGACAAATAATCTTTTTCTTAAGGGGAAAAAATGTAAGCCAGTGTGATGACCCCATCAAATCGACAACATGAATGATAGCATTAAAACTTCACACAACAATTGTTTTTAATGAAGTGGGAGTTAGGGAATAATGTTAAATGTTTCAACTCAAATGCCTAGTTTCCTGTGTTGGCACCAGTGTTAACAGTAAATGTTCATACATCAAGCATTTTTACATCTTCATTTTAAAGAGGAATTACGAGACAGATATTTAAACTGAAATAACAGCCTGTTCCTGTGCGTGTGAACACACACAGGGTGCCTTTCTGACAAAAACTCACTGTGCTTCCAGTGTATCCTTAAGGATTTCTCCATTTGCACCAATTCACTGAAGTCTCAGCTACACTGCCACAGCTGACAGGTTTTCAGCACACAAATACAGCTCAAACAAACATATCTTCACAGAATAGCGAAAGGTGGCATTAAAAACAAACACCTACTCTTGTTCGACGTTCCTCAACCTAACAAACACATCTCCAAGGTCAGAAGACTACAGCAAAATATATCAAAAGCACTGGCAATATGAATTAAAGTATTCATTTACCTGAACAGTTCTAACTACCTGGGTATAGGCTCCAGATAGAGAACAAATTACTCTAAATACGTTCAGTGTGAGTTAAGCTAACGCAGTCTGTTTCCAAACTAAGTTGGGCTAAGAATGCAAAGTTAGAGACCACAGCTGATGGGTAGAAACTTTCACTGTAACTCACTGCAACTCAATCACCTTCATCCATAGTCTCCAGCTCTCTGCAGCTAAACTATCATATATAATTCCACGTTCTGACTAGCAGCAACAGACCCAAAGAGAAAGGCGTACCCAAACAAGAGGGTGGTTTGTCCATGAAGTATTAGTGTACTAACTGATCCCTATCCCTACAGTTTGTAGTAAGGTAGACTTCAGAAAGTTCAATTGCTAATGCAGAATAAAGCTTTCAGGCTCAGTCCCTAGTTTCTGCACACTCAAATAGTAAGGACTAGGAAAACAAGAGGGAGGAGGATCCTCACCATGGCCCCTCTCTACCAGGGCAGAGCTCTAGAGCAGCGCAGGAGACCAGGATTTCCGGAGTCTGCACAGCACCTCGTAAGTGGGCAAGACTTCTCTTCCACAACATTTAACTTGACACATCTCACCAGCATAAGGCATTTCTACACAAAAAAAAAGAAGTAAGATACAGGAAAAGATTTTGCAGTCAGATTAGGGGTAAGAATGACTAGTACTAACTCACAGCTGATGTACATACACCCAAAAAACATATCCAAAACTCTTCCCAAAAGGAGAAATTTCAGGTCTAGTAGGGTGTGACTCTCCAAGGCTTGGCAAAGCCACTTATAACCTCACCAAAGTTCAATATGATTATGAGTGTTTACAAGCACAAGAACTAGGCCAAATTGAGAATGTAAATATTTGGATTCAGTTCCCCAAACTTGCCTCTATCTGCACTGCCAACTAAATCCCAACTGCAGACCAAAAAATCTGAAATGCAACAGTTGCATATACTTTACAGCACAGAGACAAAACTAACACACATGGCACTCTGCATTGGAAAAAAATAAGTTCAGTTTATATTATGAATATATATGTTAAACAAGACATCAATGAAGTTTGGACCGAAACTCAACTTGACTCGGCCATCATTCTGTACATTGTGAAAGTCTAATCAGTCCAAATGTTGGTCTGCCTAGCAAGAGACTGGGTCACATTAACCATATCTAGATTACTCAAGACTCCACAGATGACATGATGGATCTAGCACACAGTGGTAACTTTGACCTAAACCACATTCTCTTCAGCCAGCAAGAGCAAGTATTTCTATTTTCCAGGCAGCTGAGTTGAGGAAAGTCTTCTCTGGGTGCAAAGTACTTTATTTAGCAACCTCAGTCCCAAATTCAGAATCAATTCAGGATCCCAAATCACCTTGAGTTCTCAACACACATGCTTTGGGAGGGTTTTTTTTTAAATAAAACTTTTATCCCAGTTCTTTTTAGCTATAGATAAGGATGGTGGCCAGGGGTCTGCTCAAGGGAGTTGTGACCTCCCACAAACACAGATCCCAGGAGATATACCGTATTCTCAGCTGCCAATTCCCAGCCCTTCTCAGAAAGTGTTAAATGCCCTTCAGGCCTACATGTCCATTGCAGACACCCACTGGAGGGAATCAGAAAGGCAAGCTTCTCATCAAGACCAGGATTTTTCTTTTTATGATAAGAATTTGGGCCTTCTCGCTCCCACTACTGTAAACTAACAAAAAGTCCATCCTCTCCCTCTTCAGATAAGTGGTAAAAGTACAAATCTGCTTCTTTAGCTTTACTCAACTGTGGGAAACTTGGTTTTGCTCTCCAATTGAAAGCAGGCTCTTCAGCGCACTTCACAGTGACCTCTTCACAAGAGGCTAGTATCTTTTCTTTAAATGCCCTGACACTAAAAATAGCCCTGCTTCCTAAACATGAGTGCTTAGTAGTTCCAGGCATTCTGAGATCCTGCATACCACTTTATTTTTATTTTTTTTTAACTGGCAACATTTATTTAACCAGCAATTAAAAAAAGGAGGCCCAGCCGCCCCAGTGATTCTTCCCAGAGGGTCTCAGACGTTTATGAAACACAATGAAAACAATAAAGTGGATAAAATCATGCTATTCCATCAAGTCCTTGGCAAGACTTCCCAACCAAGAATAAATTGTCATGGTATGTTACAGTCAACAGATTACACAATGGTTTACAGGGTCATCAATAATAAGGAGTCACATGCTCCTTAAAGAGCTACGGTATATGTTAAAAGTCACTTGCTTAAAGGGAAACAGCAATACTTGGTCTCGAGCTCCTTGGAGCAAATTCTGACAGGCATAGCACAAACACGCTGTAGCAGTAGGAGGAGATAGAAAATGTCTCCTCTCCCTAGCACCAGGAAGGGCAGTGACTACACTGAGCAAGCTGGCTGGGGGAGTTCAGCACCCTGAAGGGTGCAGAAGCAAGCCAGGCCAGGCAGGACTTTCTTATTTCTGTACACATCATATACTTTTAGGAGCAGGAGAGCCTCTGTGCGCCAGTGAGGCGCAGCAGCACCCACCCTATCACCCCTTCCAAGGAGCACTGCTCCTCACTCCTCCGTAGTCTCAGAGGAAACTGGTTCCAGCCCAGAAGTTAGATGGCAGTTCCCAGTCAGTCTAGTCGCTCTTAACAGTATATAGAGTGTAGCTAGCTTTAAAAGGTGCTCGACTACATTCTTAGGTAACTTAATATAAATGTGTTGCTGTTTTCCTTAAATAATTAATCTTAAAGCAAGAGGTGAATGAATGGTCAAAGCCATAAATCTTACTCTCACCCATCAACCTGGTAACAGAATTCCATTACACCACTTGCATAGCCCAATCATCAAAATGAATGTTAAGTTTTTACATTCCTAAAACATACATGATTTTCTCAACTGTCACCTTAAATTCAAGATGCTCTTACCTGTGCCCTCTTAACTTATACTTCCACTATGTGGAATATTTTAATCTGCTGGCTATATATTAATCATATACAAACAAAACATTATCAAGTCTTAAAGGCAAATCAACCTCACTTGAATTCATCCTACTTTGCATCATCAGAAATCAGACTACAACTACCAGTTTCACCCTTTATCTGCCACAAGTTTTGATCACTCTAGGTGGTTTGGATCATTCAGTAAAATGAAGTTAAGACTGACTAATCAAGAGTAAAAATGAAATAAAACCTATTTCCTAAAGTCAGTGCAACAGTAGAACAAGGGTATAGAAAACACTACTATTTACATACAATACAATGCAGCCATTTAGCTTGACTACTAAAATTCAAAGTGCATTTGAGTGATAAAACTGAAGTAAACATAAGAAGGCTCTCTCATATGTAGCTGCTACTCTTTGATTGCAGTGACCCACTGCTCCTCAGTAAAGCAAATGCTTGGTACCAAGCCAAGAACAGTACATCTGATTTTCCCACCAAGTGAACTACTGAAGCAGCTCCCTTAGCTCTTCAGCTAAATCTATCTTGGGATCCTAAAGTCTTCCGCCGGAGTCCAGGTGGCTCCTGTGCTCTTTCCAACACTCACGCAAACATTACAGCCGGCTGGACAGACGTTGCGAGTGGGCACTGGAAGGGAAAAGTGCCACAGCCCCCATCTCTCTCCAGATCCGAGCCCCACTCTGGGCGGGCTGGCTCCTCAGCCAGGTTGTGGTTAACTCGGTCCCACCGAGGTGGTCTCCCGGGCTCTTTCCCTCCGGGGTGCCTCTCCTCTCGCCACCCACGCGGGAAGTGTCCCGGAGGCACGGGGCGCACCGGCGCGGGAGCACCGACTCCCGGCTCCACCCGTGCGCAAGGACCCCGCGCCCATCAGCGCTTCCCCCTGGCCAGGGCAGGGTCCCCCGCAAGGATCGCGGGGCTGGCCCGCACCGGCACGGCCAGCAGAGGCTCCACTGCCGCGGGGGCTCCGCGGTCCGG
>VZZY01014812.1:986204-1015821 GCA_013400335.1 Eurystomus gularis
GCGCGTTTTGCCGTTCCGCCCGCGGACAGCGCCGGGCGGCGGGCGCCGCTGAGTGACACCGGCTGTCCGGAACCGCAGGAAGAAGACTCGGAACGCCTCGGGGCCGCGTTCGCTTCAATTGTCAACTTGCTGAACCAAGCCACAAAGGAATGCGAGGTGAGTGAGGCCTCGCCCCCAGCGCCGCGACGCGCCCGCCTGGGCCCGTTTGCGCTAATTTTGCTACACCGCACTTCAGTTTTGCTCATCGCGTGGCAAGAGATAACAAGGCCAGTGAGCCTGGGTAAAAAAACTTAGGACATTTGCCATCACGTGGTGGGTTGCTTGGTAGGTCTCCCCGGTGTTATCCTGACCCACTGGTGGCACCTTCGCTGGTAAACACCACGATGAGCATCTTCCCTAGACAGTGCCAGTAGAGCAGTACAGGTTTTAGCAGAGGGTTTCTTCACTTCTGGGTGGAGAGGCAATATGGTTAGAGAGACAGAAAGGTCAGATGACAGCATGAGTGACACTGGGTCAGCCACTGCCTAGGCTTGTGGCTAGTCACAGCGTGCAGAGGTGTCCCCAGTGCTGCAGGTACCGCTTGCACCTCTGCTGCGGAGTGGCTTTATGACAGGGTCACCCTTTGTTTCCATCATGCCAACAGGAGCTGCTCATGCTGGCTGACAGAGTCAGTGTGTTCTGTGCAGCAGAAGCGATGGACACTTTGAATCTCTAACAAAGTGACTGTTTTGTGTGTCACGTGTTTGCTCTGAATTTAGAGTTACCCTCCCCAGCATTGTTTGAGCAAACTCAATCTGGGCTCTTGCTACTGGATAAGGAGCATGGGCTCAGCCCTGAGTAGCACCGTATCTTTATTTGTGCTAAGTAGAGGTTGAGCGGTATGGCAAGCGGACGCACAGTCTGCTGCTTTCATGCTGGCTCTGGCTGCCAAGTGTCATTACTCTTGGGGGTCAATGGACCATTTCTGCCAGCTCGTCCTTGTGCATGCAGCTCTGCAGCCCGCCAGCTGCGTTAAAGTCTCTGAAAATGCCAGCGCAGTTTACATCATCTGTGCCCTTAGGGATCCTTTACCATAATGCAGCAGGGAGCTCTTGTCTGTGGAGTTAATAACAGAAGCTAAGTCTTCACTTAAATTAGAGAACACACACCAGATGATTAGCTCTTCAGCAACTCCTTGATCATTTCAGAGCACTACATACACAGTAGCCAGTTAATTCTTAAGCAACTCAGGCAGAACAGAGTTTTACACAAGATGAAACAAAAATGTAACAGTGTATAGAAACTCATCCTATGCCCTCTTAGCATTGGAACAAGCAGTGGATGACTTCCTCAGTAATGCCTCAGTCAAGCCAGTACTGCTTCGGTCATCTTCTGTAGAGAAGTGGAGTCCTAAAGGGGGGGCTGGGAGAGCAGAATTCTCAGACCTACAAGTTCATGGATAAAGTTTACAAAATGTAAACAAAAATCCACAGCCGAAAATAACCATTTAGGCACTTGAATGAAAACCATTACAATTGTGATCTACAACAAGTTGTTTAGAGTTACTAAAAGACAAAAGTTTACCCAGATTTCTTACCAAAGGTTTGATTTCATTGCTTTGCTCTGTGATGTCGCGTAAAAGAATCCAGCTCACCTGTGATACAGAGATGCTCTGTGAAGCATTACACAATAGCTCCGAGTATTGGATGTATTCTGGGACATAGCTCTACCATAAACCACAACACAAGCAACCAAATCTGTTGATACGTTCATAACCTCAAGGAATAAAGCACTGAAAATAAGAATTGCTATTTGCCTTATTTCTGTTGAGTCTTGACAGAGACAAGGAAAATATAAGTGAAATAAAAATAGATATTTTAGAGCTTTTTTGTCCTGTGATCAAAATGTAACCCTAGGAGGAGGTCTCTGGTGACAACAGATGGCAGCAGAGCTGTACTCAAATATTTAATTTGTTGTGGGGAAGATTCAAGTACTTTTTACTGCGAAGCCAGATAAGGGCTGCTGTGGACTGAAATACAATTGTCAGAATGCTATGCTACTGGCACAAGCCTTGAAGGCACTTTAGCTTCTTCACCAACTTGTTTTTCAGTATTAATGTGTTCTGCTTTTAGAGCACTGCTCCTGCACATGCCCTGCAGAACCTGTCTTCCCTGGCTAGGTTGCGAAGCACCTACCCTGCATATACATCCTGTTAAGGACCCATAAACTATGCCTTCTTCCCAGACCTTTTCTTGAAGAGCCTGATCAGGGAGATACTCCAGAGCATTCCTTCTGATATTTTTATTAATTCAGTTTGGAGGTGTCAGAGAGTCTCTATGTATTGTGTGGGGAGATAGGCATCTAAAAATCAGGGCTGATCTTTTTGAATGAGAAGGCAGATGTCCTGTGGATGTCCCAGCATTGTTTTCATCCTCACACAAGAAAAAAACAGCCAGTTAATAAAGAAGGACAATAGCTGTGCAGTTCCATTTTTACTTGTCAATCTAAAGTAGTTGTGAGCATGGCTTTGATACTTCTCCACTTAATATTCTCTGTTTGTACTGTTGTCCAGAAGTACTACAACTTCACAGCAGCCTGTAGATGTAAAGAGCATGAAATCAAACACATCTGCAGATACCATGGCAGGCAAACAGGGGAAACAGAGCTGGAGTCTTCCAAAGAAGAGGTAAGTAAGTGGTTTTGATTAAAGCTTATTCCCTCTCTCGCCATGGGAGTTACCGTCAATCTGGTGTCTGTGACCCTTGCTTACACTAATGTATGTGGTTTGACATCATGTGCCTATGAACACATGGGCTGATCTGAGCCATGTGCTGTGGGGGAGGCAGAGTAACTTCTAGTGGCACCAGTGTCATATCAGTCCTTTTGTGGAGAAGAAAGTTTCACAGACATAAAAGCATTCCCTTCTCTCAGGGACTGAATGTGCCTTTTGTGTTGTATCATTAGAAAACAGTATCTTTCTTTTTCCAGAGGACTGAAGCCTCTGTAGCACCCAGGCAAGCTCAAACTCGCCAGCAACATGTAAGTTTACAGAATACTTTGTTTTTAAATTGAGATAAAACATTTCTTTATGATTTTGCATCAGGCTGGTTAAAGTTTGTGATCGGGTTTGTATACTTTGTGATGGCTCAGAAGATTAACCAGTGGTGCATTCATAATACTAATGTACCTAGAGGTGGGCAGTAGAATGGGCATGCAGAGACTTGCACAATGATTTAGAAACTGAATTGTGGCACTCTGGCAAATAACCAGTTAAGAATCTACTTTATATTTTGGACTGGTATAGAATGTCAAAATTGTGATTAATCTTTAGGCTCTTGTGAATTCATCAGCACCAATAACCCAGCAGTTCTCCAGCCTCACCTCATTTGTGCTCCTGACACATTCCCTGTGCTGAGGAAAGGCATGCAGCAAGGCACACAGCACTTTCTTAGCCAGTTATGCTTGGCCCTTGTACAGCCTCTCTGAAGACTCGTGTTCCTCACCGAGAAGAAAACTTTTTCAAAGCCTAACACCTCACTGACTCAATTTTGGGAACTTCTAAGCCACAAAAGATGAGAAACATGGAATCTGTATCACAGTACCAATTAGTGAGGCACCCTTGTTGCAGGGATGTTTTCCAGGTTTATGTTCAAAGTAGTGTAGGTTGGTAACTTTCAGTTTTGTGAGGCAGAGATTACAGCAGGATCACTACCTCCAGTGGTCTTTCATTAGATGAAATACTTTGAGTATGGCACTCGCTCTTTTTTGTATTGACAGAAACATTTTACAGTTTTGTCCATGCTGCCTGTATATTTTGAAAAGTCTTCATACGTTTATGTAGCAGTTGAAATTTAATTTTTTTTCCAAATTCAAAATTTTTGTGGGAAATCTAAGATGACTAAACAGTAATGAAATCTTTCTCCTCCCCACTAAAGGCCAGACAAGCTTCCAAAGACATTTATATTGAAGTGTCTCCTGGCACCTATTCTGTCACAGCAACCTCAGGGGACATGGTGCAACAAACCCACGTGGTGAATGTCAACGCAGGACAAAGTATTGATTTAACTTTTGTTCTATGATGTTTGTTGTTTCTTGGCAATCACAGGAACAAAATAGCATGTAATAAACTATGTATATCTTTCTCTTGTTAGCACTTTAATAGCATCCTCTTTGGGACTCCATTTTTATGGCCTGTATATTTGTTTTCTACTTAATGCAATTATACACAGCCCACTTTGTACACTGATTTTATAAATTTTAAAAATATTTTTGCCTTAAATCCAATTATGTGACTGTGTAATTCCAGGTTTTACACTTTAAACAATTAAAGATACAATCAGTGGAATAAAATACATAATTTGGTCTTTGTGATGAGAGCTTCTTTTATGTTTTCCTCAGACAGAACGTTCATGTCACATTCATGACTACAGAGAGCATGATCCATGTGGTAAGAATATGGGTGTACATTAGCCTCTGAGGCCTGGCATTGATTTTAGAGCAGCTGGCTCACAATGCATGTCTCCAGCTGTACTTTGCAAATCAAATTCACTATCTAGGACCCCAACTCTGGAAGGTGCTTGAATGTGTGTCAGATGTTCAGTATAGGGGCACAAACTATTGACACTTCAAGTCCTGTCTCTTTGCAGGCCCTTCCCTAGGCTAGACACCAGTTAGCTGCCTTCTAGATAGGCAGTAGCACACGCTGAATTGTCTCCTGCAGGAGAAAAGTACTGCTGAGCAACTGCACCTTGCAGCTTACAGCCAAATTTGTATGCTTTAAACATAAGCAGTCCCACTAAGGAGACTCCCTGGATGCTTAACTCTCCTAAAGGATCATATTCTGCAGTTAGAATTAGTGGCATGACATTTATAATCTTTTTGTAGCTGATGGTATTAAGGTTTCAGTTAATTTTCATGGAAATATAAAATTCAGTGACTTGAATGCTGGATTTGTAAGCATTTTGCTGTATCTACAGTAGCAAGTCCTTTACCCTCTGGCTACTTTCTCTTCTGCTTTAATTCTGAAAAAAAAAATATTTTCAGCTGTCAGCTTGTATTGTTTCTCCACTCTTGGCTTTCTACAGAAAGAAATTGCTATGCTGAATTCCTCTATCTCAAGAGAACTGTAGACAAATTGGACAAATTATTAGACCCTTGCTGTGTACATGCTCAGGCTTTTAGTGCTCAAACTAGTTTATTTGATCAGAATTGTAAAGTCAAGACCAAATATTTAAGAATTTAATATAATACCTTGGAGTAAAGAATGAGGATGCTGAAATTTAGTGTGGGTAGAAATAGTTATTAAAATTACACAGTTATCCATAAAGATATTCTACAGAGACAGTACCTAAATCGGAACTTCATTTGCTTAAGAAATGTTAACACTAATACGGTATAAAGCAGTTTACCTGAAATTTCAGGTCCTGAACTTCATCACTTGTACGTTTATTGAATTCTGGTTCATCATGTCTCTCTCTGCTTTGTAGCAAGTAAGCTCGTTGCTGTTTTTTCCTGTCTTCTTCTGACGCGGTCTGTATGAAGTTTGTTGTCTCCTATGCAGGTCACTTTATGTTTATCATCTGACTCCATTCTCTTTCTTGCTGTTTTTCCTGATGCTGCAAAACCACCTTCCTAGAGGACAGAAAACAAATCCCTTGGAAGTCTCCTAAAAAAAAAACCCATCAGTGTCTTTGTGACTGCTGCTTTCCTGGCTGTAAGATGGGTACTGCTGCCTTATGTAGCTTTAATAATGGTATAATTTCCGTACTAGTACAAACTTTACTGCTGAATCACAAAAGTGTAAAAGAAGACTAAAGGGTTTTCAGAAGCTGTTAGGCTTTAACCAAAAACTTTGCTCCTTTAGAAGTTAGGAGGATTTTTTGGTGACTACAGTGGGAGGACATTATCCCCACAGAGAGCCCCTCAGGGAACCCTACTCTCTAGCTTCACTTGTTTGTTGCAAGTTACTTCCGATGCAGTCTGCATTACATGATAAAACTGCTTTAGCTGTCTCAAAGATAGCAATGTATCTTCTGGTTAAAAGCACCAAGGGCTATTTTTCAGGAATAGAAGTGTATCATTATACTCTGTATTACCACATTGCATCCACTACTGTGGTTCAAGCTGCTGGTTTGGGGCTAGAAGGAAACCACCCCAGTTTCTTTTTAGTTTAACCCAAAGGCAAAGCATGTCACTTCAGTGCACAGCTGTGACACTTGCTAACATAGAGCATGTCTGCCTGGAGCTCCATATTGGCCTAAAAAAATCCTAGGAAATCAATTACAAAGGTATGTAATGACAATTATTTAAATAATAAAGTAGCAACCATACAGTTAATAAGTTGGTAGGCATCTGCTTAAAATTAATGCATATAATTGTGAGAAACAAGATACGTTCCAGCATATTCTTGGTACACTACATATATAGTGAACAAAGAATATACTGGAATTCTGTGATATCATTGATTAATCTAAAGAAAATAACAAAAGTGTAGCATGTTCAAAGTTTTACTCTGCAGTCAGCTCACAGTAGCAAGAGCATGAAGGAACAGAGGAGTTAATATCTGATTTCTGGTATATAATTTATTAACTGTAGCCCTGATGCTCTTTTGCAGAGTAGTGTTTCTGTTCATCCTGCCATTCTCTTTTATCTTCCTCCTCTTCCTGCAAGTCTTTTTCTTCTTTTCTGTGCTTGCTTTTTTTGGAATTCATATTCTAAAGTGAGAGGGGACCACAGCCAACAGAAACTAGGCTTAAAAAACTCAGGGTGTTGTCCTTGTTCCTAGCGGTGACACAGTTTGCTTACTCTAGCCCCTAGCTTCAGGATAGGGATCTGCTGTTTAAACTGCTTGCTTCCTGTGCCGGAGTAAGAGAAGATACTCAGCACAGACTGGTTACTAAAAAATCTGCTCTTATCTTTCAGAGATAGAGATCGTGCCTATCAGAGTTTGACTGGCAGAGCCCAGCACCCTTCCAGATTGAATCATTTTTTGTGTTTTTTATTGCTGCTGACAGTCACATCTGTCCATTTCCAGGGCCACTCACGTAGGTCCCCACTTCCATAGGACATCATAGGGTTGATGTCAACAGGCATATGGCAGGTTTCTGAATTGAAATCTGCATTATTGAACGCTCACACAATTACTGCCATAATATTTTCCTCTTCACCAAATAGTTTCAGCCCTTCCCTTGGGTTTGGGGATTTTAGTTTTAATTAGCTGAGAAGTTTCCTGCCTATCACAAAACTGGTGGATAGCCTTAGCAAGCAGTTAAGTTAGAAACAATGTATTTTTCTAGCCAGCTTCCAGAGCATTAAAGTGAATATTTCTTCCATGGAAAGAAACCACGTGCTTACATAAATACAGTATTAATACAGATTAACTTACCCCCAGTGACAGCTTGCAATCTTGGTCTGCTAGGATTTCTTTCTTTGTGAGTTGCCCTCTGGGAGACTGCTCAGTAGTTTCAAACATTGCACTCCGATCGGTCAGGGCAACATGGGACATATCCCCAGCAAGGATGGCTTTGGATTCCAGCTCACCCTTTGTATATGTGCTGCTGCAACTGCCAAGTCCTGGGAAGGAGTAAAATTGTGTCTAAGAGTGAAACCAGAACTGAAATGGAGAAACACTCATTTCAGAAGAGAGGAAAATGCACTTCAAGCCTGAAAGAAATTCTTCCAGATTATTCTGCATGCACTATGAAGATTAATGGAGATGTTAGCATCATTAAAAGTGTAGGAAAGTGATGGGGAACAAACTCAGAGAGGAGTATCTATGCTTCCAAGGTAGTTTTCCATCAGATGAGTTGCCAAAAGAAGAGCTAGCACACAAGGTAAGGCAGCAGAAGCATTGCGGAGAGGGAAGTATTGCATCAGAGACTGATATGCAAATTTATAGTATTCATACCAATAAACCACAGGCCAAGTGACTTCCCAGATGAATGGGGCCCAGAACAGATTTAGGTTTTTCCCCCACCTCTTGCTGCTGCTTCCCTGTGGGGGTGTTAAGGGGTACCTGAATTACTGGGATGGGACTTGTGGTGGCTGCTTCTCCAGTATTTCCACGCAGGTCTTTCAGAATCCTTTAGCCTGGGCTTCTCAGGACAACCGGAACCTGTGTTAACAGCACTGTCCACCACAGTACTCCTAGCAGGGAGTGGTTGCAGGTCCCACTGTGAGTCAGAAGAGGGGGAAGACACTGCCACAGCTGCTGCTTCTTGGTTCGGGCCTTTCAGTTCTAGAAGGCATGGAGAGGGCTTGCTGCTGGACTCTGTGTCTTCAGTTTCCCTCTGCAAGATCAGAGATCTGGATGGAAGGGGCCACCGGGCATTAATATGGGGATGGCAGCAGCAGATGCATCTTACATATGCTGACAAACAGCACATATCATCACAGTGATAGTGGGAATGTGGCCACCAGGGTAAGCAGAGCAAGTGGTGCTTGGCAAGGCTATGTACAGCACAAACAGGAATCGGGGCTGGCTTCGGACTACAGGAAAATATACAAAACTTAGTGTCGAGACTTTCTCTGGGCTTCACCCTGCTGGTGAAGGGCACGTGGATCATCTCTACAGTCCTCTCCCACAGGCTAGGAGGGATCCACAGAGCCACACCTTGTGGGAGTTTCACTTTCTTGTCATTCCAGAACTGGACAGTAATTTCTTCATCTTCTGAAGCTGTTGAGAGAAATGGGAAGCAGCCATAAGCAGCTGGCCTGCCTGGGCAGTGCACATACACAGATCAGGCTTTGCAGCTGTACATGCTTTCTACTCCTGTCAAGCAGCAGGATCAGCTATCACCCCTCTCTGTAACACCTCACCGTCATGTCACGGAGCATGGAGTGGGCAGCTAGGGTACCGTCGGTGTGACAGCAGGCCTGGCAGTGTCTTTCCTCCCAATTTGTAATCAGTTAAAGAAGAAAATGTCGACTGAGTAATTTTTGTTGTTGCTGTCAAAGTTAGCAGTAATGCCTCTGAGAATAGTATTTTGATAAGTCAGTGGAGGTTGACTGTCAGACACAGGAAAAATGAATGAGCTGTTGAAATCTCCTACATTTGAGTGATAAAAATCACACCCAGATGTACCCTTCAGTACAAACAGCACTCAAGCATGGATGAGTGCCTCCTCACTTGTATGCCTCATTAGAAGGCTACTGTCCTTCACATGACAGAGACAGCCTTGTCTGAGCAGATGGGAAATAGCACATCCGCAGACATGGAAGATGATGTTTTTATGGGTCACAGCTTCCTTAGGGTCAAACTGCTAAGGTCACACACATATATTCACCAGTTCCAACAAGCTTCAAGCAACTCTGAACTGTAGTCTGTACTCTTGTGTTTCTCTGGCAGTAGCACCACGGTAACAGTTTATCCTGACAAGCTCATTCATGTTCCACAGCAAGGAGAGGAAGAAGAGGGCAGCACCTTTCTTACCTCTTAAGGGGTCCCTTGTCTCAATGCCTGTGAGGACAGTTCCTGGGCCATACCTGGCCATATCTGTCTCCCAGGGTGCCAGCACTTTGTCTCCCGGGAGTAAGGAGTGCTTCATCCCATTGACGTATTCCAGAATGTCATCTTTTGCTGTTTTTTGCATACACACTGGATGCCTTCCATGTGACACAAGCGGTTTGGCAAACTCCACCAGGAACATGCCTCTTTCATTCTGTTACCGGGGACAAAATAATAGTTCCTTTGAAAAACCATCCATAATGTGTCAGGTCATGAAACCTTCACCAGGAGGCCATTCTGTGGCTATGTGGCTAGGTCAAAACACCAAGCAAGCCTCAACAGTAACTACACAGTGTGCAGTGTTAGACTGACATTGAGACAGTCAGAAAAACCTCCATGAGGCTCACCAGAAAGCAGGCTGAGTAAAGCATATGTACAGATTCACTGCCACTAGGACCTGTATTTTCTTCGCCAATGGAAAAAGCTATAGGTACGAGTGCAATTGGATTTCACGAACCACGCCACGTGCACAAGGTAACAAGGGACACTGAAGTTATTCAGACCTGTTCTTCAGTCATGCCAAAGTCCTTCCTCACTACATACAACACTAACTCTGTTTCTTGGGGGGGGGGGGGGTATTTTAAATTAAGGCCTGTCAAGAGGTTTTCCATCAACAATAAAATGAGGTACTTCCCTGTTCTCGAGAAAGAATAGGCTCTTTTTTCTGTTACGTTTGAAGTGCTAACAAACTAATGAATTAAAGCTTTCACTAACATTTCTGAAAAGACACCGAGCCATTGGTCTGTAGCTGACTCAAGCTGGAAGTGTGTACATAAAACATCAATGCTTTTCCTGTGCTGTTGATGGTTATATGTCTACACACAACAGTAACCAGTACACTGCTCACAACAGCACTCATGTTGAGCCTGGCTCAATGCCCAGCACCAGCAGAAGCAGAGGGACTGCTCTTGCAAGGTGCACAACAACACTGCTCTCACCAGAACTAGGAGTCTGGGGGGCACCCACCTTCTGCACAAGATCAGGATCCCCAAAACACGCCTGCTCGCTCCTAGAAATAGATTCGGTAATGGAGGCTGAGCAGAGCAAAGATCTGATCGTTATTAGTTTATTGGTGCCTGAGGCAGTGCTGCGTGCAAGAGGGTCACCTGGCGTGCCAGACAGCAGGAAGAGAGGACAGCCAGGAATCAGGCACATTGGGATCTTTATGAATTGACATAACCACGAGCATCAACTGTCCTGGTGATCTATTCTCTAATGTGTGCACCAGCTGAATTCACAACTGCTACGCTAAAACAGGAGGCATGCGAGGACTGCTGGTAGACAGGACACCCTATTACACACACACGATTACCGCACAGCAACCATCACTCACCTCTATTGCCTCTTTTACTGTACCACGGTAATAAAATCCATCTTGTTCCCCTCTCACCAGCACAGGGACATTGCTGTCTAAACCCACTGATCTCCATGATGTGCTCAGCCTCTTCAAAGCCGGACCAGGGGAGTGGAGGCAGTGGCTAATCTGCTGACACCTTGAAGAAAAGAAAATGAGTCAGTACTTGGAGAAACTGCTTTTGTAGGACATGAAAGAAAAAAATGTAATCTTGTAAGATTTAAGAACTGGATCACTCCACCTCATTTTGTAGCACTCCCACAGGCCAAAGCATGTGGGAAGACACAGAAAAGCTGCTTGCGCTGGAAGAATTCCTTACTTGGGGAAAAAAACAAAAACAAAACAAAACAAAACATCAGTGCCTGTTTTTAAACCAGATTTATTTGCTTTTGGTCTTAGAGGATGTGAGCTAGGAGTATGCTGGAATCCTGGGCCAGCATTACCTGCACTAGCCCCATTGCTGTTCACATGGCAAGCCAATATAAACCTTAAGATCAGGAGAAAGGATCCATCCCAGCAGAGAGCAGAGCACAGGCATGCTCGAGAGTGCTGTAGCTGATTGTTTATACCAGGGCATTCAGGGAACAACAAAAAAGTATACAACAACGAAGCTGCAAAATAGGAAAAATTATCCCCTGTCACAAAGCATTAGAAATATTTCACAGAAGACAGCTGCTAATGCAAGATGCTTTCCTTTTTCCAAATAATACTAAAGGAATGTTTCTTTGATAGGAGGTTTACTCAGGCTTTGCGTTTCATAATCTCCAGGGTAGCAAATCACTTCAGTTAATACCATCTAAAAAACTGCCAGTGCAGGGGAAGGAAAAGCTTAAATGATGTTCAAGCTACTAATGTATTAATCTGACACACCAGCCTATTTTATCCTGTTAGGTATCATGGAAACGAACAAATCACAGACTCAAACAAGAACTTGACTTTTACCTCTGAGGGATGAGGGGCCCAGTGATCCAGGCAGGATGCACTACAAAAGAGCTCCTGCAGCAGGCGCTGATGGCAGGTACGACGCTGGAGCACAAGAACTTGTCCAGAGCTGGCACTGCACTGCAATACTGGTGACCTGTAGGCAGGAACCCTTCTAAACGAGCCATTCCTGTAAAAGCAGCTACCTACAGGACTCCATCAGGATCTGTTGGTAGAAAAGAAACAACGTACTATCATTTTCTAACACAAGCAAATGCTTTCCAGTGTAGCTGAAGAACTCAGTAGCATTTGTTATTTATTTAAAAGGAGCTCATTCAAAATATCCAGACTTGCATTTGGTCAGATGAACCCATATCACTGACCTCAGTGATCTTTAGTCACCCAAACCCCAACCTGGCAGAGTGACAGAAACTCCCAAGGAAAACAGAAATACTGTGAAAATCCCCAGAAAAGCATTAACTTCCACCTCCTTTCAACTTCTGTTCCCTCTGTAATATTCAACTCTCTTTTCTTATACCTACACTCTCCTTTAAAGCTTTCTTCTGCACGGTCCCAGCCAAACCTTCCCTATTTTACAAGCTCAAGTTGACAAGCTGAGTAAATATGACAGTTTTTGAAACTGATGTTAGATTACAGTTGCCTGTTACTTGTTTTATTTATAGCTATGTATTAAGAAGAAATATTTTGATCTTTCAGCTGTCCTGTCATGTTTTATAACAGCAGGATTACGCCTTGCCATGCAAAAGAATGAGATGCTTAGATTTGACAAGTGATAACTATTCAGAGGCTGTCATGATAAGATTGATGATGTGATGCTATCTCTAGTAATCTGACAAGATGCAGTAGACAAACTTCCATTCCCTTTTTCTTTTAAATATTGCTTAGAAATGTTTAGCATGCTTAGGGTAAAATTTGCATTGGAATTCAACATCATAAGCATTTTAAGTGCCTAATTTACTTCACAAAACACACTTTAAGCACTTATGTTTAAATGTTATTTTGTCTCTTATCCCAGAGAAATTATCTGGGCGTCCATTTTATGAGGACTGTCAGATATATGTAATTTCAGAAAACTAGCACACCAAGCACAGCAGGAACAGGGGATTAACTGCTGCAAAGTGTGTCTTTAAGCCAGCAAATCAACGCAATATATTATCTTGTTTCACAACTACACAAACTCCCCTATTTTAAACCAAAACAAGATGGAATCAGTAATACTTTATGAAGAAATGCAACTATCTATTCTACATTCAAGCACATTTAAAACCCTTTCAGTGCTGTTTCTGCCAGGTCCCCTATTTTTGCATAACAGGACACTGACAAAGGCAATTTCACAACACTTAAGACTTTTTTTTTTTTCCTGGATCAAGCACTTCAACACAGCAGTGTTTCAAACTTACCAGCTATTGATAACACTAAATCTGGCCGATGTGGATTTAGTCCCAATGCAGAAATCTTGCCCTTTTGCCTGTTTGATGCAGGAAACTGTTTGTTGCCAGCATTTCCTGGTTGCTACGGAGGCTGCCACAGTTGTAACTGCCAGGATCAGACACCCTGACCTTACTGGTTAAAAGCCTGCAGAACATGACTGCAAAAAGGACCATTTCTCTGCCACGTACCCGCTCAATTTTCAACTCCCTGTTGATCTAGATATTGCGCTGAAAGACTGCAGGGACAGAGAAGGGATTATGAGGGCGCAGTGTCCTCTCAGCTTTCTGCCTGCTATTGCAGGGAAAAAAAATAGCACTTCAGCTCTAGGGGGGAAAAAACCCTACCACCACAGGGTGACAAATAAATTGCTTTGGCACGCAGACAGAAAGGTGGAAGCAGAGACAAAATGAGGTCAAATTGCTTTACAAACTTTCCTTTTTCACAATAAAGGGCAAGGATTAATGAATTATACCCTTTTCCTGCAAAGTGCCTATCAAAACCATGCCAGAATAAAATGGAGAAATCTGTTAATCTATATTGTGATCCCTAATCTTAATTTTCTCCTTAACTTTTTTTGGGGTGGGAGGGCACAGAGGAATATGCTGTCAGCAGAACTGTTGTTTAATATCAACAATTCCCTTACCACAAGTGTTAAGACCATTGCCAGCTACGAACCAAACTCTCTTCACCATCTTCACATAAATCTATTCTATACCACTTATCTGAAACCATCAACAGTACAGAGGACCAGACTGGCAGGTCACAGAAGACAACCCCAGACTTCAAACATTACCAGTGAAAGTCTCCCAAAATTCCCGTTGCTGAATTCTTTTTCCCCCCCAAAACGTCTTTATACTGTGTATTGTGTAAGCAGGCCCAGTAATTTTTAAGGGCCCTGACATCTGAAGAATAATCCAATTTTCAAAAGAAATTAGGCTAAGTCAAGAGTTTTTAATAGGATTAAAATATTTATTAATAAGGATGGAACAGCACCTTTAAGACATTATGCTCTTCCTATGCTCAGTAACTGTGCTTCAGAGAACTGCTATCATCCTCTTTTTAATTTTCCCCCTTTTAAACTAAGTTAGCCTTTTTGCTGGCACCTAAGAACATTCCTGGAAACTTTTTAAAAGCCTTTTAAGAGAAATGCTGGCAATTAGAACAAAAATCTTTTAAGAAAGTGCATGTGAGAGTAGATCAGTAACTTTACAGAAAATGAGAGGAGTCTCAGTCCCATCAGTGGACTTTATTTTAGACCATGCAGGTTGTGGTGATACATAGTTACTTCACACATATGGGTATTATATTTTTGGTTAGGTGACAATTTTAGAAATGTTTTCCAATTTCCATGAAATAACTCAGGCCATTCAGATGAGATCTCCCCAGTTGTCTTTTTCATATCTAAATGTAGTTGCTATGGGCAAAATTAGAACTCTTGTGTGCTCGTACTGACGCATGCTACGATCTGCTCGTGAAGTGTGCCAGGAAGGTACACATCATTATTACAGTGGCTACCAGGTTCCCAGACAGGATCTCTTTTGCTTGGTTTGGAACAGTTTAGATCATCTTCAAAAACTGGTTTTGTTTGTTAATTGCTTTAGGTGCTTGGCTTGGCTCCATGGCATTTTTTTCTGCCACCACAGAATCACTGTACAGAACAGACTGTAGGTAGCTAATATATTTTATTGCAGCACGGAGTGTCTCTACTTTGCTGAGCCTTTTCTCCAAGTATTCCTTAGGTAGGTGATGCCTCAGTTTAGCATAGCCTTCATTGACACATTTAACCCTCTGTCTTTCTCTCTCATTCCTCTTTCTGATGAAAGCTGGCCCATAGGAGTACTCACTTCTGCGGTAATTGCAATGGGGCATTTGGTAAGGAAAGGTGCAGGGCTCACTGTAGAAGTTCTCTGTGATGAGATGCTCAGACATGAAAGGAAGAAACGACAAATCTTCAGAGCAAGTGACCTGGTTTGGCGTTTCTGGGTACATGTGAAACGTGACGACTGGGTCGACACAGAAAGGCCTAGCCAGCTGCATGTGCTGAGCCTCGGTGCAGATGGACAACTTGTCCATGAGGTTACGGTAGCATTTGCCATCCATCAGGTGCTGCATTTAACCTGGAAATGCATAATTACATAATAGTTTAAACAACTCATACCAAACAGTAGAAAACACTCACCTGGACTTACCATCGCTTAGCATTGCTGACATTTTCCAGAAGAGACTTTTAATGCATTTGTGACATTTCAGGATGGTGTTGGAAGACTGTTACATATAGCAGACAGTGCCCCATTTGAAAATACGAGGAGGTATAATTCAGCAACACTGATTAAAATAATTCACAACAGTTTTTAAGAAAATAAAGCCACCAAGCTTCCTAAAGAAAACAGCAAAGCATTTCCTTTCATCTCAGCTTCAGAAACTAAGAGAATCTACCCTTATGTACTCTGCATAGGTCTAGCTTGCTCCAAATCCATCAAAACTTACATCTCCACAGACAATAAATGAAGCAGGCCAGCATCTGAGGTATTGTCTCCATCCTCTTTTCCTCCCAGAAAAAACAACCAAATCTACAATTCCAGTAACAGACTCCGTATGCATACCAAAAAGCCTTCAAAGAAATTATTTTTCCTCTCTATTCATTCAATGTCTCTTTCACTACACTAACTCAATTAGATGGAAAACTTTGTGCAGTGAATGAATCTCAATCTTAATTTTCTGTCTGTCAGGTATCATATTAATTCTCCATAATAAGGTTTACAAAAAGTTTAGAGGATAAATTTCTGCTGAGTCTCACATCTCCTTGGGTCCTCATGCTCCTTCAGTACTCACCTGCAGATTAAAACAGATATGAAATACTAAATACAATCCTAATGATAGAGGATTATGAAATAATTTATTAAAGGAAAAAAATGCATGTCCTAATAATATTGTTCCAATTATTTTACTAAGAAGGGACTGCTCACAGTTGTTGGGGCACTGCTAGAAACTTGTAACTCAAACCAGCCTACTAAAATCACAAACCCTTTCTTCAGAGCAGCGTTACAGCAAGCTTAACTGCCCAAATCAGCTTTATCTATTTATTAGAAAGATAATCTTGCAGAGTTTTATAAGAAGCTACATTATAGTGCCTTTCCAACATCATTATTCAAACACCTAAATACCAGCATAACTGGAACGACTGTTACCTAATAGCTACTTAAAAATAAGTTTTAGATAACTAGTTAGTTTTTTAAGAATTACTGTGATCCATCCTCACAGATTGCCTACACACAATGTATCAAAAAACGCTCCTCCTCACCATCCACTTCCACATCTACACATTGCTGTTTAACACACAGGTTATATTACACCATTCAAGATGGAAAACAACACCTGAACATTAAACCAGGTTACTAGAAACATCTAGATTCCATACTCACAAAAACCTGCAAAGCTTCAAAATGTTCCAACCACGGTTCCATAACATAAATGGGATCTCCTTTAACCTTCACGATGATATCAGGAAATATAAACATTTTCTAATGACTTTGTATCTGCCACATTTAATACAGGGAGAATTTTTATTCAGTATGGATGTATGCTCACAACATTTATCAAAATACCTCTGTATTCATGTTGTCTCTTTCTAACGCACATAGCTCTCAACAAAAATCCTGTGAGCTAAAAATTCATTTATAGCATGCTATTAGACATGAAAGTCACACTCATGTTAAAACCAGTACTTCTGTAAGTAGGCTGAAAGCATGAACACATGCATTTTACATCAACATACACACAGAAAATCAGAGGTGAATACATATACTCATTATAAAATGAAAATAGCACAAAGTCATCTTTCCCTTTTCTCCTTACACAGGTTGGGTTATTGTTTACAAACTTCCTGCTGCTAACAACTTAAAAACATTTTCTGAGGAAAAAAGTCCATTGCACAGCAAAAACAACTTCATAGCAAAACATCACTCTAGAGCAAGAAACCAAACCCAAGAAAAGATACTTGCAGTATTTGTTGCTCAGTACTGACACATCTGCTGCAGAATAGCATCACATAAACCAGTTACCTGCTGCTTTTCTACCTTCATGAAGTACAAAATGTAAGTGTTAGTATCATTTTCCTTTTAGACCAGAGACTCACCAATCTTCGGACGAAAGTAAAATCCAAGGAAAGAAGATGTGCTATTTTAAGACTGATGAATAATACCTGAAAATATCTGAATGATATTGAAAAAAAGAAGTTAATATTCCATTTCTCTTACACTTTATTAAATAAGAGATCGTATTAAACACAATTCATTAAAAAGCCACGGCAGCACTGTTACTGAATGGCTGGTAGAAGTCATCATTTACAAAAACATTGATATTCAGTGAAGATCTGCTGCTAGATTCAGCAATACGCAGGTCTCTTACCTGAATTATGTAGCTTGTTCCGCTGAGTCAATGACTGCTGCAATTTATAGTCAATTGACAACATGCAAAGTAGCTTACAGTTAGATCTGCTCATTTCTGGTTCAGTTTTTCCACCCACACCACAGCTATGATGGCAACAAAACTTGGCAGTAAGGGCTAGAAATTTTTAAACTGTATTGAACACAACCAGGTTACCTGAGAAAGTAACCAGAACTGTACTTTGTTTACGTCCTATGTGTATTGTTACTCTTCACTAAAGCAGTATTTTCATTTATTAGCATTTTGTACTTTACTGTCTAAATATACAAAGTTGCTAGTATTTAGTTAAATATTTACCATCAAGGCATAAGCAAACTCAGTTTCATTTTAAACACAAAACACCAGCATTGATTTAGAAGAAACTTGTGATGGATTTGTCTCCAGATTAGCGGTGAGGAAACACAGCTTAATATCCTCAAATTATCCCCTTCATTGTACCTGTAATTTGGGGAAATTCCCTTAGTGTTAAGAAGTATAACACCACATAAAAGGTATCTAATAAAGCATTTACAGAGGTAGACAATACAAGATCTGAAAACAGTGAGCAATCGGTAGCAAGAAAAACATTTTAAAGGCTTGCTTAAACTTAGAAACACTGGAGCAATAAGTCTGTATCATCAAATATATAGTGATATACAGATGCTACATATACCAGTATACAGCTGTCCCATTGTACAGGTGCAAGGAAACCTGATGCCTAACTTCAAACCTCCTCCCTTTTACAGGGGTACCTTGACACTTCAGACTACCTCCGTATTTGGCCCTCCTATTGATCAAAATAAAACCACACAAAAAATCCAAAACCAAACCTATTTAGCTTAAAACTTTCAGAAGATCCTGTAAGATTAGAAACACTTGCTCTACTACCAAGCGGACTACATACACCCAGCCTTGCTGTCTTGGGACTGTCAGCCACCCAAGAAAGCATTCTGCTCCTGCTGCCCTGGTGTGGGGCCACAGCAATGCTGGATTCTGCATCCTCCTTCCCACAGCAGCTTCAGGACTCATCAGAAAGGCAGCCAAGAGGTAGAACATCTACTAAAACTGGTAGATGGGGATGCACTCAACAAGTTGGATTTTTTTTCATTAGGGGACCCTAAGTATATCACTGTCATAACCGTTATTGACTCGCTGGGGTACGACGTTGAACACGAGAACAGAACCCAAATCTCGATTTGTTTTTGGTCCTGTCAATCCATCTTGTGGTTTTTTGTTGGTTTTGGTTTTTTCATTTAAGGAACAAATCCTGTGCCTTCACCAATTAGCCATCCATTATAACGCACTCCAAATTAACTCAATTTTTGGAAGGCTACTGGACTGACAAGAGAATGAAGCTCTGCATCTGCAGAAGAGCTGCAGTCAGTGCAGAGGCTGTTCTGGGGCAGCTATGTTTCCACGCCTGCCGTGGCAGGGCAATGTGCACACGAACAGTTTAATTCCAACGCTACTCCGTCCCCCAGGCTGTGGGCTAAGCAAGCCAAAACTGCACCTGGCAACACACAGAACTGTGCCACACACCATTTCCTTCCACGCCAGAACTTAAAGCTGTGTAAGACAATGTAACCACATATACATCCCTAAATTCGAGCCAGGGACTAAAAACATTTTTCAGTTAACAAAGGGAAGAAAGGCTCACCACGTTATCTAAGCACTGAACGAGTGCATGTTCCCACTCTGAAGCATTTTCAGAGACATGCTTTTATAGATGGAATTTACCTGCAGGGTAATGAGGGAGAAAAATTATGACATACAGATAACACACGTTCATTTTTCAAAAACCAGTTTTATCTTTGTTACATTCCAAAGGGATATATGAAAGGTAGTCATCTAGCAACTGTATACCTCTAAAGAGAGATGAGTACAGAACCACAGATAAAAAATGCAGCTAACTCCCAAGATGCTAGAGAAAGTATGTGCCTTACACCATCAATCCAGACAAATGCAGAAAGACTGTTATAATAAATATTTCATCATATACTAACTCCTGAGACTTTAGCCATGAAAAGAAAGGGAAAAGATTTTTAAGAGATATCATACACATACAATATATTCAGCTATTAAAGCAAAATAGAACAAAATGCCAACACTGTCTTGATATGCACTGCATTTGAGTTTATCTACATCACAGTACTTTAGGTGTGCAGCTCAAAGAGTCAGTGACCATTTAAGTTCTGCCTTAAATCTGCAAACGTCACTTGACATACAAGCATCTTAAAAGTAGGAGTGTGAGAAACCAAATGGTGAATACAGCCAATCAGGATCTCATTCTCTGAAACAAAAACTACACTGCAGGATTTAGATTTCCAGAACCTAGCACTAGTCACCAGAAAATCCAAGTATATTTACAAAAGTCTCTACATAAAGTGATTAGTGAGTTGTAATTACTGTGTTCCCAGGTACTTTTTAACCACATAAATAGTCAAGAGAAATATATAGTTAAAAATCACCATCAAGTCACAACTGTAAATAAGGTACCACAGTGGCAACCCAAGATATCTTAGGGTTTGTTTTCACTTTTATTAATAAAAGCCATTGGAAAATGTAAAGATTTTAGCTTTTGTTTAACTAATCTTTTTAAATTCCTCCCACTCCTGTGCATTCTTTCAAAGTTCAAACACTTTTTTTCTTTATTATTTTTAAAAATCAGTAATGAACCATTCAAGAATCCTTCTGAATTGGCAGGATCAGGAAGACGTTAGTCAGCTCTTTCAATTAGTCTGCTTTACTTCCCTGGAGTTACTTTACTGAGACACAATTAACTCAGCACAACATGACGGTCAAAGACAGATTTGCGTTGCTCTTGGACCTGTAACTTCCAACGCTGCTGGGCATACTCCACTTTGTTCAATACGTTGGCGCGGCTCCGAGAACGAGCCAGCACATCGTGAGCATTTGCAAAAGGCTGGTGATCCTGGAATGGAAAAATCACTAGTTAGATCTCAGCTAAGCAATGACATTAGTCTTTTCTGTTGTTTTGTTGTTACATTCCAAAGGCTCTGGGGGGTTTTAGTTTTTGGGTGGTTTTTTTTGTTTTGTTTTTTGGGTTTGTTTTTTTTTTAAAGGTAAACAAGCTGTTTCAACAAGCTGGTCAGTAATAATGACCAAGCAAGTTTTTGAATAGTTAGAACTGTACTTCAATTTCTCATTCAAACTAACTTCCACGGGTTTCCCAAACAGACCAAACTTCGTTGTACTGTCAAACAACTATCTGCTACCCAGAGACATCATAGTGAGCCGCAAGATGAGAACCACAGTCTTGCAACCGTTCGTAGCTGGTGCGACAGAAGCCTAGAACAGACCCAGGTGCTGGGAGTCTCCTGTTCCTGTTATGAATGCACTTTAAAACTGAACTAAAGAGTCAGTTCTCTGCCAGCTCCTGGTCGTTCACTGGCAGGCAGTTCAGGATGTTCACACACAGCTTCTATGTAAAATCAACACACTCTGATGTTTACCAAACGAAACCTATTGTACTCAGCTGTCTAACGGCAAAGTGTCAATACAGCTGTTAAAGTGACAGAACCTAACAATAACCCAGTGTTTGTTTAATATTTATTGTCTGTTTTCTAACAGTACCTACAAAGCTTTATTTTCTTCTAGTTAATATAACCAAGTTATAAACAGCAAGAGTTGGAGCTGAACTTCTTACTTGGCTATCAAGCAGTTTTGCACAAAGTCATGTTGCTAAAGCTGTCAGAAGACATGTAGACAATGTATAATGAAAAAATAACATAATTATGTCCTTTATTAAATAACTGACTTTTTGTATGTCTACACTTCACATTCCTTTATCTCCTAGAATACTTTTGAAGACATTTAAAGAATGCTTTGTGACATAGAATCATAAAATCATAGAATGTTTCAGGCTGGAAGGGATCTCTAGAGGTCATCTAGTCCAACCTCCCTACACAAGTAGGGACATCTACCTAGGTCAGGTTGCTCACAGCCTCATCAAGCCTGACCTTGAATGACTCCAGGGATGGGGCCTCCACCACCTCTCTGGGCAGCCCGTTCCAGTGCTCTATGACCCTCATGTTAAAGAACTTTTTCCTAATATCCACCCTAAATCTATCTTTTCCTAGCTTAAAACCATTGCTCCTTGTCCTATCACCACAAACCCTTGTGAACAGACCTTCCCCTGTCCTCCTGTAGGCCCCTTCAGGTACTGGATGGTCAGTATAAGGTCCCCCTGGAGTCTTCTCTTCTCCAGGCTGAACAGCCCCAACTCCCTCAGTCTGTCTTCATATGAGAGATGCTCCATTCCCCTGATCATTTTGGTGGCTCTCCTCTGGACACACTCCAATATGTCCACATCCTTCTTGTGCTGGAGGCTCCAGCATGAGACTGTGGCCCTCCTATGACTGTGTAGAGTAGCTCAATGATGATTCTTAGTAGTACAGAGATGACCGTTAATGATACCCACTGAAGCGATGCCTGTAAGCCCCAAAGCCACTCAGGAGCCTCACTGTGCTAATAGAGACCAAGAGACAATCCCTGAACCAAAGAGCTATAATCTCACCATAAAAAATTATGCAGTTGAATATACCTAGAATAGGAAATTAACAGGTGATATATCACTTCATTCACATGGAAACAAAATCACAATAGCAACACATTACTACCATAAGATATAATGGAAGGGAGAGCGCAGGACAAGCTAGATGGCTTTTCTGACAAACAACAACCTCAGCTCAAGGGCCAGTGACTGTCACTTTCTATGTAGACAACAAGGGTAAAAAAAAGAATAAGAGCAAAGAGGTCTACAGAAGTGGCTTTACATTAATCATGTGTCACTGCCATCAACAGAGAAATAGAAAGAACAAACATACTGGCTTGAAATTCAGCAACAAAATTCATGCACACAGTATTTCCAAAGTGTGGCGAGAACTTGGAAGAGAGAAGGCAAGGCTGGAGGTAAGTCATGAAGGACCTTAAATTATTTCATGTTCACTGTCACAGAAGGAGGATAAACAGGAAAGGAGCAACATGAACTACACAAGGACCTGAAGTGCTTTTTGTTCCAAGCACTACTGCAGATATAAGCACTAGAGATTCCACAAGCATATGTAATGGTCGCAGCAACAGCTAGAGCAAAACAAGAAACTGAAATGAAAACACTCTGCAGTTAACCTGAGCTCTGCAGAGGACTTATTTCACTTGGTCCACCTACAATCAGAAGACTCTAACCCAGGTTTGAAGGTATTCATATAATTTATCTAAGGTATAAAATAAAAATAATTTGCCTCAGGTATAGCACACAGCACAAGTTCATCTAATTCAGGTAGGAATCTGCCCAGTCTGCTAGAAGAATGCAGGCAGAAGAACACTTCTTCAACACTTGTTCAAATCCCTCCTTTCCAAATAAAACCCCAAATATCTTCCTAGAAGTGACTGGGAAAATCTTCAGATGTCAATATAAAGACATTTGAATATGTCTCTATTCCGCACTTCAAGAGGAAGTGCAGAAACAGTGGGACATAACAGCAGTAGTATACCTCTGTCCAAAGAATGTTCACTCCAGACAATGTTAGCTCAAACTTGGGTAACAATCACATATTTTTGTTGTAAAACCAAGGTAATTAAGGAAGGCAGAGCTGATAAAAGCTATAATCTAGGAAAATGCTTGATTCTGAATACGTACTATCGCCCCCTGCAATACAGAAACACTTTTTAAAGTCAAGATGGCTGATGGGGCCACTGCTGATGAAAAAATGGTCCAACTAAAGAACATGTTTTTCCTCAGTTTACTAGCAATGACAGCTGTCACTCCAAAAACACAAAGAACCTGAGGAAGAGGTACAACTCACATTAAAATCCACTGATAGAGACCATAGCAGAGCATAGCATTTACCAGTTTTGATACACCTTGAGATCTGTGAAGCCACTGAAGCAACATGCAGTCAGAACTACAGGGCTTCTAAATAATTTTTTTTTAAGTGCTGCCATCATAATTTTGTTTCACCAAGAACAAACTTATTAATCTCCTCCTATTAACTTCCTATTTATTTGAAGGAATGGCAAAAATATTCTTAACAATGAAAGAGTAGCTTCACAGAAGTCATCATATAGCTTCCTTTTCCTCTCTCTTCAGGAAAAACATTTGCCCTACCTGGCAAAAAAAGCTTCTCATCCCAAACAGTTATTTAACAACTCACCCCAATGTCTTCATCACTTTGTATGAGCTGTGAATGTCCAAAGAGACGTCTCTTCAGTATAGGTTCCACCAGTGTAAGGTACACCATGTACAGAAGAAGTAAGCCCAAAATAGACAGATATATGATGATTGTAACCTACACAATGCAAGCACAAGTTATGCCAGAGTTGTGACATTACCCCCACAAGCTCTCAGCAGGCAGCAAGGACCAAAAGAAGAATACAAAAAGTTTTTGATGAACCCATTAATCTTTGGTAGTGTCACTGGATGACTTAAAGCCCACGAACAGACTAAAAACACCAAATGATGATCTGGTATTAAAAGGGAAATCATGGAAAATCTTAGGCTGATTTAGAAAATAATTCCCTTTAAAAACAGTATTTTTCTAAATGACAACAGATATATTTACTAATCAGTTGAAGTATTTAATATATGCCAACAGAATTACATTGTTTACCTTAATTGTGACAGAGCTTCTCTCTTCATATTTGCATTCACAACGCAAACAGTATGCTTCTACATCAGGTCCAGGGACAGGCATAGGCTCAACCACATGAAGACAATCACTGAAGAAAGACAGAAACCGCTCAGTCAGTTTTGAGCTGGTTTTAGCTTAGCTGTTCCACTCCACATGCAGACTCCAGCTGCATGGGCTGAGAAGCCACCTTTGCTTAAGTTCAGCTGTTTTAAATGGTAGGTACCCAAGCTTTAAAACAAAACAAACAAATCACTTCTCCACCACTATTTATTTAAACAAGAAATTCAGCTGTTGACAAGCTGCTAAGCAAGTTTTAAGACCTTTCTAACTCAATAATGTTTTCATTTTTCAGGGGAAGTATTAAAAGCTGTTAGCATAACAAGTCCACAGATTGAATCCCACAACAAATGCATCATTTGACACTGACATCATGAGTGAAAGTAAATTCCAGCCATACACTTCTTTCTTCATCATACTCAAAAGAGCCTTATTCTATCCCTCCACTGTCTGAAGGGAGGTCAACCTCTCTTTGGTGTTCATGAACAGAAGTTCTTTCTTGCTATCACAAGTTACAGGAATTAAAGAAAAAAAAAAGAAGTCAGATGGGTTGTTTCTCTAAGCAACAAGACAGTGAATAAAGAGCATTTCATTTTCAGCACAAGACTCAGATGCAAAAGCACAATTTGACTTAAAAGATTACAAAATATAAGTCAGTCCCATGCCAAAAAGTGGGACTGACCATCTCATGGGCACTCTATACCACCACACTAAAATCCAGCTGCCACGAGACAACTGCTTCCACCAAAAACTTAGGTCATTTTGCTCTTTTTGCTGACTCAGGCTGGTTGTTCAGAGTTCACATCTTGGAGTCCCTGCAGAGCACTGACAGAACAAAAATCATGTTTCGCCTTTATTGTGGTTAACTCAATGTTAGCACAGTCAGAAGCAGGTAATGAAACAAAATGCCTGAAGCAGCAGCAGTAGCCCAGGATTCAACACTTTACCAGGCTAGATTACAATGCTGCAAACACACAGCCAGACACCAACTCATCTCTTCCATTTAATTTGTATTTCTTCTTCACAACTAAAACTGAGTGTCAAGTCACACCCTCCAGAGGGGAGTGGAAATCTTATTTTTCTCATTTGTTTTAAAGTAAAATTACATCCTCTTCTGTGGAGGAGTGGAGCATTCAAGCTACAAAATCAAAGACACATGGAAGTTGTAATCTACACAATTTCCGTTCATTTGATTGAAAGCTTGCATCAATACGCTGCATAAGTACAGTAGAAAGCTTTTATGTATCTTAAGCCCAATAGTGAGTCTGTCACTGTGACTATATCAAATATTAACATTAGCATTTTTTTTCTCTCCACTTCAGTGTTTCAAGTTGCTAGGAAGCGTAAAAATCTATTAGAACCGTAGAATGTTGATGACACATTTCTTTGGACTGCAATTCCATGGCAATTTTAGAGGAAAATGTAGAAAAAGCTGATCCTTGTCTAAATCATTTTCCCACTCACTGCCTCTGCATTACCACTGTGCTCACGGTAACAGCACCAAGGAAGCAGTTCTTCCAAGGCAAGCTAGGCTTGTCAGAAGGGCAGCTTCCACACAGAGATTTTCAGCTGGTAGACAGAGTGTCCTCCCTCCCTCCACGCCCATGCCTACCACTGCAGTCAGCCTCTGTACATCAATACTTCTCAAACTACAAAATGCAAACACCAACACTTTCCAAGTAGGTTATTTAATGCTGTAGGTGCTTAGGCATCACTGCTTGCCTAGCGCATTGTCCATCAGGATGGGACTGCCTGCAATAGCTCCAAGCCTGAGTCCAGAAGGGTGAACGCTTTCATTGGTGTCAAAGCACCCCAGCCCATATTGATGTTAGAATAACGCACCACTTGACAGCCTGAAATGGAAGAACAGACCACTCCAAGTGAAATAACAAAAGCTTCTACATAAGTGTATCATGTACAGTACAGGTTCAAGATTAAAAATTAAATCTTCATTTTATGTCTGGACAAGACAGCAGCAAGCAGTCATTATACTGTATATCATTCATAAACACACTAAAAAAAAAACGATCTGGCTCACCCCACAAGTAACTGGTCTAAAGGATGGTGTATATCACCCAGTTCTATTCAATCACATGCCACTTGCACTGATCCAGAAGCCAAAATACAGCACCAGATTTGTCTATTTTATTGCGCAAACTAGCAACCAAGTCTTTTAGAGAAGAAATCTCAAACAGAGGATCAAAGCCATAAAATCTTCCCAGGTGGTCACTTAAGAGATTCAAGATAGGAAAATAGATTTTTGAGACTCTGTATGCATCACTATCTGTCACCATAACATTAGTCAAGTTTTCAAAGATAATTTTGCCTTCAATCCATACCAATATTTATTTAAAGGGAAGTAGGGTCTTAGCTGCTAGTAAGGCACACGCTAAGCAATGCTCACTGTAAAAAAAAAAATCCATTTTCATTTGCAGAGAGATAACGAGCAATAAAACCAGTAACCCTGCTACCCTGAAATGTTGGCTGTAGCTGGAATTCTCCCAGTATGTTTCACTGCTGCAACTTAATTTGTCGTAGCACAACTAATGTTGTTAAGTTAATCATGTGGGACAAAGACAGTCATTTTGATCAGATAGTACATTTTATGTGCATTTGTTTAGATTTAAGTTTACAGTGTTGTTTCTCACAGTTCTCCTGCAAGCAATTTAATAAATGAAGGCACAGCTCTACATATATCTACATTGTTAATTTTATTCCTACAATTATTTTCATGGGCCTGCTCAGGGGTATGAAACTTTCAGAAGCAAGATGCCAACCTGCTGCTACTCAGACTGAAAAGTCTTTTATAAATTCTTAATGTAACTGAAGAAGAGTCAACACATCATGAAGTATGTAATGTTTTTATAGGCTGACACAAGAATCTTCGAGCACTTCTGACATCAGCATAACTCTAAAACATGATGCTTTGTTTGCCTGATTCACATGGACAATGATAATCAAGGTGAAGCTACACAAAGGAGCTATGCTAATGTAAATCACTGTCATCTCCCTTTCTTGCCCAGTCCCTCACCCCTGGCCACGTACATCAGTCCTCGGCTTGGAGAGCAGTCTCACAAATGCCATAGCTGGCCTAAATAATACAACAGAGCATATTGCTGGGGCACAGAGATGCAAGACCTCTCTCTCTCTTTGAAAAAACATGGTGTTAGATGGCTCAAGCTGTCCCATATTAACAGCACTCTCTAGCTGCAATTATGAGGAACAGAAATCTCTGGAAAGAATAGTCTCTAAATGATACAATGGGTTTCAAGAGTAGAGAAGGAGGAGAAAATACTCTTGAGTTCTAGTTCTGTGGCTGTGCTCCCTTGCCTTCAAGACATTTCAAGTCACTGAATTCAAATTACAACACCCTCTTCTACTACTTCCTAAATAATCAACTAAACATGCAAGCAAGCAAAACAAAACAGAAGACAGGGCAAAACCTCTGGATTTCAAACCTTGTCCCTTGTCAGAGCTGAATTCTGGAGTACTTTTAAACAAAAGGTTCTAGTAAGTTATACAAGAGATGTAATTGCTCCTGGCACCACTATAGGAGACTCACATATAATCACTATGGATCACTTTAAGCAGAAATACTCAATATAGTTTTTTATGCCACACACACTCACCAGTCTTTCTGTGAAACATTTTTGTTGTAAATATTGCCCGAATGGTCTTTGTAAGGAGGGCAGATGCATTTACATCGGACATCCTCGGAATTCTGTGAAGGAAACAACATGCTTAGAACAAATTCTCACCAGTAACCACAGCTGGATACAGAAAGCACTCTTCACATAATACATGAAATGTTTAAGAAAAGCAACTTTCAAGTAGCTTTAAATAGCCTTACTCAGAATTTCCTTCAAGATTATGAACAACCTTTCAAAATTAATATGTGAGCAGAGCAATTTCTCAAGCAATACTGTTTTTTAAGATAGCAAACAGATCCATTCTTCATGAGAAAAATCTTGAGTGTAAGCTCACTTTTTAACAAATAACACACATTGAAAAGTTACTGATGTCGGTACAGTCAACTATTCAATTTGAAGACATAGTGATGAGCTTAAAATGAATGAAAGAATATTAACCCCAAATGGAAGCTGGCAAAGAAACCTCTGTGGGTAATTCTGTCTTCCCTGACCACAGCAGAAACAACTCCGTCAGGAAAAATATTATGGGGACTAGTACAATCTATGTTCCTCTTCTCTTGAACATCAGCAAGATATTGTGAGGTAGAGAACAAAATACAAAACCATAATTCCAAACAAAGGCAAGGTAAATGTGAAAAATTAGGGAAATTAATAATAGCAAGTTTTAGAGAAACAAGTTAAAATTTGCATAAGTAACAAGAGCCACTGCAGAAAGAAGTGAGGAAAATGTCCACTGTTGTGGACAGTTGTGAGAAAGAAGTAGCACCCAAAATGCAGATTTAGACCACTACTGGAAAAAAATGGAATTTCAGAAAATGATTGCTTGCTGTAGGACACGAAAAGAGGCTAATTCCTTCCTTTCCCAAACTGCACAAGGACTGAAAACCACATGGAAAGAAGAGAGATGTTCAGCAAGGGGTTACAGATGAAAGCATTCTCAAATCCAGATCACAGCATCCAAATCCCAAACCCAAAATATTTGAGCAAATAATAAGAGACAGAGGATAAACAATCTAAAGTTGAAGGCAATTTCTAATAGCATTATAAAGGAACATCTTAAGAAGTATTGGTAATAGATGATTTTCCAAGCAACTTCGTGTCATCACAGAAACGGCAAACAGCTGATTATCATTTAAAAAGAGGAGACTGAGACATGCGGGTACTTCGACAATAAGAAAGACTGTTACTACTAGGAGACCCGATGTTCCCAGCCAGTCTGAGTGAAGCTAAAATTATAGTCCCAAATATTATCCGAGAAGGAGTCACACCGCAGGCCAGGCAGCAGGAGCCGGCAGAGCCACGGCAGGAGCAGCGGGAAGAGCTCGCTCGGGAAGCGGAGCGCCGCGCCGACGGTGGGGCAAGCGGCGGGGCTGGCCGAGCCCAGCCCGCGGGAACACCGGCCTCTCCTCCAGCAAGGCCCTTTCCGCAAGGCCGCGGCTGTCACTCGCGGTTCGCGTGACGGCGTCCCCGGCAAAACGACAGAACCGGCTGCAAACCCCAGGCCTTCCCCTAAAGCAGGCGGGGTGGGGGGGAACACCGAGCGACCGGCGGGGCGGAGGAGGGGAAGGCCCCGGTGCCGGGAAGGGAGGAGCAGCACTACCACCGTGAACCGTCCGCCCGGGCC
>VZZY01014812.1:1016068-1099775 GCA_013400335.1 Eurystomus gularis
AGCGGCTCCGCCCCGCGGTACCGGCCGGGCCCTCCCCGCCAGCTGCCGGAGCGGGGCCAGGCAGGAGACGCCGAGGAGCCGTTTTGCGTTGGCCGCCAAGTGCAGGCCCCGTCTCCGCAGCGCTCGCTCGCTGCGCGGCGCCTTTTCAGTAGAAAAACACAAAAATATGGAAATGGATTGAAAAGGAATAGGCCGCGCTCCAAACGAGGTGTTCCAGTTGCACGTAATCCAGCTTCCCCGCGTGTGCTTAGTTGCCAGCTGGGGTTAAAGCGTGACATAAACACAGGCGAATTTACACCAATCTTAATAAATTTCATAGACAGGTGTTTCTCTGAGAGGATGTCACTGATTCCCCATTCATAGCGTGGTTGTTAATTATTTCCATATTAATTCCAAAAAAGACCCATGTTCACCTTCCTTCAGAGAGCAGCCAACATTGGTGAGAAGCATCATTTCCAGTTTGAGACCTGGCAGATGAAGTGGTTTCCAAGTTTTCCCCACTTGGGTAGGACCCCCCAGATGCCCCTGAAGCTGCCGGGGCTGGACCCAGCCTGTCCGGGCACCGCAGCTGCAGCCGGACCCAGCTGGGAAGCGGCTCAGACTCATCTCAGCTTCTCCAACACTTCATGGAGGAGCAGCAGGCCACCTGATTCTGCCCATTTATCCCCTCTCCTCTTTTTTATACCTTATGCCTTTTTTCTATCCATTTTCTGTTCCAAACTGCCAAGTAGTGGCACTGTACATCGTCAAAAGCTGCTCTATTCCCTCTCTCCCTCTCCAGCCCCCAGATAGTGGCTGTAATTTCATAGGAACTAAAATAATCCTTTAGCTAGAGTATACTTCTCAGTTGTACCGTTACATTTTGTTTTAATACAGTGAAAGGTTTAATACTAACAGTGCATCAGGCATCTTGGTAAAGGAGCTTGAGTTACTATGGAAACACAAAACACCTTCATTTAAAATTCAGGGAAAATTGCCAGCAGAGTGTAATGAGCATACATCAGGTTTCAGCCTTAGCCAAACAATTTGTCTGTTTAATGACTGTATCTGCAACGAAAGTGTTTTGAAGCGTGAAGGTGGCTCTGTGTCTTCCCACCACCCGCGCTCATAGTCTATGATGGGCAGATTGACTGCTGAGTTGAAAAACATGCTGAATCTTTAGAAAAACACGGATCAAGTTTTGAGCTGAAATAAATAATGTGCCGTTTCAGAGGCATCACTGCGTTTGTAAGAGCTCAGTGTACGAAAAGATTTCTAATAGATAGTCTGAGAGACTGATTTTCTAACACACTCAAAGAGTTCTAATACACAGATGATAAACGCACTTTTTTTCTGGACCAGCCTTTGGGACCTTCAAGCCCAGTCTTGGAGCTTCCTCAAATCCAAGGACACCAAAAAAAACCCAGGAGCTTGTGAGCCACAGGCTCTTGGTGCTGCAGGAGGTAAAGATTACTTCTTCTAGAAGATAAACCCATTCTTCCCCTAGAAAACAGTAAGCAGTGATTTAGTAAGCAAAACTGTGGGACGAGTTATTAAGAAAAAAGTACTGGAAGTTTTTATCTTAAAATTTAGATTTTTTTTTTCTCTTTTTTTTTCTTAATTTGTTAGCACACTAGTATCAGGAGCAATGCTGTTGAACTACAGTTTAAAAAAAAAGTAAAGGGAAAATTATTTTAAGAAAAAATATTATTAAATGATTGCCCTGACCATCACTGCTCTTCAGCTATCTAATCTTCCAGAAGGGCTGAAGATAGATTTTGTCTTCAAGAGAGCTGTCGAAGGTTTATCATGGAGTCTGAACTTTAGTGGTGTGCAGGCTGCTCCCTGCACTGCTAACTCCATCCTCGTCAGACCAAGTCTCTTCAAGTTAATAGAGCTAAGCTCTCATATCTAATTTGCTTTTTAAAAATAACACAGAATGTGCTTTAATGACAAGATTTGTTTTCAGAGCTGGGACTATGCACTGGCCTCTCTAAGCTGAACCTCGCACTTTGCTATCAGTGCACTGTGTTGATTTAGAAGTGAGCTTTTTACAGTTTTGCAGCTCCTATCATATTTGTCTCTATCTTCAATACTCACACAACTAGTCCACCCAAGAGCAGCTGGCAGTCCCTTTGATCATTCAAAGCTTCTGGGGCTGTGGTGGGGGTGAAATCCTGGTCCCACCCTGGCCCCAGCCATGGGGTGCAGCAAATCCCCCTGGGCTGTTTTTCAGGAGCAAAAGGCAAGACTGTGCAATGAAGACACAGCACAGGCTGCATCCTTAGGTGTTGGGGGGGGCGGGGAGCCTCTCTGGGGACATATCTTTTCTGCTCGGTCATCTTATAAATATAGTTTATAAAGACCTGTATATTTCCAGGCACTGTACATGCAGAGCAAGCTTCTGCTTTTTCTTTCCCATTACAGGAGCCTTCCCAAAGTTACATCATCTCTGTAGCCAGCAGTGCTCCAAGCAGTGTCTGCTCCTCCTTACTGTGCTGCACTGATTCATATGCGAACAGGAGTATTTTAAAGCCTTTTCCCTGCAAAATAACCTTATGCACTAAGTGGATAGTAACATTAGACTCTGCTGTGCTGCATCAAACAATTTGTGTAGGGTTGCTTTGCACTCTGCAGCTGAATGGGCATCCACTGTCACAGGGTGGATTTTCCTCCAGGCAGGTAGGGTAGGCAGTATTTACCATCGTTTTAATAATCTGTTTTAGGATTATTTTTTTACTGATGCAAATTACCATCTTTTTATGTCAGTTCAGCCTATTCACATTCAGAACTTCTTTGTGTCCCTTCCTCTTCTCAGCTGAGAAAGGCTTTTCATTTTCAACAATGATATAAAAGAAAAATCTGGAGGGGTTATGTAAATAAGTGATTGAATCAGCACTTCTGCAGTCATTGCCAACATGAAAGCAACGTTTGCACAGAAAGAAAAAGTTAATACAGATTCTCTTTTGTCTATTCTCTATGTTCAGTTAAAAAATTAAAACGATGGCAGCAGTTATTACAGCGGCCTTTACTTGGCAAAGAAGTGTGGGAAGCAATTAATTACAATGTCAATTGCTCTAGGCTAATGAGAAATTCACCTTTCAGCAGACTGGTCATCAGCATCCTTTTGAATACGTTCTGTCCCTGGTACTGCATCCCTTAAAATAAACAGCGTGGCTTTGTCTCATGAGCTTCTCTTTTGGGCCAGAACCCCAGTGGCTCTGTTCAGGTCTAAGCTGGTATTCTGGCCTCATGGTCTTTGGTCTCTGGAGAATACAGAGAGAAATCGATGGCTGCAGGGTGGATGTGGTACATGGTTTACAATAAAAGCAAGCTTTCTAAATACAGTTCATCTCAGAGACCCATTACATTACAGTAATGCAATGTAATGACTGATGGCTTCCTTCCATAACCGAGGCATTATTTTGCAATCTGCTGTTAGAAGTTATGTAAAGCCTTTCACAAAAGAAATACATGCATATGGAAAGGACAAGGTAGACAAACCTTGTTTACCTCTGTATTTCTATATTTTTAATTGATATTTATGATATGAGGCAAATGGAGGGAAGTGCTGAAAGAGCTCTGCATTCATTTTATCTTTCTGTCTCAGTGAATCCACTCTTGACTTTTCTGCGGGCTGTAAGACTGTGGGCTGTAAGAGTTCAAGGTCCTTCTCTGCTAATGCAAGGTCAGTTGGTACTCACACACTGGAGTATTTTGTTAGTACCAGCTGACTCCACATACCGCATGCAATGTGGGGAGCATGCAATGTTCTGCATATGGTTTCAATTAGTGACATATGCGGTGTTCTTATCAATGCAATTCCTGATGCATGTCCTTTCCTTCAGCAAAGGAGACATGCTGCAAATACAAGGAACTGTAACTTGTAGATGAGAAGGGGGCTTGAGCTTCTTGACCACGATCTGTAAGTCCACAACTCTGACTTCATCCCCTGCAGCAGGAAGGCCAGCTTCTGCATTTGTTTATTTAATCCAAAACTTATTAATAATTTCCATCAGGCTTGACCCAGCAGGATCTCAGGCACTGTGCATGCATTGCTCATGGGAGAGACAAGGTCAGCACAGCTACACACACTTTGTCTCGTACTTCCTTTTCTTCTCCCCAGGAGAGGTTTTGCCAGAGGCATGTTTGCATGGAAGCAACCATTACCAAAAAGGAACTGCAGCTTTTTCCCCATACAGAGTAATTAACTGGGATTACTCTAATATATCTATGCTCCCCTTTTCTTTATTCCAAGGGGACAGCGGTGAAAGTAAAGTCACTGTGAATCTAGAACATGCTCTACCTGATGCCAGCCATTTCATTTGAATCTTTGCTGCAGCCTGCATGGAAACACCATAGCCAGTGAGAGAGATGTAAGAGGCAAGGCAAAACTATGATTAGAATACAACTACAGGCCTTTTTGTGGTAAAGGTTGTTATTACTTTTCTTAAACTTGTTGCTAAGCAGAGGGGCTTTAATCAATAACCTCAACAGGTAAACTGGCAACCCCTCTATGCGTTGGCTCCATTTTCTTCCCTTGCCTGCTATTTTGGTCACCTTTCCAAAGTACACATCAAGTGAGCCCTGGATGGATGTGGGCCCCTCATTCACACTGTGGTGTCAATAGGAAATGAGGAGCATACACTCAGCATCTTGCTGGCCTGGGTCAGTGTCAGCGGTTATGCTGCAGATGTGTGCTTTAATTAGGAACTCTGTCAGCAGACCTGGGCAAGATAAAATGAAAGCTTGGAGGCAATGAAAATAATTTTGCTATTTTAATTTTTTTTTCAGTTAGCATTTTTCAACCTATTACCTATTGCATTTGATTCTACTTTCAATGGTCTCCATGGTGTAACATTAAAAAATGTTCTTTTTTTTTTGGATACATCCTCACCTACAACTGCAAGAGCAGTAATCTCCATATTCTTCTTTATCCAGGAAACCATTCTTGACCATTGCTTATCCCTAGCAACCACAGTATCACACAAGGTATTTCTTATAAACATAAAGAAAATTCTAATAATTCCACGTATGCAGACCTGCCCAGAGGAGGTGAGTCACATTCAAAGACAGCATTGTGCAAAGGGAGTCAGATACTTCAGATGACCACAAATCCTGACACTATGGCAGTGTTTTGTATTCTTAGCTTATATACTGTGGAGACATACACACCGGGCTCAACACTTTGACTTCTGCCACTAACCATTATGGATGCCAAATTCGTAGGCTGTTAAATTGTGAAGTCATCTAAGTAAACAAGGCTCTCAGTAACTGCTTTCTAACATGACCTTATTTTGGAAGGTTCTTAGAATAAATTGTGGCTTCACCAGATATTTTCAATGTCAATCCTTCCACTCTGAAGTCTGTGCCTCTATGTTCACTCGGTGTAAAGTCTTGTTTCATTCAGATCAGAAGGAGTGACACCACTTTCACACAAAGGAAGGTTCTGGCCTCTGCATTTCATTCAGATGAAATCTCTACTAGAGACAACCTAGTAGCTGGCTCTCCCAGTGCTGCTGAACAGCATTGATTTTATGCCACCGTGTTGCCAGTTTGTGTGGCAGAGGCGGCACAGCGGATGCCCTACTTGCTCTGTTCCCATGACAACACACTGCAAAGCAGCTCCCTGTGAGCTTCCCCAACTGCCTCATCACATCTGACAGCCCTGCTCAGGCTCCAACTTTCAACTCCAGACAATGACTCTTCCTTCAATTAGCAAATAGTGGTTTACAAGGAAAAAAAGGTCTATTTGAAAGAGCAATGTTTTGCTTGTCAAAGCAGAGAGTATTAAGCTCTTCCCCACACCAACACCGGAAGGATGACTGAGTTTCTTTTGCCATTTCACACTGCCCACTGCTACTCAGTAATGTAACTGGGAATGACTTTTGTTTTTCCTCCAGGGACTGTATTTGTTTTCATTGGTGCTGGGTACAATGTGCCTGATTCTCTGTGTATGCTGAAGTGAATTAAAATATAACAGCATTTCAGGTAACTCCTGGTTTAATGTAGTAGAAGGCAAGGAGTTTCTCAGACCAATTATTATGGAGAGGGCAATCTGTTTTTGTTGGGGGCAAGCCTCGTCCTGCCCATCCTCCAAAAGTTCTGTGCCTCCTGGGAACAGTTCAAGAGCAAGACCTTCACAAAGGCCAAATACAGATCAGCCAAGCCAGCAGTTCTCCAGGCAGAAGCTGATGCTTTTGGTTGTATAGATGGGAAATGTGTAGCATAAAGATGAGTTCAGTGCACTGAAGCTGGGTGGCAGTGGAGGAAACTGAAGCAAATTTTCCTGCCTGCCACTCCAGTGAAGTACTGTAGTGAGTTGGACGATGGTATTCTTTCTTTTTAAGTTAAAAATATTTTAAACCATTTTTTCCAGTACAGATTCTAAGTTTGTTTTGCTTTTCATATGTAGACCAGGACCTCAGTCTATGGCTTTGTCTGTACCACTCCCAGTTGCTCAGTATGTCCCTCAATGAGTGCATGTTATCATCTGGATAGGAGGGAATCAAAATCAGGCTTGATAGCCAAGAAAGGGCTAGGATCCTTACTGGGACTCACCAAAGGACTGGAGCCTACAAAGGGGCTTCTCCAAGCCTGCCCGACTGAGAGGAACTTGGAGCTGAACCAGCATCAGATTATCCTGAACCTTAATCAGATTATCCTGAACACAACCCCAGGGGCTGGCTAGTGTTCTCTCCTGGAACACCATGGCCATACCAAGGACGGGTTTCCTGAGGGGTGACTAATGGGCTGACTTACCACTTCTGACGTCCTGGAGTGGCGAGTGCCCATAAGAGGGCATGGCAGCTGCGTCAGCGAGCCAGACTCTGTGCACTTTTCCTTCAACAGCAGTCCTCCGAGCATCCCTCACCTTGTGCCTTCATGCATGACCCGAAAGGCTTGCATGACCCTGACTCAGAGCCAGGTTCACCCTCACAGGGCTCAGCATGACATACTCCCTGCACTGCTTTGGAGGATGCTGACAGACCCATAAGTGACAGCATCCCGGGCATTTGCCCCGTCAGCAACAACTGAACTCATTGTACCCTGGCTGCTGGGTCTGAGATTTACAGCACTGCAAAGACTCAGTATAAAATCCACTGCAAAATCTTACTGCCCTGGTCAACAGAAAGCAGTTTGTACGTTATGAGCTCATGGTGTCTGTTGAAAAGCTGTTCATCCTGCCGCTTGGTGACTGCAACATGCATATTTATATTTAGTCCATTGCTCAGTGTTGCCCAGCCCAAGCATTTCTGTGACCCCAGCATCAGCCTACATATTACCTTCCACTTCATTAAATTACTGGCTAATCTGCTATTCCATTTTATTTGATCTTAAAAACCAAATCACGTGTGCTGCAAATTATGCAATGTCCATTCTTAACTTGGACAGCTTCAAGCAGATGCTAAGGAACAATTAGATCACTGTCTGTAGAAGCTGCCATTTAACTAAGAAAGAAAAGACAACTCCAAATAAGACAGATGCAGAGAGAGCCCAAAGATTGCTCACACTGATAATGAAAATTAATCAAACATCATTAGCAGTCTCCAGAGAGCCCAGTACATCATGTGCTTCTGAGACGTGCGTCTAGTTGTTCTCTGCATGACGTTCTCTGCCTGCCTCTCTCTCAGCTCAAGGGCAGATGCTTTCCTGCATCAAGAAAAAGATCAAAATTTAGAGCCTCTTTCAAACAGCGGGGTGGCTTTTTTTGAAAGCTGTTTGGGCCAGCCTGCTGTGTAATGGTGCTGAGCAGCCACAATCTCTGCAGAGGTGAATAGGCCAATAAATACATGCAGGTGGTTCTGCTAAATACATAGCCTTCCTTTTCTTCCTATGGAGTGGGATTTACCTGGAAGCAGTCCATTCTGAATAATGCTCCCTGAGAGGCTGCTTCTACACCCACCTAAATGCAACTGTGGTGGGCCTTGGAGTATGCAGTGGATTCCATGCAGGAGAACTGTGGGGAGAGTTGGTTATTAACACCAGGCTCCTTGAGATTATTTTAGGACACAATTATTTCTAATAAAACCTCATGTGCTTCCTTTTGCCATCCTGCCTGTCTTCTTCACTAACCAAGTTGCCCTAATTTTAACTCAGTAGCCTCAAAAGCTGAATACCGAGTCCATTCTCTTTGTGTTGTGTTTAATATACTGCAGTATTTGGTTTGGGTTTTGTGTACATGTCTTTTGGGTTTGTTTGTTTACCCACCACCACCACTTATGTTTATAGTTTGGTATTTTGGGGAAAGTGAGTAACTGACTTAGTTGAAGATGTGACAATTAAAGCTTAAAAAATTAAGCCAGAAAGAGTTGGTTGGTTGCATTTTATCCCTTCATCCTGTCAAACAGAGTCCTGAGACTTTCTGTCCCAAAGCCGGGCCCTGGGTTAACCCACTGATCTCAGTGCGACTGTGGCACTTCACACCGCTGAGGCTGGGGCTTCACCTGCGCCGTGCCTGGCCTATATTGCATTAGTTACCTGTGACACTCAGGAAAAAAGAAGCCATATTTTTCTTCTAAAGCAATAAGAGGTGCATCTGGATCACCTTAACTCAATATGGGATGGCAGAGAGCGGAAGTGTGGGGAGTGCAACTGATGTGGGCTCATTGCCATCAGCATCTTCTAATACAATTTTTGAATTAGAGCATCCTATTAACTCCTTCTTCGTACAGACTACAGTGATTCATTACATTAGTGCTTTCTCCAAGTAGGTGTTTTTTCAGCTGCCAATGGGCTCACTTGCTCTCTGGATAAGTGCAGATGAACCCATTTTTCCTTTCTTTACAATAACTACATAGATAATGCATGAATTCCCAGTAAGACGCTATCAGATGCTCTCCTGAGCAAGCATAGGCTTTCTGTCTTCTGCTGTGGCTCCCTGCTGAGTGGAGTGAGAGCTGCCCCATTGTGCCACATAGCCCTGAAGCACATGCATAGCCCTGAAGCACATGCATAGCCCAAGCAAACAGGATTTTAGAGCTCCTGTAGTGGGACAGCTTGCTGATGAGCATGTCCTGCACACCATAGCAGGGGTCTGGGGGGCCTGCAGCAGCAAGGACAAGAGGGTTTTTTGCCTGCCCCATCCTGCTCATGCATCTAGGCTAGCCATCCCCACAGCCTGCTAACCGTAACCACAGCATGCCCAGAGAGCAAATTATTCGGCAAAGCCTTAGTGCCAGGGGAGGAGATAAATTCCTCACCTACATAGTCTTCTTCCTCTCATTAGCAAGACCTTTTCAGAGTTCCTCTCTATGGTGGGCAGAAACAGCAGTGTTTCTGCTGGTTAAATAATTGCTCTGTAGCAAGCTCCTCTTAGGAACCTGTCCCACTGGCATCTTTCTAGCTGTTAAAACATTGACCAGGACTATAAAGAGCCCCACTGAGAGATGTCTCAGCCCTCACAGCTAAATCTAGGATCTTTGCTTTGCTCATTACTTAATTGGAAGGCACTGAAGAGGACATTGGAAGATGGCTTGTGACCTTAAAATCACAGTACATGAAGCAGCAGGAGGAAAGCGGTGCTAGGCAGAAGCTTCCCTGCAACAAAATGTGGTCTCAGTCGGATCAGATTTATCTAGGAGAATGCTAGGCTGTAAATGCCAAGTTAATTAGCCCTCATGCATAATTTGTTTTTAAAAATACACCATCATCTCCTTGTGGAGGAGCAAGAGCCCATTTTCCCCTTCTGTTAGCCTGAAAAGTCAATCCAGAGAATGTCATTGAAACCTAAACCAAGAAGCATCATGATGCTTTCGGTAGGGGAGCTCTCTGTAGAGATCTGTGAGTAGAATGAGCTTAAAATCATCCACAGATTTCCTCTCTAGACCTGCTGAGCCAAAATGCCAAACAGCCCCTCCCAGGGCACCACTCATAGCATACCTATTTCACTGGATTCTCAGATGTCTGCACTGTTGAGACCCAGTTTCCCTATTAGGCCGGCTCCAAGATATGTTTTGCCCAGCGATGGATTTTCTCCTTCTCTCCCAGCACCTGAAAGGGATAGTGGCAAAATCCTGACCATTTTTTCTGTGTCCTGATCACTACTGGCCTGGATTAAATCAGGTCCCTGGACTGCAACACACTCATACTGGGCTTTATCTTCCACCCAGGGCTTTTGAAGTGTTTTTTGGATTTGTGACCCAGGGAAGAGCAATGATTCACCCCCAATTACATTTTTCTTTTCTAATGAATAGCCAACACTGTCTGGTGTTGGAGAGTTTCTCAGGTGGAGCCTGTTGGCCCTTGTTCTCCATGAGTCAGTGTGTTTTGCAGCTATTGGGAGCCTGATCATTCGCCTTTCTCCATCTGATCTGTTTGTGGAGGAACAGATGACTGGGGTTTACAGCAATACTTTAAAATACATTGTTTTTCTCATTGAGAACACAGGTCTCAATATTGCTCTTTCCCTTAAGTACTATTTTTCAATGCAGCCTTTGCCAGCATTGCCATTGAGAAGCTCCCCAGCTGGCAATGCCTGGAAAATGCAGTGGTCAGCTGTGCACCACAGGGTTGCAGGTAACAGTGGTACTTAGTCCTGCCTATAATTTCCTTACAGCAGACAGAGTTTTTAGCTGGCTGGGTCCACACCTCTTGCCCCAGTCTTCCTGGTAGCCTTCTCTTAGTGCTTTATTCCTTGGGAGAAGCAACTATTACCTTTATTCTGCCACCAAGCTAGGGCACTTGGTTTTCACACACCCTCATTTCACTTGTAGGGCTGTTGCCCAGCAAGAGCCCGCTGCACCCCATCACAGTCCCTACAGATGCAGCACAGGCCAAGCTGGACACAAACTGCAGTGTGGCACTGCTGGACACCACAGCATAGGGCCAGTGCAGGCTGTGCCAGCCCTGCAGGCAGTGAGCCTCCAAAGGCACCTCAGATTAGTAGCAGTTTCCTCACCTGCAGTGGCAGTGTCTGCACATCCACTGCTGGGAGAAGGCCGTTCTGGTCTTTGAGACAGAGGTGAAGGGAGGTGAGCAGTAAATCAGTGCTGGCACTACCACTGCCTGGGGAGGACATGCGGATGTAGGGGTGAGACACGCAAAGTTGGAGCAGCATTAAGAGCTCCCCACCTTCTCCACATACGGTACCTGTTTCTAGGATACTGGGCAGTTTTACATTTAATGAGCATGTAGCTTTGCACCTCCCCTTGTGTGAGCTGAGATGCTTTTCTGCAGACTACAACTGCATCTCACAGCAGGGACAGCCATTGTGCCCATCACTCTCTCACAAGCCCCAGGAATCAATCCAGCCACATTAAAAAAAAAAAAAAGAGAGAGAGATAAAATCCCTGTAGCATTCTCCCAGCTAGTTCTCTTGCTGTCGTGGCTTCCTGTTATTCCTGAACTCCAGTATTTTTAGGTTGTTGACTGTCTCCACACCCACTTTGAAAGTGATGAATTCTAATCCTGGGGAAGTGACGGTGGCAGAACTCTCATAAGGAAATCACTAAATCAATTGCCTTTTCAGCAATGTCATCTCTAGTGAAATGTCACCAATACCTACAGTGTCATCTTCAGAGTCTGGATCCTTATGTCTGTGATGTGGTTGTTAACAGAGGAGGAGGAGACAAGCACATGGCTGAGCTAGCCCCAGCAGCACACAGCCCATGAAAAATGCAAAAAAGAGAAAACTCAGCTTATGAAAAGGAGCAGACTTTCAACTGATGGAGCCCAGTGCCTCATCTCCATCTATTAAGTGAGCAGGTGATAAAGCAATACAGACCTCAACTGATGTTTGTCCCATAAAATAAACCAAGCAATGTACAGCCCTAAAATGTATATTTATACTGAAATAAGTAATCTAGTTACTTGCTTCTGAGACATACAAATCAGATTTGTTTTCACAACATGTTAAGCATCACATTATCATCAGCAAAACAGTAGAGAAAAGCCCATAAAAAGTACCTCCTTGGAGAACTATTAGATAACAGATTACCCTGCAGATAGCTGTGGGGAGACGTCCCAGTGGGTCTCATCTAGTCAGCTGCTCTGCTGGCAGAGATGAGGAAAAAATGTTAGTGGATCTCAACAGGATACAAAACTCGTGTGAATAATGTTGCTGTAGGGCTAATCCTGGCGATTCAGATCAGCAGCAAGTACTGCTGCAGAGCAGCTAGCCTAGAAGGGGTTAAACTGGACAGTCAGCTCATAGCTGCTTGGACTGGTATGGAGAACTCTCTGCCACCCCAGGGGCTTCTTATAACATCCGCTTGCAGCTGCTTTTTTTCTCTCCTGAGTCATTATCATCCCAGATAATTTCAGGCATTGCTGCCTTCTCTGCCTACAACCACCTGCCAAGAGGCAGCAGGTCCCTCAGTTGTGGGGCCACGCCCAGGCTTCCTGCAAATCCACGTCAGGGAGAGGTTTTCAAAGGTGCATAGGCACATGCCTGTGCTGGAGATAAGCAGGAGCAAGCACCCAGGGATTGCTGAGCTGGTCTGCAACACTCAGCCGCCTTACGGTTTACCGCTGTGGCCATGAACATGCTTATGTAGATATAAACATGTGATGTTACTTCCCATAGCCTATAATCCTTCTGGACTGAGGTGAATGCCTGTCTCCTGTCGCAGCTGTCATTGCAGGAGCCACCTCTGAAAGGCCACCAGCAGCAGGGCTAGATGCACACTGCACAGAAGGGATGACATTTTGCTCATTGATTTTTCATTGCCATGTGCTAGGTCTCTGCTCTCTAGCGTCAGGAGCAGTCTAAGTCTAGCAACCCATAGCAGCTCCAGGAAGCATGAGATGCTATTTTTGCCTGTACACTTATGCTCCTTATTTTTTCTCAACTTTATTGCTTGAGTGTAGTTTAGTCCTGTGCTCTGAGAAAGGCAGCCCAGAGAAGAGCAACTTTTACTGGACTTGAAGTAGTGCTGTTCCACCAAAGGTTTTTGCAGTGGGACTTTGAATGGGTCAAAGGATAATTTCTCCTTGGTAAGAGAGAGATAAACTACTACTGAAGCAGGCTAAAGCCTACCCAGGCAGACAGCAAGCCCCTAAATCCACAGTCAAAGCTTTGAGGAAGACCCTGATCTCAGGCTTCTGCTTCTCTCTTTGTGGTTGAGTAGCTAGCACACATATGCCTTACCTGACTTTGGTTCTCACCACTTTCTTTTCATAGCTTCATGAAGTTTACAGTCACTTCCATCTTCCCCTGCACTGGCTGGCATTGCCCCGGCAAGCTAGCCGAACACAGCAGAAACAAACTCAGCTTTCCAAAGGCTAAAACTCCAAGCAGCACAGGTGGGATCTCACACTTTGTTAGGGAGTGAGATGCATGGTAACAAAAGGCTGGGATTTCAAATGCTCACTTTTTACCACAAGTGTCATGTGCCATTTAGCCTGCCTGGTTCATGTGTCTCCACTGCTGCTATCTGTACGGTCCAGTGGCCATTCCCAGCAGAAGCACAGAAGTGCTGTGGAGTCCCATCAGAGTAAAGAGTGAAATGAACTCCTGTTCTCAACAGAAAAGTGCACTCAAAACAAATAACCAGCACATCCACGTACAAGCAAATTAACAGTAATAACAATGTAACTTTATTTAGATTTAATTTGACATTTAGCACAGTAATAAGCACAGAAAGAAAGAAGTACCAAAATATCAAACTCATAGAATACAAAATAATGAAATATACTTCATATTTAGTGAAATATTTTTACAACACATCCGTAGGACTGCCCTGGGCAGCCCAAACCTGTAAATATATATATATATAGCTGTGTTATATAAAATACTGTATGTAGAGAAAGCACTGAAACTTATCACCAAAATAGAAAATAGCTCAAATACAGATAGTTCAGATTTGCTAGTCATACCCAATATCGAAAAAAGATTCAAGCCCACTGCAGGAGATAAAGCTCCAGCTTGGATGGCAGGTATGAAATGGTGTTACTGGGCACGGACAGGCTCTGGACTTGAGCCGATGGCCATGAAGTGACAATAGTTACTAGTCCTTGTCCAGGACTGTCGAGATATTTCCTAAGTAGAAATGCTAGCGATGGTGTTGGTGCTGGTGGCTGATGCCACACACCATGGGAAGTCTAGCGAGCGGTGCATTAATGTCTGTGGGGAGGCTTAAGTGCACAAGCAGCTGCTGGGAACCCACAGGAGACCTGCAACCCAGCAGAGCTGCCGCCTGCACCAGCCTCGGGCCAAAGGGCTTTTCCTAAGCCAGAGCTGCCGGAGCAGCTCCCACTCCTGCAGCACACGGCTGGCCCCTGCAGATCCGGCTGCAGCGGGAAGAGTCGTCCACAGATGCACAACATCACAAGGATATTATTCTGAAATGTAAAAATCCCTCTTCAGCAGATGATAGGAATGAATTCCTATTAGCTTTAAATAAATCCAGAAAGCTGCTTTTGTATGAGGCCAGGCTCCCCCAAGCAGTATCGTACATTTGTTCTGGTCTACAAGCAAGCAGTATGTGAAGTAGCAACTCTGCTGCTACAGGACAGTAACACCGAAGCGTTTGCCCTAGTGAAAATTCCCACCAGCCCTGAGGGTGATCAAGGTTAGTGTTGTACTTAAGATCCCAGACAATTTATAAATAGATATAGAAAATATGGCATTCCTGGCAGCAATACTGAAGTCCAACTGGAGTCAATAACCCATGCCAGCGCATCGCCCGGCTGCTGCTGGTGCTTCAGGCTGCGTACTGGGCAGGCAGGAGGAGGCACCAGTCCTGCCAGTATGGGGAAGCTGGGGCTGTTTGGTTCCTAATATGCCAGTGAGGCTCTGTATCTGCTGCTTTCCAGATAACATACTTTTGTGCTTGTTTGTTGCTTTTTGGCTCAATATAATGATTAATTTATCTGACTACCCCTGCTAGGCAGGCAGCCGAGACCTGCCCAGAGGATCCCTGGTTGGAATTTTTGAGCCCAAATGAGGCAGTACCATGATGGGCTGTGCCTGTGCTGGTGCCAACCCCACAGTGAGGTGGGGGCTGTGGGGATCACCCTGGGGTACCTCCCAGACCCTGTTTCTGTGCTTCTGTCACACCACTGCAGAGAAGCCTATAACCCATTAATAAGGCTGTAGTTGCTCTTTCTCATCAAGCCAACAGTTACATCCCTAATTACATGGCAACAATACTATGCTAAGAGGATGAGCTATAATTCCTAGGTGGTATTAGCATTGTTATTTCACTGTAACTTCCTGGTAATGGCCATTTGAATGTGACAATATCAATTAAGTGAATATAAATGCTTAGCCTCTGGAAAAATCATTAATAAAAATTTCATTCTGATAGCCTCTAATCATAGCTAAATACAATTACTCACGAGGCCACTATAAAAATTATTTTTCCCATCAGAATATTCATATAAGGTTTTCCCAACTGTTTGTAATAAAGAGGATGCTATATAGAAAAGTCCAGAAAATAAGCACATATTTGTTTCTCAAAACCCATAGATAAACATGACAATATCTCTAAATTACTGGCTACTGAACAGGATTTCATTTAGCTCTACTCAAGCTGTAGCCTAGTATAAATGTGTTCAAAGCAGCACACTGCTGTTTCATCTGGAACAGCTGCACAGGATTTCTTTGATGTCAAGCTCTTGTGTGGGGATGGTGTTTCAATTTCTCTTTATGCCTCCAAACTGCTGAAACAGGAAGGAAAAGACATTCAATGAAACAGGCATTTTTCATGCAAGAAAAAAAAAAAGCCACAAAATTCAGCTTTGAATGCAGTACCAAGAACTGATGCAGTCGCGACAGAACTACACTATGCCTCTTATACCTGTATTTCAAAGGAGACAGGGAAAACATCCTGTGGTTTAGTACTGCAGCACCGTCTCCCCGGTGCTGTACCAGGTGCTCCCTGGGCTGCGCTGGCAGCACCCGTGGCTGGCAGCTCTCCTGGGCACTGTGGGTGGTGGGTGCCGTGGGCACATGGTGGGTGCACACATGCTCTTGTCCTCACTCCCTGCACTAGTCCATACATCCTTCATGTGTACCCTGAAGAACATAAATACAGTAGGCTCGAGCTGCACCGGAGCTGCAGTACATCCAAAATGGCTATGGCTGGTCATGATGGGCAGCTAAAAATGATGCTGCCCTGCATCATTCGTCAGACACTTTCTTATGCAGGGAGCAAATGTTTTTTAGATGGCTGTGCCCGCAGCAGTCACTGCTGCGCGATCACAACCACTGCGTGAGAAGCTGGAGAGCCACATAAGTGCAAATCCCCCTGTCAGGCACCCAGTACCTGCCAGTTTCTTAAGTCAGGGGCAGGAGCCAGGGATATGTCTCTTTTTCACAGTGCTCAGCGAGGAGGAAGCCCTGAGCAGCACCTGGAAGGAGAGGGATTGCCCTGCCTGCAGAGCCAGCCCTCACAAGCTACACGTTTAGGAGGTACCAGAGCAGACAGCACAGGTTTCTTTCTATAGGGAGATTGGCTGAAAAAGCCCAGGACATCAGGAGCAGCTGGCAGCAGGGCAGCCAGGGCAATGTGAGGAGAAGCAGCAACACTGTTGTCTCCAGGCAGGATCTCTCTCTTTTGCACTTTGCAAAATATTCATATGGGTTCATTTGCCTTACTTTGTAAATATTTTCCACAAAAAGGTTTGTTTGGGAACACTCTCAAAGCAAGGCTCAAGGAGTCTCCCTAATGACCTCCAAAAAGTACATTTCCTAAGGCATTTCCTTCTGTGTGTCTTCTCAGACAGCTGCTTTGCTGTACGGTGCTTACTGGAAAAAAAGCAGCAAGAGCTGAAAGAAGCTGCTGATAAAGGCAGGGCCTCTACTTCAAAACTTAATGAGCTGAGGAAAACAATTTCTGCCAGTGCCTGTGAGCACTCATTTGCCTGCAGCGGGGGTCTGGGGGCTCCTGCGAGGCTGTGCTGGGGGCACTGCCCCCAGGCTCAGGGATGCACAGGCAGCCCACCTCCCCAGCCAACTTACTGCTCTCCTGCCGCAGCGCTGCCACTGCCCACAAACGGGATTTCTTCCCTGTCTGTCTTCCCCAGCACGAGATGGTGCTTCTCCATGTTTATGACACACTGCAGAGAATAAAGGCCTTTAGGTAAGAGGGAAATCTGCAATGCGCACTGGTCCCAGCTCCCCCAGCATGGGTAAAAGCCCTGCTGGGAAACTCCTACCTTCAGAGATTTCAGCGTCTGCAGCCCAAAGGAGAAGGGTTTCTCATTGTCTTCTGAAAAATAGGAACATTCAGATTTTACATTCAAAATGTTCTCCCATGCTTTTTGTCAGTGACTCCATCCTTCCTTCATGGCTGCTCTGCTACATAAAACCCTGTTTATAAAGGGGTTGAATTACTCCAGGGGGGAACATGATCAAATGAGGGCAGGTGGATCTGCCTGCAAGGAGATGTGGTGGTTGCTCCATCAGCTTGGCAGCGTGTGAGCCTTGTGCCACCAGCACAGCCCCGCTGAATGCATCTTCCCTCCCTCCCTCCCTCCATCTGAAGGGCCAAACAGGGAGTTTTTCTGCAGAAAAGCAGTATTTCTGGTTTAAGTTTAACATGTTTCTGAAGCTTCATTTTTCCCCCTGTGGTATGAGGCAGCAGAGCCCCAGCCCATACCCAGAGGACACAACACTCACCCACAACAAGGGCAGCACACTCCACGGGGACCGCTCCCACCATGAGGGTGAGGCACTCGATCTGGCCGATCACCCTCACCTTGTACGGCAATGAAACCACCTCATCTTCATTAGAGAGTGCTTTGAGATGTTCTTTTAACCTGTGCATTGAAAACACTTCTGACATGAAACAGTCATAGTTCAGCTGCTCCAGCAAGGAGCAAATGGTGTTTGGAGGATACTTACAGCTGAAGTGCTCTTAGCTTGCTCATATCACCACATTGTTACTGGAAAGCTGCCTTCTTGGCAGGTTTTCTCTGATGCTCTGCCTACAGCCAGCAGCCTACTCCCACATCAGACCACAGCGTGACCCACAAGGCAGCCCTGAGGCTGCGTCAGCCCTTGCCCTAAGCAGAGCTCTTTACTGGATTTTGCTTTTTACCTGTAGGGCTTTTTTGCCCTACAATTCCTCAAGACATGGGGAAGCTGCTGATCTAAAAATTTATTCTAAAGCAGGGGGGTTTAAAGAAGGGATGCTGCATTCCAGCTCCCACCAGTGAAGCCACCAACACCATGTTCCCGTACCTGATGGCCAAGGGTGTGTGCCCCATCCGTGCTTGTCAGCGGGTGTTGCTGCTGGGCTTATTCAGAGGAAATGGGGACAGATCAGTCACATTCAGCCCGGGAAAATGAAAAAAGGATGTCAGGAATGTCTTAGATACAGTCATTTCTTCTATCTATGCCCCATGAATTAGTCTGACAACAGTGATTAAGTATTTATCTTGAGTTTCTCTTTTAAACTGAACAAGAATCTAATGGAAAGGCAGTTTGAAGCCATGATCTCTCCCTCGGATAAAAGCTGTATTGCTTTTCAACTATTTGAGGTACCTTTCTGCCGAGCTCTGTTGCAGCAGTGTGTGTGTGTGCGTCTGCCTGTATGTCCTGGGGGAGGCCAGCCCCTCTCAGAGGCAGAGGTTTTGGGACTGAGATGGGGGTTGCCCGCGCTATTTACCGCAGGTATAGGGACAAGCGGAGGTAGTAGAGAGAAGGAGCTTCTGCTACTTCCCTTAGGGACTGGTCTTAAAAAGCAGTAGGAACATGTCAAGAAGTTTATGAGCTCCTTGGCCCTTAGCTGGCTGTACTCTGGGCAGAGACAGGTTGGAGTGGTTTTTTTGGGTGCAGTCAACTCCAACAGCTTCTCTAAACACTCGAGGGAAGACATAAGTGTTTGGCTGCGGTCTTTATTTCCCTCTGGTTGTCCCCACCGCAGGGGACAGGTCATGGCACTGGAGCCCGGACCTGAACAGAGTCAAGATACAGCTGAGAATGGCTCCTCGCTCCAGCACCTGCTGACTCCGATGGTTTTCCCAGGTGTGACCAGGGCTGCAGAGAGGTTGCAGAGCGGGGGCAGAGCAAAGCCACCATCAAGGAAGTGCTTCATTACAGTTGAGACTGACCGAAGGATAGACAGATAGCACGTGGGCAATGCACATCTGAAAGCCAGTCAGAAAACTGCAGTAAGGTGAGGGGAACCGTTGATGCAGTGACACATCTTGGAGCTGGGTTTGAAAATGGGAAGTGACCAGAGCTGCTTCCAGAACAGCTGCACCTACGCCTGCGCAGGGGATTTCTTACACTGCAGCAGCCTGTGAGCTAACCTCGCTGCTTGCCTTGGAGGCTAGGGGAAGAGCTCAAATGGCACCATGACAAGATGCAAAAAGATTTTTAAAGGAGTTGAGCCTGTGCCTCAGGCTACTTTTAGATGTGGAGGCCCCATAGGCTGCAGCAGCAGGGCCCATCACCTCAGCCGCAGGCAGTGGCACCTGGCAGAGCACGCGGCGGGGCCTCTCCTGCCCTGGCAGGAACAAAGCAAAAATCACCTAGTGCGCCTCTTCCCTGCTGCTTTCCAGGGGTGGATTTAGACAGAACTCCTGTTTTATCCTTGCCACACACGCTGGACTGCTTTGAAGTAAAACATCCTGAAGCGGTGCCTGTTGTCACATGGAACCTACCACAGTGACGGCAGAGCGAGCCAGGCATCAAAGCCCTGGTTTTAACCTGCTTTGTTAATCTGTCTTTAGCTTCCCTCCTCACAAACATGAACAGCAAAGGAGCTGCAGGAAGCTGCCAGCAAGGCAGCCCTGCCTGTGGTCCCCTTGGTTGGCAGTGCGTGTGGGACCGGGAATCGCTCTGGCTACACTATCTGCCTGCACACGCAGCATGGCTCCTGCACAGCCCAGCACCCATGAGGTCCCACCTAGCAGGAACCAAAGCTCACCCATTGCTGGTGGGTAACACTGGGGATGGACATGGGCCTTTGAACTGCAGCTGTCCAGCTGATGGCCACAGAAGAGGCCTCACTCAAATCAGGAGGGAATCCCCATAACCTGAGAGCGGAAACTGGGTCTAACCTATTTCTTAAGCACTCTTTGTAGGGCAGGACCATTGAAGCAGGCTGGTGCTGCTAAAACTACGCGGGACGTGAGTAACACAGAGCAGACAAACTGTCACAGAGCATCGCTGTGCAACTCAGACATGCTGAGCAGCCAATACAGCATCTTACATGATGAGACGCCTCCAAATGCACTGTTATCATCTGTAAGCTAGGCTGAGCAGCTCCACAGTTTCTCACAAGTTTGTAGTAAGAGGAGCCACCTTCCAGCCACTAAAGACTGTTGTGCAAAGGTGTAATTACTGCCCAGACAGAAAACAGGCACCATTCATTCAGAGCCATGCAGTAATGCTCAGGGAGCAACTGCAGTTGTTCTTTGCGTAATTACTGCAAGTCGGTGATGAAATGTAATAACTCCATGGGAATAAAGTGCCAAAATCTGCTTGATATCCTGTGAGCTGATGCCTGATCCTGCTTCTCAGAGATCAGCAGGAGTTTTGCTTCAAGTGGCTGGCAGTCAGCTCTCTAACACAACATAAATACATTTCCTCTCCCTTCAGCCGGGATAGATTTGTTATTGGGAGTAACATCGGACACCAACTGTTGAGCATGTGCATGCACACAACCACAGACCTGCTTTACCCCCATGCTGGGGCCAGTGGGAGCACCCCCAGCAGCCCGGTCCCTGCCTTGCAGTGAAGATCTGCTGGGCTGACCCAGACCCACACCTACCCTGGGGATACAGAAAGTCAGGGGGTAGGAGGGGATTTTAGCTATTTCATGAGGTATTGAACGACAAGCAGGCACTGAAAAAACACAAAGGCATCCAACCCTCTGAAGGTGTTTACTCAAAGGTGAATAGGTTGGTACAAGTGGCTTTCTATTTCAGCTCCTTGCAAGGGCATTTAAGAATAAACCAGGGTCTGTTTGTAACAGGAGGCTCAGGGGCTTGCCCAGGCACAACCCAGAGCACTCCATTCCAGAATGGCCATTGCTGGCATGAGCGAAGCCCCAGCTGCGGGAGCATTGCCTGTGCTGCCAGGTGGCACAAGTTCCCACAAAACAGAAATCCAGCTGGATATTTACCCTAGCCTGTCCAAGCAGGCAGTCGACATGATGTTGTGATGTGAGCCGGTGTCCACCACGGCCTTCAGCTCCTTCCCCACACACTGCAAGAGCAAGCAGAGACAGGAGATAACGTGTGGGATGCCAGACGAGAGCAGGGTGTCTGGGATCTCCGCTACACACACATCTTGGTCTCCACCAAAATGCCGGTATGTCCTAGTGCCAGCCCATATCCGTTCCACTGCACGCTTGGTGCCCACAAGGTATTACCTCATCCACCCCAAGCACACAAGATCTGGCTCTTGAGCTACTTTTTTAATAAAACAGTGCTACTAAACAACATCACGTTGGATGCCAAGCCCTTCCCCCTTCCCTGATGTCCAAGGGAAGACATCCATCACACCACTTTTCTCTGTGATGCCCAGGTGGGTGTCTGTGCCACAGCAGCCCTGAGCTGCAGAAGGAGACCATCCCCACAGCAGTGACAGCCCCCATGGAGTGCAACTTTAATCAACAGACATGGAGAGCAAGAGCACAGCTTGAGGCTGTCAGAAACAAACAAACAAAAAACCAACAAAAACCAGAAGGCTGGGGATGGACTATTACCTGGCAGCTCACCACTATGAGCTCCTCATCTTCCATTTTCCCTGAGCTGCCCAGTTTGGTTTGATTCAACTTGGTCTGCACAGAGATATCACTCTTTGGAGTCCAGCTGCCTTGGCTGCTTCGTAATTTTGATAAATTTGTCTCCATCAGGCGCTTCTGCAGGACATTATGTGGTTGCTTTAAGAAAAGACAGAGAAGAGCAGGGTGAAGTCAGAGGAAAGCCACAAAATGACCTGTGTTGCCTGCTGGATTGTGGTGCCCATAGGCCAGCGCTGCTCTCACAGGAGGGATGCCCTAAAATCTCACTCTCCCTGATTGCCAGACTACATATACTCTTCCTAGCCTACATCTATTTGCTCTCCTGTCAGCTCCAGCTTACCTAGCTTTGACTAAAGGGGCATTGGCAAGGGAATAATCCTTTCAAAATATTAACCAGAATTTGGAGGGATGTCCTTCTTTTTCCAAACCCAAGTTCAAGATTTGATTTCATGTAGTAATCAAAACAAGTCAGAATTTTCCAAGCTGGTCTTTCAGCCATAATTGCCTTCATCAGTTGATAAAGGTATTAGGAATTCTGCAGTGATGTGAAAGTTAAAAGGTAACAAATTACCTTTCCAATTACATGCCCCCTCTTCAGTATGATAGAGGTGTGTGGACTTACTGATGCTTTCACTGAGCACTTGCATTGCTGGTATAGGAAATACCCGTGTCCAGCCTCCATCTGTGGTGATGCTCTTTGTGTGAATCGACCCAGAATTTAAGAAGCTGAATTTGGTGTCTGTGCATTGGCTTTTAAGAGTGCAAGTGAAGAAGGCACAACTGCAAGAAGAGAGCTACAGATAGTGTCTATTGTCAGACCTGGTCTGGTCTTTAGATCAGAATTTGGTCTAAAATTGCCCTACATCTCTCTCCCCTCTGCATTTGTTTTTTGCACTTGCTTTTTGTGAGTAAATGGGACCAATCCTGGGTACCAAGCCATGGAAGGGAAAGGAGTGTGGGAGGAAGAGGTAAGATCATCTGAGGTAGATAGTAGGTAGGTATTCTCCAAGGAACCCAAATAATTTGTGTGGCAGCTTCTCACTTTCCCTGTCATTTCCATTTCCTCTGTGAGAAGTATGTTCCCTCTCAAGATCTCCTCCAACTGCTTTCCCAAAATCCTTTTTATGTGTAATGTTTATCACGGATAGATGCACATACTCTGCTGGAGGTGAAATGACTCTGCTTGATTATCTGCTCATTTCTCTGCCTCACTCTTCTTGCCCCCCCCTCCCTATCCTTTCCTTATGATTTTAATTTATCCACAGTGAGACCTCCTTACTTGCTTATTCCTGAATTCTTGCATTCACATTAAATATGCCTCTGTGTCTGCAGAGATACCTAAACCAGCAAACCTCCTCATCCCACGGGATTTCCAGTGGGATCAGGATGACTTTGAAAACCTCGGCTGTGGTTCCCCAAGCTGTCCAGCATGCGCCCTTGTATGCAGCACCTCATCTTTAAAATAATCTGTGCAGTGTGTTAAGTAACAGCACTTACAAAACGCTAATGCAATTTGGCATCATCCTAAAATAACTGCAACTGTGTTAGTGCTTCAGATCCTGCTGTAGGCGTAACACGAGAGGTTAAACTGGACCTGAATGATGAGATCAGTTAGATGCAGCCAACAGCAGTGGTGACCAGGATATGTAATTTCTTCTCCCACCCCCCCACTTGTAACTGTTTGTACTCCTGCATACTACCTGTGACTTGGAAGGAAATAAATTTTCATTACCATTTTCAGTTGCGGGTCCTCTGTCTGACCAGCACACTAGAGAGCACGTCCTGTGTAAAGGCAATAAAGTAGCTGTGCTCCCAACTATGGAGAGAAACCAGATCCGACATTACGCTGTCTCCTCCACATACAAAAATTAACAAAGTTCCAGCACTGCTCTGGTGACCACTGCCTTCCCTGTGAGACTGAACAGTAGAAACCAGTAATACTTAACTAGATTAAAGGCAGGCAGACTGGTTCCACCAGTAATGGACCCTGTGCTGTGGGATGAGCAAATCAGTTTGCAAGTGAGGACTCCCTTACATGAGGCAAAAGCTGTAGGTGCACAGTCAGCACTGTGATTACTTCCAAGGCTCCTCATCTGAGCAAAAACGCAAGCCAGGGTTTGCTGACAGTGGATGGCATGTCCTTCTTACCCTTTCTGCTTGCCTGAACTCAGGCACACATCTGGAGGACTACTTCTTCACATCGTCCAAAAATAAACAAATGAAGGGATAGAAAACTGGAGAAGTAGATGTGTGAAGTTCCTGCCTGGCCAGAAGATAGCCTGTTGCACAGTGGTCACCTCGTGCCCAGTCTCACTCAGCTAGGACCCAGAGAAATTTCTGAATGGCATCACCTAGAGCAGTCTGGGTGCTTGTCTGATTTGCCTAGCCTCAATCACGTTACCAAATGCCTTTGAAAGAACAGGCTGGAGAAGAACAAGTTACCAACACGCTCATCATTGCTGTTAAGTGTCATCTACCCTTGATTTAAACCTAATTTTTTTGTACAAGTTCTCCTGTGGATGGTTAACCATATGCATATAGGGGTTTTCTCAGGCCCTGGTTTTATGACTCTTATATGGGATCCATCACTGAAAGTAAAAAATTCAGTACTCAGCGAACATGAGTTACTACCACAAACAGGACTGTCTTTTCTTGATGCTTGATGCTTTTCTGAAAGCTGCAGTGAATCCTGCCTTCAGGAAGACAAAACTTGCTTATGTTGTGCTCCAGTACAGAAATAATCTAGCACGAGGTGGCTGAAAAGGTTCCCTGCAGCACCATCCTGTCTCAGGCTATTAATTAGTTTACTTTAACTTGTATTTCCCTTGACTTTTATGTGCAACAGAATGAGGACTGTTAGTCACAGAGATGACTCAAGTGATGGATACGTACTTGATAAACAGATAATGTGCCAGGGGACATTTCCAAGTGCACATTTCCTGGAATACCGCAAGCAGGCCGTGGCTGGGAGGGTGGCAGGGGAGGAGAACCTCTCTGTGACAGTGATGAAGAAGGCAGCTGTGTTCTCTCTCCAGCACGGGCTGGCCACACAGCCAGGACTGGTGTTTGAAGTAACCCAGATTACTTGGTACTATCTTTCTGTGCATTGTACAAAACTATTAAAAGTTTTATATAAAAAAAAAAGTTACATACTGTTGTGTAAGTGAAGAAAAAGAGAGTTATTTCCTAGTATTTGGCACAACATAAAAACAAATTAGGATTTTTTTCATAAGACGTCTCCCTTTCCATCCCTGAGACTTTGTAAAAACCTAAAAAAGCCACAGCAGAAACCTAAGTCAGTGGACTGACTTCAGCTATTGCTGAACCTATTTACCACTGCCTGTCAAAACCACAAAAATTCTATCCAGTTTTGTTCCTCTCTAATTTATAAGCAAGCACATCACTGCAGCTTGCAGTATCCATCTCTCTGGTGGGTTTCCCACTGTTTTGGCTTCTAGATCTCGGGATAACAAGGCCTGTCAACAGCAGTTTCACTCAGGTGGAGATGCAAGTCAGGGAAGATGCCAGCCCCTCCCCAGACCCATCACAGGAGGTTTGCCCTCTCCTTTGTACCTAGACAGTAGAAAAAAGGAGTTTTAAACACACCAACAGAGATTGTCCCAAGAAATAACCAGTTTCTGTCTCTTCCCATCCTTCATCCAAACACACACCTCTTTTACCAGCAGCCTGTGCTCATGGGTTGTCAGCCTGTCTCGCAGCAGGATGAGGTGGGACAGGAGAAGCCCCCTGCTCCCCTGCACCCCCTGGGTGCCTGAGCAGTGGCCAGGGCTCTGACCAAGACAGTGCACATAACATCAACGTTTTTTGCATTTTAACCAGGATACAGCAAACTCTGTAGAGCAAAGAGTGGGAAAGGGGGGAAAACAGAATGCACTGTCATATTGCACCAGCTACAGGAGCAGGGGACAGGGTCACTGGGACACCCAGCACTGTGCTGAGTGCCCAGGTGCCCTTGGGAGGTTCTGAGGGCATTTTGGGAGGGGAAATGCTTTCTTTTGTTGTTTGTTACTATTTATAACTGTTCCTCAGCTCATAAAGTGACATAGGACTGTTTCAGGCAAAGCCCCTTCAAACTGGTCCTGCGGCTCTTGCAGGCGAGGGCAAAGCATCAGAGCATGAGGAGGAGCTGCCAACAGCCAGCACATCCTGCCCAAGTCAGGTAGGGGGTCACGGATACAGGGTCAGGAAGCCCAAATCCCAGCTAACGACCACCTCATGCCAATTTTCTGGCCTTTGTGGAGGAGGTTAATAGTGAGGCATTGAAACAAAATAATTACTGCTCTGCATATTCAGGCCTATGCTTGCCAAATTCGATGCAATGTATGTTATGCTGTAGTTTGGTCTTATAACAGGCAAACAAAGTGGAATACATTATGGGAGCAAGGAACTAGAAGAGTTCAGTCCAACCCAGAATAATGCACTGCGAAATATCAGAGCTGTAACATAAATAATGACAACAAGCATTTATCAAGCCTGCCTATGTGGGGCATCACCAGGAATGGTGCTTCAGAAGCTGAGCACACAGAAGCTGGGGGATGCCTCCACACCCACTCCACTGACCTGCTGTTGTCTCGCTGGGCACAACACCCTGTGCACTGCAGACAAAAGGAAGGAGGTTTCTCCCCAAAATCAGAGTGGTCACTCCAGCTGTCACCCTTACAGACAAGGTCTGTCCTCACCGCCTGTCCCCGTCTCTAGGGAGCTGTTATCTCCTCTCTCCTGCTGAGGCCACTGGAAAACCCCCTCGGGAAACCCTGCATTAATAACGCCAGTAACGCCTAGCTTTAGACAGGAAAATGCGCTGCTTCCTAAGGAGGTATGCAGTTATTAACAAGAAAGACATACAAATTCTCTGGGTAAAGACCCTTGATGCTCTGGGCCTTCTGACCACATAACTCAACCCCTCTGGACCTGGACCTCTCACTCATGGGGTCCCACATTTCTGAGGCTCTTGGTGCTTTTTTCCAGTCTCAGAGACTCATTATCTCCTGCTCCTCCTGGGGACAACTCTTGTGACATCCAGGCAGCCACAGCACCAGGGAGACACGCTGGGTGCTCCTGAGGTGATGCTCACCTCCATCCTGGCTGCGCGCAGGGTAAGCACAGCAGTGCTGCAGCATTGCTTCGCTGCAACAAAACCCACTGTAACAACTCTGAAATTCATGACATCTTCTCTGGGGCTGCAGGAACACGCCTGAGCACATGCCAGTGCTGTCGCTTTGGGGACTTCTCATACACCCCAGCATCCAGGCCATACGCCCATATGCTTCCAGGCATATAGGGCAGGAAGCTGTGGCCAAAGCAAGCCCTGGCCATGTGTGCCCACTGTCCCATCACCCCTCGCTGTGGCATGGGGACAAGGTGGTTTTGCAGTGGGGTGGCCCATGCCAGCTCAGTTTTCACACCCTCCCCAGCCAGAGACCCACCATGGCCTGGTTAGCTGGGGTGGGTAGTGTGCCTCTGCCACCCCACACCTCCTTTTTATCCTTGGAGGGTATCAGGAGCTGTGGACCTCCCCAGGGCACATCTCTGAAGAGAGCCCTTCCATACAGACCCTCCTTGCAGGGGCTGTGGGTGCAGCAGGGCCAATGCTGCAGCTGCGCTGGGCACAAGAGCAGGGAGGAAACCGAAGTGACATTTCTGTGACCAGAGCTGTGGCGAGAAGCCCCATGGTCTGCCCCAGCACCAGGGCCAAACCTGATCCTCACTGCTGTGAGGACAAGGACTTCAGTGCTCAGTGTCCTGCTACCTGTTGCCACTTTTGTCTGGGCAAAGCAGAAATTCCTGTCATCAGGGTCTCAGCCCTGCACACTGGGTCACTGAGCCATAACATGTTATTTAGACTCTGCTGATAATAGTAATAACACCACTACCACGCTCCAAAAGGCACTTGGTAGCTCCCTGACAGGGAGCTGCCGTTCAATGGTGACCAGGAAGGGCCCTTCTGAGCCTTTCCCTGAGCAAGAGCTTCACTCCCTACAACCACAAAACATTTGAGACGTCAGAAAAATCACCTCTGTGTTCACTGCAGAGAACAGCCAACTCATTCCACTTACCTCAGCCAGGAAGAGCCAAGCCTAACCCATCTGAGCAGAAAGGGTGTGACAGAACAAGACTACCCCACTAAAAATAAAAAGATTCACTTTTTTCAATGAACCTGTATCAAGAATGGAAAAAATAAAATATTGTGTGTTACAAGGTGCAAAAATTTTGCAACAATTGGCCAAAAAAAAAAGTAGTAAAGGAGTTTTCCTTGGTAGGATATATTTTCTAGATTTTTGATCTTTACATCAAAACTTTTGATATTACATTTAAACATCATTTTCCATTAGAGAAAGCTCAAACATTTGTGCACATTAATATATAGAAATGCTCTCCGGCCCCTGGACATGATTTTATGTCAGTTACGGGATCACATGGATCATTGCATATGTAAACAGAATTACATATCTTATTTTAAAAAAATATATATGCATAAGCCTTATTTCAAAGTGTAGTCTTGGCAAGTTTACCTTTTGAAATAGTAGTGACTGCACTCTATCAAATCTTGTATCATCATATGTTGTGTGCATATATGCTTCACAGACAAACATATATGTATATATGTATGTATTATATGAAGCCATTTTGATTTACTCTGATTCAGAGAGGATTTCTGTCCTGAAAACAATATCCTATTTTCAAATAAAATTAAAAAAAAAAAAAAAAAAAAAATAAAAAAATTAGATCCAAGTGCCAGGCATCTGAAAGCACCTACTAGCAAAAGGCAACCCTGGTGATAACTATCGTCACCTTTCTACTCCCTTCCCGTTACATACAAAAGCCTCATTTTAAAAATCAATTTCCACAAGGAACCAACTTCTCCTCCTAACAGAGAAACGGCATGAAGAAAAAAAAAAACCACACACAACCAGCATGACACTACCAGCTTCTTAAGTCTCTTTCTAGTAAACACAATAAAGCCTTACAGTATCTTTTGAAGTCCCCAGCTTCTTCAGCCCATCCAGAGGGAGGAGATCTGCAGAATCCTTGTGAATAAACTGAACCGCCTGCTTCATCCTCCTCTGCTGGCGGAGAGATGCTGCTTCCCTTATTTCCACTTCTTTTCTACTCGGCTCCGTCAGGATACCTGAATAAAACATCTTTCCACCACGTACAGCTCACGTCTCAAAGATGCGCCTCTCTGAGAGATGGAACCGGGGAGATGCTCTATCGCCTGCGCTTTATAACCAGAGCCTGATGACGCTGGGAGACCAGCAGGTATTCCAGCCATCGCCACTAAGTAAGGAGGGGTTGGGCACATTGCAATACGTTGCACAAACAACGGCGGGTGAGCTCAGGCTCAATCTAAGGGAATAAATCCATGCTGTTCCTCCTCACTGCCTCTCCTGAAAGTGAGATTAGCCTCAGACAGCCAAGAGCTCTCAAAGCCCCCCAGCAGCCTCACAGGCAGAAAAGTGAGCACTGGAACACCAGAATGACAAGGCTGCCTGGGGGGTCTTTGAGAGCTGCAAACAGCCCCGAGAGCCAGCACACTTCCCAGCCAACCTCTGCAGGACAGCATTTTTTGTCCTGGACAGGGAGTTTGGAGTGTCACAACAGGTGACAGCTGCCCAGCATCTGTGTGGTCCTGGATGCCGCTGCCCCACAGGGCTGGGGTCATGCAGCCCCACAGGGACCATGCTGAGGTTTGCTAGCTTATGCCTTGGGCCAGCAGGGTTAGGGCAGGCTCTGGATGCCACTGGCCTCACCGAAGCATTGCAGGCACCCATCTGTATCATCACTGTCTTCTCAAGTCCCCAGGAAGGGCAAGGGCTGCCACAAAAATTTTCCCAGCCAAATTGGGGCACCCAAATGTGGTTTTACACAGAGTTCCTGTGTAAACAGGACAGCAAACAAACATACAGGTACAGCACAATTTGACTAATCACTAGCATCCACGCTACTGATTACCATATCAGAGCAAAGCTTTGCAAAGCAGATAAAGTTTTGCAGCATTCATGCTGCTTGTCTGTTGATCCAGACATCACTGAAGTCAGTCTTGCTATAGTTGCTTATCTCTGATGCCAGACAATGCTGGGAAGGTTTCAAAGACATGTTAGAGGGTGAGGATGTGGAGGATCTTGGATGTCTGGGGGTATTCTTTGTCCTTCATGGGCAGCTCAAGGCTTCTAAGAAGCAAAGTCCTTCTTTCTGGGGCTGAGCTGTCCTTTAGTTTTACTAAATCATGAACAATACCAGTCTCCAGTAAAATTTCACCACCTCATTAAATCAAAGTGTATAACATGAAATAACACACATTAACAAATTTAATACGCTTTCATACTATACAGACTGATTGAAGCAATAGGGAAGGGGATTTTCTTAAGAGAACTCACAGCACATGGGTTTCATTCACTGCAACAAAGAGTTTTTAAGTGACTTACTACCTCTCACCAGAAAGAAACACTTTTTAGTTCTTTTTCTTTTTGCTTTTTCCCCAGAAGAGTTCACACACTTTCCAAAGCTCAGCTGGGGCACTCACCCGAACCTTCCGCTTTCCAGGTAATATGTTACAAGGAATAGGTGCAGGAGAAAATTCAGCTCTGCCTCAGAGTACAGATCCAGAAAGACCCTACGTGGCTTTGGTTCTTGTTAAACTAAGACACCTCCGATATGCTAGATGAAGCACAAGAAAAGCAGAGCTTAGCCCAGGATTTATGCGAATCCTGACTTCCAGGGCATGCCTGACCTTTGGGAGGAGCTGGGATGCTGAATCCCTTTGCTCTCCCCACCAACACAGCTTGGACTCACCAAGATACCATCAGCTTTTGGCCAGCTTCAGGGAAACACTTCTGTCTGACAGGAAAGGGACAGCGGAGGACAGAGGAAAATACTTCGGAAAGAGACCCAAAGTTACTTGGAGGAAAGAGGAAGAAGGGGTTCCCCTGAAAGCAGTCAGGGAAAGACATTCCCCTTGCAACAACTGAGATATATTGACTAAAAAGAAATAAATGGAAGCCATGAAAATGCCCAACAGAGTCGTTTTAAATGGCAGCACCACGGTTTCTCCTTCCTCCCTCCCCTGAGCAGGGAAGGGGCCAGGCAGGATCCAGCCCCCAGCAGCCCTGTCTTCTCACCTTGACCCACACAATGGGGCCAGCCCCAACAGCACAGAACCAGTCATCTACTTCTTTATCTTGGCACATTTTAAACATAAAGCTTAGTTGACATGAGGACGCTGAAGGCGGCTGGCAGCCCCTTTGCGGGAGGGTGGCTGGCAGCCATGCCTGCACCATTGGCACCCCACAGCCCCGGCTCCTCCCGCGGGGAGCGGTGCTGCCGCTGAGTGCGGGCGATGCCAGCTGCTGCGCTGATGCCAAAGCAGCAACGCTCTGTGGGTAAACTTACACTCTGAGCTCTGCAGCCATGGCCAGACTGGATATGTTCAGCCCCTCCTCATGCGACCTGGGAGACAGGGGGAAAAAAAAAAATCGGATGAGGGAAAAGAGCACAATAAAACCCAAACCCTTTATTTCACAGCCTCACATAAAGGCCGGTACGTGTGATCCAGCCTGAGCTCGTGTCGCTGTGCAGAAGGATAACAGTGCTGACAGTCTGAAGGGGGATATAATTTTTCCTCCCTGCGCTGACTCAGCTCATTACACGACAGGACCATTGTTCCACTACCGGCAAACATGCCCAGGAGGATAAAAGCACCTTATTTTTCACCTTGGGAGCTATTTGGCACTTATCCAGCTGGTTAAATAAAGACATATGACTACATCTGCACTCTCCCAAAGGCAAGGAGACACAGAATAAAGCAGAAGGATTGCCACTGAAACCAGGAGAGAGTTTTTAATATAAAAGCTCCATGGAGGAGTGGCACTCTGCCTGGCAGACTAGCAAATGCCCAGTCAGCTCAGGCTTATGGCAAGAAGATAAAGCTGTGAGAGCAGGTGGAGCATGAAAAGCCCCCCTCACACTACACTTCTGAGACTACAACCTGCGTTTTAATTCAGCAAAGAAGTATTTAATCCAAATAATATAATTTCACTTTTGTTGCACGTCATAAATGCACCTTCCACCAACACATCAGAAGTAAATCTGCCCAGTATTCAAGAGTAAAAAATGAGACAAAGACCCTAATTCATCTCTTGATTTTTAACCCCTGGAAAGAGGAAAGTGGGAGGAGCAGTAAAAGTCATCTGCTCAAGTGACGCAGGATTCATTGAAATATGGGCTTAGTTTGGATACTCTGAACCCGGTGGTTAACTTCTGAGTCGGTCATTTGTTTGCAGCAGATCAGGCAGGGGTATCACTCCTCCCTCTCTGTGTAGTGTGTCTAAATAAGGGCAGATTTCAGAAAAATTCCCATCTGCTCACTGGAGACAGGTCTGTGCATGACCACTGCCCCTCACCCGAGAAAAGCCGAAAAGAAGAAAACCTGCCTTTCTTGCTCTCTTCCTGACTCCAGAGCAGCACACGCATTTCTCTGCACAGTATTACATCAAGGCCAATGACAAAAAATGGCCTCACAAGCCTGAGATTGAGAAAACCCCTCCAGCCTGGGGGCCTGGCTCTGCTTGAAAGCCAAGATGCCATTGCTGCCAGCCCAACAGGCAGCACATGCTGGAAACCGCATGTGCTGGAGACTAGAGGCAGATGGTCACCACCCAGGACATCTGTTGGCCCAGCAAAGCTAAGGGGTGCCTTTGTCCTCAGTTTCCAAGCCCACTGCAAAGAGAAAACAGCGGGAAATGCTGCTCTCCCAGCCCTTCCCACACGCCCTTTGCTATCACAGCTAGGGACGGGGGAAGGCAGCATCAAACAGCAGCATGAGCGCCCAGAGGGAGGGCAGAGGAAAGCAGTGCTCAGGAGCTTATTAGCAACCTTACATGGAAGACAAGCAACATCGATCCTGCCTGCAAATACCATTTGCTTTACAAGTGATGTCAACCGACTGAGATAAACCCCAGCAATTTAATACTCCCACTTACAGCTGATTTATACAGGCTTAGTACCCAGTCATGCTTGCAGCTTAATCAGCGTAAGGAAAGAGGAGCTGCAGAGTTTTGTTCACACCATTTCATCTCTTCTCTGAAAGAAAAGGAAAGCAGCAACAGGCAAAGAGGAAGTGGGTCAGTCCTTTTTATTTTTTCTTTTCTTTGATTTCTCATCTTTCCTTAAAAAGAAGTGCTTTTTTAGTGGCTGCCACATCCTGAAAAGATGGAGACATGCCCCGGAAAACTCAGAAGAAAGGACAGAGTGGTATGATTTAACAGAAACAGAAGCAGCAGCAGGCAAGAGTCCCAGAAAGAATAATTTACCCCAGCACAAAGAGAAAACCTTAGAGAAGGAGTCAGTTTCCAGGGGGAAGACTGTGACGAGCTCTAGAAAATGAAACCACAATAGCTGATGTAGAAAAATAAGTTATTCTGTCCATCTGTGCTTGATATGCAAAGGTCAGCTCTAGCGTACTCAGGAAAATAATGGGAATAATTTGGAGAGAAGAGTCTTTTTCAAAAAAAGGTTAGATACAAAACTCCAGAAGGATTTAGCAAGCTTCTTAATCATCATTTGTAGTAAAGGAAAGACTACAGATAGAGCTGGAGAAATCCTATAGCATACAAAGGTAGAATCAGGTTGAGATTCCTGGGAGACATGGCCCATTTTGTACAGTAACCCCACACCCACTGTGTCTCCAGTGCTGACCAAGAGCAAGGACCTCCTGAGCTGGGATACAGGCCCCATCACAAGCTCAAGCATGTCAGAGAGACAGCTGTTCCCAGGGAAGCTCTCCCTGCTTACCCTGTGTGCAGCTCCAACCTCCTTTTCCCTGTGCATGTTCTGTGCAGAGCGAGAGTTAGTGGCAGCAGGCATGGAGCAGGGGCTCCGATGATCCCAGGAGAGGAATCAGACATTGTGCAGCTTCTCAAAGGAGATTGAACTGTATTTATCTGTCTAGTTCTCTTTGTATACTGAGACAACAGGTGAATGATAGTTTCAGGAACACAAAAACTGCACGTCAAGCCAAGAGGTTAAAATGGCAAGTCTTGCAAGAGCTCCCTTACCTTTACATTTCCTGTTTTAAAGAGGCTGAAACACATTTCTAAGAAAAATAAAAGCATAGGAAGAGTTGGTCAGGGAAACAAATGATACACTTCTTAGTGTCTTCTACTGTGTACCTCAGTGCCAGCCAACTCCTGGCTGGGAGCGATTTGTGGTAAGAACAGGGTCTGCCTCTGGAGCTTGCAAAGCTGTGCTGATAACTGTGCTGCACTGGGAAAATGGGCTGAGCCCCTTCCAGGTCCCATGTGAGCCAGGGAAGAAGCTGCAGGTTCCATGTGCTGGCAAAGGGGCAGGCGGGTGACTTGGAAAAGGTGCCAAGTGGAGACGAGAAGCTGGCAGGTGACTTACCAAGCACTGGGGAAAGGGTGAGAGGACAACACATGAGGGCTGGTATGGGAGACAGAAAGCCTGGCCTTTGACCTCCACATCATAGAAAAAGCAGGAGCAACCACAGCTCTTAATGGAGATAACAGTGACTGCTGTGCATTGAACTGCACCACTCCTGCCCCCAGGGGCAGGCAATGGGGCTGATCATGCCCCAGCATCACTCACTAACTGGTTTCCTCCAAGACAAGATCCAAGCACAACTCAGAAGGTGTTGCTGCTACGAAACCAGCTGCACACACAAGCACAGACATAGCCACTGGGCCTTTCAGAGCTTTCCATGGAGCTGAAGACAGCAAGGAACTTTTCTCTCACGCAAAAAGAAAAATTAGTATATCTTTCTCTCCCAAAATGTCCCTTGCCTGGCTTTCTATGGGAACTCCACCTGGGCAGGTGGGCAGGAAATGGTGTACATAACAGGCAGGTGATGTTTCTCCCCAGTACATATTCACACTAATCTCTGTTTATTTTGTGCAGTAATAAGGTTATTCCTGTATAAAATCTTCAAAATGATTAATTTTAAGGAACATTAATACATGCTAGTTCACACCCTCCCACATGTATGCTAGAGTTGAACTGCAAATATTTATTTTTAAATAAGCTACACATATATTCAAGGTGCCAACCATAACTACATCATTCAGACTTCCCAAACCTTAGGGAATTTCTCTTCCCCTCCCGTCCTGCAAAGGCAGTTTGTGTGCTGAAGGCTTCCTCTGCTGCCGGGGCATTCCACGCCATAAATTATATATTCAGGTCATTAAAGAAATAGGAGGGATCTTGTTAAGGCTAAAGCAGTGCGAGTCATTTCACGCTACACAAACACAATTTTCTCACTCCTTTCCTAACTTTCCAGAAGCCCAACACCCAGAGACCAAGGAGCAGCAGATCCAGGCACACAGGAATGCTGCTGCTGCTGCTCAAGATCCCTGAGCTCTGAGAGGCAGGAGGAAGAGGGCGCTGCTTTTCTTCACATCGAGTCCAGCAGGAACTGCTAAGAAATACTGGAGAGCTTGTTGTCGCTCCCTGAAAGGCACGGGGGTGGCTCTGGGAGGTGGGACAGGGCAGGGAGCCCCAGGAGATAACTATTCGAAGCTGAGTTCTGCAATGAAAAAGATCACATTTACAATCAAGCAGTGTGGTTGGCATACCCTGGCTTAGCCGAGAGCGAGTGGAAGATGTTGTGCAATAGGTAGATTCAGAGTCTCTCCACAGACCCAGCTCACAGCACCTGAACAAAGAGCCTGACAACAAACTGTAAAAAACAGAGCTTCAGATGGTACCAAAGGGGTGTACTGGGCTGAACAGCAACCTTCCCACAAGGCTGCTGAATAATTTTTCTGAGTCTACTCCTGTTGACTTCTTGAAATTGTTCACAGACGCCCCTAGCAAAGAGATTATGGACTCCCCACATCAAGGGAGCTGTGAAATGCTTTCACTGTCATTAGCCATTGGACTATTAACACCTGAAAAACAGAGTATTCAAGACACTGATAAATGGGCATTGCAAGAGCAAGAACAGCACTGAATTTGCTGAGAGATATGCCATTGTTTTGACCCCCTCCTATTTTTCTTGCCCAGTCAGCAATTTTTTCACTTTCTTCAGCCTAAGGGACAAAGGTTCTGCACAGCAACCGTTACAAAGCCCCACTTATGCTAGCAGCCAGCAATCTTTCAGTGTTTTGTGGACACAAAGGAGTCCATTCTTGGTCTAAATACTCCAACATAACAATCCATTTCTATCCACTAAGGCATTTAACTACCTGCTCAAATGCTCTGCTGAATGGGGACTACAAGCACAAGGCTCTCTGGGAAAAACTCCCCCTTCCCAGCATGGCGAAAAGTCACTCCTTACTACACAAAATATCTGTATGCACACAAAATCACGTGGAATATTTGTTAGAGCAACAGTGCTGAAGTGAAGCCTTTTCAGTGCTTAATGTATACATATGCCTGGGAAACTTGGGCGATTTGTGTTTGCTTAGAGATCTGTGTGGCTAATTAATTATAAGGCAGCTGGTCAAATTTTTCCTTGAGCATTAGTGGAGATGCAGCAGGGATACATGATGCTCAGAAAGACATCCATGCCTAGCTACAGTCACAGAAGTAATTTACTAACTTCATCCTAACCTGGCAGCAAGAAGTTTTAAATATTTATCCATTGATCGATGCAAACATGGAACAATAGTTGGTCATTTTCTCCTTTGTACTTTCTTTTCCAACTAATAAATTATTCTCAGAAACAACTGGCACCATGGGCAGGTGTCCAGGGGGCCAGGAGAAGACAGCATCACATTCATTTTCCACTATGATCTAAAAAGTGCCTTGCTTCCTGTTAGCCAAGGTGGTTATGTCCAGGATTTTCTTCCCGATAACCCTGTGTCTCCATCAGTGTGAAATGCATGCTGGCTCCAGGGTAAAAGGTGAGGTGCTGTGGCAGTGTGTGAGGCCACAGACTCTGAGCTCTGCCCTGACCACACAATGACAGGGCTGAAGTCATTGCTGAGCTGGGAATGACTGTAAACAAAGAAGGCTTAAGCAGGAACAAGATAAGAAAAGTATGGCAGCTTATACAGCAGAAGAGATCTTTTAAATCTCTTGCCTTGGGTGATGAGTTCAGAGCTGGCACTGAGGTGTCCAGGCACAGTGAAGCACAAGTATTGAAAACTCCCTGCTACAGGAGGGAACTCTTAGTCCTGAAAGGAGTTACGGAAACCTTTTAAAAGCTCTTTGTTTTTGCTCACTTTCTAGCTAGAAAACTTTCCTCTGACCAAGTATAAATCCGCTGCAAAGGTACTTCTCATTCCAGATGCTTTGGAGTGGTATGATTCCTGAATAGCAGTACTTGGGGAGAGGGAGGGGAAACTCCTCAGGCAACCTCTGTGAAGTTTACCTCCTGGAGAACACAAATCTCAGAACATAATTTAAAACCAAACAAAAAAATGATCACTTTGCTTCCAGACCAGGACTAGTACAGGTCAGCTGTGAAACAGTATTGCCTTTTAAAAGGTTCCTGTACAGTATACCCAGCTCACCAGGTGATGGTGACAAAAATGACAGAGTATCTCCAGTGATGAAGTAAGCCAGCTGAACAGAACTGGAATTTCCCAGCTCTTCTGCAAAAGCCCTGAGAACAGGTGCTCACTTCAACTCGTGCCAATGTGTGATTCACCAAGGAACAACATTCTTACTATACTTTAAAAAGACTGACTGTGAAACTCTTTTGCCTCTACCAGTTACAGGAGTATTCATAGAGGGATTTCATGTCACAAATATTTCCACTCTCTTATGGAGCTTGGATGTAAGACTAAGCTTTTCACCCCTCCTTCAGAGGAGAGGAAGAGGGGGTAGGTTCTTTTGTACAGGTTCTTGTCAAGTCTGGAATTGCTCTAGTTTCCCAACAGATGACTAATGAACTCAAGATTAGAATGCTTTAAGCTAAAAAAAAAAAAAAAAAAAGTAGTATTTTGGAACTCAAAGCATTCAAATCCTGAGTTCACCCAATGTATCTGAACATCTTCATTAACATAATGAAGATGAAATACTTTAACATAAATTAAAATCTGAACCTTAGATATTTTATAGTACCCATTTAAGATAAAAATATGATTTACATCAACATTTAGAGAGGAGGTCACCACAGTTAGTCAAACACAGGATCTCTCACCTCTGTGGAGCTCTTATGTTTATTTTATGAAGGCAAGACTTCCAACGCTCTCAAGTGCTACAAGTATAAGTGAGCTACCATTGTATCCCCCTCCACACGGCATATGCAAAACTGCAGCAACTCATAACGGGTAAGATTTAGTGAGACATGTTACTGGATACTCAGTGCTAATATTTGCTAACGCACAGAATCGTCAACAGTACTTCAATGTAACTCTCCTAACACAGAGGTTGTGTTTGCCATGTTGTGGTTTGGTTAAATATCTTCACCTTCAAGTCTAGTCAGCTGAAAGATGCTTTAGCTCTCACTATGTATGAAAAGGAAGCCAGCTGCCCCAGGAGACCGGGAGCTTGTGCACTGTGGGTACGAGCAATGAGACACAAGGTGCTATTGATTACCTGCGCTTTGAGATGTTTCTGCCCTACCTTGGGTATAACTTACTGCAAGATCATCTGTCCAGCCACTGACAGGAGTCAAGCTGTGATTGAGCTGAGCAACTTTCTCTGAATTGGAGGAAATCAGTAGCTGATTATACACACAATTTTATTTCCAAAGACAAATGTTCAGAGTTCACTATTGACATCTGTAAGAACTGAGTCACGATAGGGATGGGGTCAGGCAGAGTATCAGAATCACTCACTGTTCTCAGAAGTAAATAACAGCAACTGAAGTTATGCATTCACAGCCCATTTCCTCCAGCTTCCTTTGAGGTTTATTCTGCCTGGCAACCTGCACATTTCCTCACTAGTAATTTGGAAAAGAAAGGGGAAGGGCTTTGACCGATGGTCAGAATTCAGTTCAGAAGAGGGTGTCCTCTCACTGCAGAGTGGTTGGCACCAAGAGCTGCTTAAAAAAGGAAATCTGAATTGTATATTTTGGCTAACAGTGCCAATGCACTCAGTAAAGCTGCCTAGAGCTCCTGTTACAGCTACCCAGAAGAACACTTCACCCCTTGGTGCACGTGTCCCACAGAGTTGCCAGTGGACCAGAAAATACTCCTTCAGATTTGGTGGAATCTGAAGCCAGATGGCTGAAGCCAGCCCAAAGGTAGCAAGATGCTTTTCCTTGGGACATTCACACATCTGTGCAGGAAGACAGAAGCACACCATGAGCTGTTGTGTTAACGAAGCCCCCAGGTTTCATCAGACTGTTTGTTTTAGGCATCCTGGTACAAAAGACCTAACCCAAAACGTACCGCTGTTTGGCGGCATGGGTTTCAACTGCTTTTTTTTATTTCCACATGCTGCCCTCTCGTGGGGAGCCCTGCGGATGGCACCTGCTGCCTTGGCACTGCCCCGAGCCCTGTGGCACAGGCAGCACAAACAGGGCAGGAACACAGTGAGCTGCCATCTGCCAACACCCCCAACAGCAGCCTCACGTGGGCCACCACAACCTATGCCTCACTACCACAGCTCCCCAAATCCTCAAAAATCTCCTATTTGAGCCCCTCCCCAGTACGCCAGGCAAGAATGGACCCTAAGAGGTATCTGATGGAGGGATGAGGCTCTAGCATCTTATACGAAGCAAGTGCCCACAGCAGCCCTAAGCCAGACCATCTTCTGCACAGATACTACGTCTCCATTACTGCATGTGGAAATATATCCTGCTGGCACAGATTGCTATAGGCCTTTGTTATCCGCTCCAAGAGCAAATGAGGTCAAGTTGGACATGTGTTCTGTACAGAGCTGGAACAGGTATTTGTAATGGGCTCATTTCAGCACTGCTGCATCCATCTCACACCACAGGCCCTGGCTAATGGGCTTTCTGGACTAGCCGAGGAAGACAGCAATGCCTGCAGTGTTAAGTGTTCAGTTCCTAGAGCTAAGCTTCCTTCTTCCACTGAATGAAGTTGCTGTTCTCAGCATGGATAAGCCTTTTCAGGTTTTATTTTTGTAAGTTTGCTGAGAGAATTAGCACCTACGGGAGCCGGGGCGCAACAGTTTTGCTATGTAAGCCAGACAGGCCCCCTGAGCACTTTTCTGCCAGCCCTGTTTTTCATAACTGGGACCTCTCCGCTTTTCCACACAGCCTCTCACACCAGCACTACATCAGTAACAGCAAACTGGGGGCCACTAGAATTCATGAGCAGGGTTTTGTCACAGACAGGCTTGTCTGTTGGACCCAGAGACGCTGAATACCCGGTTTTCTGGAGTGCTTTCTTCATTTCCATATTAAACCCCAGAAAAATGATCCCCTCTCTTACCCTAAGCTGCTATCCATGGCTGGGTTTTACTCCAGCCAGCGCCTCCAGAAGCCAGCTGAGCTGGCATTTTGCAACAGGCCTTCCAGCTGGCAATGGGACATATGTAGCTACAGAGCTTCATCGCAAACAGGGTGTGAGGCAGATGCTAACGCAGTGACAATCAACTCTTAACCTCTTACTCTAAATCCAGAGCAAACTGTGGCTCCCTGTTGCACCACACTAACAGCAAACAGTGCACAGCTAAAGGACTTTTGGTGCCTCCAAAGCAAATGTGAGGTGGTTTGAAGTCTCATTTGCTCTTTTGCTTAACCTCAATTCTTTCCTGCTTTTTTGGGGCACATAGATGGAAACAGAAAACTGCAAATAACAGATGCTCAGCCTTGCCAGTCCTACAGCAGCCCCCGCGGACGGCCAGCACACCAGTGACAAGCCAGCAGGCTCCTCAGCTGCAATGCTAGCCAGTATCAAGTGCCCCATGTTGTCCTAGCCCTGTGCTGCCTGCTCCACTGCCTGAACATCTTTTCACACACCTCTAAGGCTCCCAACTTCAGAGACTTCCTTTTCTCATCTTTGCCCAGGCACACGTGTCTATGCCCCAAGCTGGCATGCACAGCCCTGCACCAAGTGCAGAGCTCCTGGAGAGCCCCTCCGGGCCAGCCAGCCCTGTCCATGCTCATGCAGGGGCCCCTGTGCCACCCAAGCTGCCTGCTGCCAGGGCAGGGCATCAGAGGCTGTCCTGCTGAGAGAAAACCCCTCATCATTGCACTGCAGGTGGCTGCTCCCAAAAAGGATGAGGGGAGGCCTGGGCAGGCAGAGTCAGTGCCTCCTGCACATGCTGCACTCCACCAGGCACCCACACGTACAGCCCGCTGCGCCCACCCTGCCTGCCATTCCTCTCCACCCCAGTTCATATCCTGTGCCAGCTTGCTGCTTTTCTTAAACTTTTCTTTCTGCTCAAGAACTGTATTTTTTGCATTCTCTTTTCATGACAGCAGTTGCACACACAGCTATGTTACTGTCAAATACATACATACACAGACACACAAATGTACGTATGTGTGTGTATTTAACATGCCCCTACATTTCTCCTGAGCTTATGTCCAGATAGAGATTCTCCATCCAACTCACACCAGGGCTTCCTGTCCATGCTTAGTAATTTGTTTCATTTCTTCTAGCACAGCAAGAGGGAAAGAATGCACAAAAACCATTCAGGCTACCACTGCTACTTTAGATGCAGGCACAGAAGATGAAGCTTTCTCTAAACCTAGTCAAGCATAAACATGCTCTGTACATTAAGTGTTTCATGGATGCTTGTAATGGTCTTGGTATAACATGAAGCACTTGACTAAGAACTACTAATCAACAAATTGCATCTCAAGTGACCACTTTGGAATATTTCAGCTTCCAATGCAACTTTTTCTCTCCTTAAAACTATGAAGTCCTTACTTCCTTATCCCCAGAATCATCACAGATGAGAAATTTCATGGCACATGATTAACATCCAGGTTTGTAAGTCTACATTGCCTAATGAATAAGCTTCCCAGTGGAAAAAGCAGGCTTCAGTTGCATTAAATCAACTTTAGCAGCTAGCCAGTGTGAGGAAGTTTCCTTAATTTTGTATTTATAGACATGTTCAATAAGCAAAAAATATTTCAAGGTCATCTTTTCTGATCTATTTTTTTTTCATTGTGTACTGAACAGGTTTTACTTCACAGACTTCAAAAAATTTATTAGCCTTCAAAATTTGTTTAATCAGAGCAACAGCTGCACTAACATGTATATTTAAACAGATAAAGGGCTTTTTTCCTTTCTATAACACTTAAAGTGGTTTAATGAGGTGGTTTGAAAGAGCAATGTGCAGAAAGTCATACATAATTTGCACTGACTTGGAGAGAAACTAGATGAACTTACCTTCTGAGAGTGGAGTCTGTCCCTTGAACACTTAAACTCCTCCTGGTTTTGCCACAGGTGCTATATTCGTATTACTGCTCACGGGTGTTCTACAGTGACAGCAGGGTACACGTTGTGGAGATCAGAACTCCATAACAGACAGTAAAAACCTACCTATGAGCAAAATAATTTTTCAAACTAAATGGGCAGTGTTGTAGGACAGGTTGGTTCCAGGGATGCCTAGAAACAAATCTACTTGTACCAGTCCTGAATTTGGACCAAATTCTCTAAGAAGTACTTGTATGTCTCCTCCAGCAGCAGCCTTGTGTGGTTTGAATGGGGCAGCATTAAAAGGAAGATAGGAAACGTAGGTACATTTTAGTTGTGACATGTTTCACATTCAGCATTTACAGAATATTATCTATATACATAATAGAAAATCATTCCATTTAAGTTTAATTCAGAAATATTTGTGGACTGCTATCCTTGCATTGTTCCCAGGGACTATTGTAACACCATTCCTTCCTGCTTACCTGCATCAGACCTCTTCTAATTCCTGGAATTTAGGCAAGCTTCAAGTCTTGCTCTCTATATCCTGCTGTTACATATTTCTGTTATGTAAAGACCCAAAGGTCCCAGTGAGAATTTCAGCTCCCACTGTTCTGGGAGTTCACACTATAGTTCATATTGACACTCCCCATCCCAGAGGGGATCCGAGCGCTCATGTGTCCACCACTGCAATCTAGCAGGTGGCAGCAGGCACAGCATCAGGAAGAATGTTTGAATAATGCAGGTTTCTGCTATGATTAGCCTGTAGTCAACATACTTTTCCACGACCATTATATTCCTGTGTGTCATTTACTTTGCTGTCTTGACCATATAAACAAATGTCAGCTATCTACAGCTAACATATGAATTATACAGTTTTATCTTCCAAAACTGCACCAAGTGAACCTGGATGGCTACACTCAGTTTAATACAAATCAGTCCTTGCCACTGTGATCAAAAGAAGCTAAGGGTCAAACAAACAATTGAATAAATTAAGAAGATACTGGGATTATTTTTATAAAAGTTTGATAGATTGACTACAAGTAATAATCTCAACATAATATCACAGAAACAAATACAGAAAACCCTTACTAAAATTATTACAGAATAACTCATTTATAATCTTCTATGATCTAATTCTATGTATTAATTCTAAGAAATGAAGTCAGTGGATTTAATTAAAAGCTCTGATGAAACTGTGGTGTAATCTTAAAAATATCCTGGGAATTTGTGTCTTAACACAGATTTTCACCTTATTGTTTTGGTTTAGGATTTTTTATTATTTTTTTTAGGTTTAAACAAAGGGGCTTGGCTTTGTTTGCTTGTTGTGGATTTTTTTTAGAAAAAAATAATTTACAAAGTAATAAATACTTTGGAGTTACTCTAAGTAGTTTATTCTGTCTTCACACAGCTGGTTAAAACAGGTCAACTCAAACTCATCATATAGGACATATTTCCAGCATAATTATTAGAATGAATACCAGGATAATTCTGGTATTATATGAGCCAGAAATATGTGCACCACTAAATATATGAAGAACTGTATCTTTATGGGTACAGATGCAGGCTAATAATATACTACATGAAACAAAGCCATAGTAAGCAGGTGTTCCCAGGATAAAGTCTGATGTGCAATAACTTGCTACACAACCATTAATTTTTGTCTCAAAACTATTGTTTAGCACAGCAAAGACAAGTAAAATATTATCCAAGGTTTTCATGCAACTAAAAGTTTACTGGTTTGCTTCTCTTATTAAGAGTAACCATCTGACACATTTTACATTAATTTACAATCATGAAAAAGATCCTTATTCTTATCTCATGTAGGTGTCATCAGTCATCCAGTTAACACTAATTATCTCACAAGTTAAATCCTTTTTTACAAGGTTAAACACTTTTTGAATTATTTGTTGCCAAAAAATGACATCAGGCTACAACCACAAAGAAAGTAGAAAATAAAATTTCTACAGAGCCACTACCATCGCTATGAAGATACAATGCCAAGTGTTACAACATTCTGCAACAGTTATCACTTCTCCCAATAGTTAAGATGGCAAAAATTTCCTGTCCACTTTTTACTGCACATACAGGATCTACAATAAAAGGAGAAATTTTGATCCATAATGTTAGATCAAGGGTAACAGAAGTGCTTCTGAGTCATTTACTTCTTATGTAGAAAATGAACAGGGCTGTGGAGCAAAAAGGATTCTTCTTCAAGGAAGGGCAGTTTTGTTTCTCCCCAGCCTCGGACCATACGCCACCCTGATACACTCCTCTCCTCCCACAGGCAACAGTGAAAATGGCCTGTGCACACGGGGGCAACAGAGAAGCAAAGATGAGGTGCACTGTACAGACCAGTACATGCTGACCCTGGAGCAGCCATGCAGAGCCAGAACAGCGTGCCTACAGGATGAGGTGCTGTGCAATGAGCTCAAGTCAGCAACTCATGCACAGAGCAAGAAAGCCCAATTTCACCAATTAAAAGTATTTGGATGTTTCACAGTTTTTGTTTTCCTGAACCCCTGTTGAAACCAATCGCTCAGATTTGTGTGTCACCCAGCACATGAAACAGAAATACTCCTATTTGTAGCCTTCTTGGGAGGGAACACAGCAAGAACTGGCTTGCTTCCCTTGGCAGAGAGCACACAGACAGCAGCAAAGCCACTCTGCTGGGCTTGGTTCAGAAGCTGGCACACCACAGTCCTCTCCTCGCAGTGCCACACCAGCAAGCCTTTAACTCATCCATGCACTTGGATCAGAACTGCAGCATCTCACCCATTTCAAAGAGTTCCATTGCCACTGGGAGATGGTTGATGGGTCATTGCACCTCACTGACCCACTGCATTTGGCATGGGAAGCCATGAACAGTAGGGAAGTAGGGGTTGCACAGACAGAGAGAAACTATCTTGAAATATCTTCCTGGGATCTCACCAAAACAGTACACTTCGCCAGATATAGTAAGCCTTTCTCACCACCCTTCCTCTTGTTTTGGCATCCCTTAGCCATTCCTCTCACCCATTGCACTGCCTGATACCTTCTTCCAGATAACCCCTGTCCTCCCTCCCTATGAAGGCAGCAGGGACCCTGTTCAGGATTAAGCGCACCAGCCAGGAACTCACAGGGACTTGGGTTCCTCCCGCTCTGCTCTGCTAATTCACCCCCTGTCCCCCGCCTGCCATGGAGGCTTCAGCCTGTTTGCTCCCTTTGCTGCAGGCCAGGCAGCCCTGTTTCTGAACAGGCATTCACCATACTACCACAGCAACCCAAAGCAGCTCTTGAGCTGGAGCAGGAGCCCCAGTGCAGCCAGCTAGGATGCAGTTCTCCCTCCCTCTCAGCAGCAACACAAGCCAGTTCCCTCCTCCACCCAGACCATGGCAATTATTTCGGGGCAGTAGCAGGAGGAGCACAGCATCACATCACCCCATCCTGAGAGGGTCTGCTCCCCAGCTGTGGGCTTAGGCCACTGCCTCTTCCTGTCACGCCATGACCAAGAAATGTCCTTACCACAGGGCAGGCTGCACTGCCTCACATGCCACACAACAGGGCTGCCATGGCACGACAGCGCAGCAAGCCTGCATTTGGTAGTCCTCGTTAGCTCGTAACACGGTAGGGAAGAGAATCAGAACATGGCTTGTGATGAAGGTTTCAGCTGTCGCACTGCAGAGGTGGTATTATTCACATACAACAGTTAGATACCACATACCAATGCAATGAAACCCAGGGAGATCTGACTCCACACCCTAGGAAGGGGAGCATTTGTCCTGGCCACACTGTGAAATTTCAGTACCTCTCCTAGGGGGGCACACAGAGGAAGTTTGGTGCCCACTGAACTACTCAGCACTGCCAGCAACTAGAAGATAGAGGCTATGCATCCATCTCCAAATGAGAGAGACTGTGGCCATGTCCCTTCAAAACAGAAGGCCCAAAAGGTATGTTACACAGAGGAAACAGTTCGCATGGCCAGAGGACAGTTATGTAACGTGAGCGTGAACAGAAAAGCACTTAAACAACATCTTGATCAACACAGTTCTCCCTACAGGCAATTTCAGATTAGCTTTCTCTCACAGAAGAAACACAACCTGAGGAAAAGGACACAGAGTTCGGGAATCTTGAACAGCATTTTGCCATAGACGACTTGTGCAGCCACAGTCTGCTTGAGGTTTGTACAGCTACTTCAGCAACTCAAGGAAAGCAGCCCTTTTCTGCTCAACAAGGTCATTGCAAGGTGTTGAGACAGGATAAGGAATATAAGGATAGAGGGTCATATAAGAACTTTATACAGGTTTAAACAGTGATGTACAAGAGCATAATCTATGCAAAGCTGGCATTTAAAATGGGGCTTGTGCGTTCAACTGCAGGTGCTCAGAGGACAATTTTATACTACTTGGAAATGCCAATGCCTCATGCGGCCCCAGGCCTATGCACAGGGAGAGCACTGGGATTTAGCAAAGAATCTGTTCTGTTGTAACATTTGCAGCCAACCCAAAATGGAAGTGTTCAGTGGGTCAGGGTCTGTTTTTCATTACTATTGTGCCCTGGTTTTATTCTGGTATCACTCCATTTAAACCAATAGGTCATTAGCACGAACAAAGTGGGATCCAAACTCAGAGCATTCAAGCTAATATTCAACCCTTTGCTTATTCCTCCATATGCGTTATGCAACATATAGTTCAGATAAAAATTACATCTTGTGCAATTCTTGGACTCACTGGTTTGTACTAAAACTTCTTCAATCTTAGCTCTGAATTTCCTGCATAGCAAAAGTTATGAGAGACATCAATCTTGTTCTCACTTTCAGCAAGATCAAACATGAACCCAGATTTATTGGGGTATCATGGATTAATGGCAGCCCAGAGTTCATCCCAAACCACACTACTTAGCCTCTCTGTCCTCATTAGCTTTTAGAGTTACAGATGAAGCAACAGGGCAGCGCTCTACAAACTTCTGCTTGGCACCATTCAGTTACAGAAATTATGGGCAGTTTCTAATTCAGATACCCATGAAGTATCCTTGGTATCCAAAAGGTATTATCTGGAAAGAAATTAAAATTCTGTTCACAAAAATATTTATATTAGCCAAGAAAGCCAAACGCTGCCAAGAACGGAGCTGGCAAGCTTCCCTGGAGTTTCTGTGCCAGTGTGTAAAACACAGAAAGCAGCCCCACCTACCACAACCCCTTTGTGCATGACCACGGGCTGGTTATTTTTTTAAGTACAATGCCAACTATTTGTAAGGCCTCAAAAATCTGGAAACTTTAGAGCGCAGCAGCCGAATGAAAGATCTTGGGAACATCTCTCTTGACTCTTGGGCGGTATACTTGAAGTAGTTCTGTGGATGCGCCAACACATCAAACAATGCTTTTATCAGTTTCTTGTCCTAGAAAAAGGAAAGCAGATTTTACAGTAATTCCACAGAGGACTTAAGGTAAGTATTACCAAAGCTTAATGACTGATTAACTCATAAAAGATTATGGGTATTTTACTTTACAAATGTTAATGTTTCAGGAGCTCAGAAAATAGTGAAGCAAGGCTGACATTCAGACACCAGGGAAGTCACTGGAGTTCTGCATGTATCATTAGCAGTAGCAGGATTTCTCCACTCATACTTCCAAGAACAGCAAATGAAAACAAACAAACAAACAAAACCCCAAAACAAACAAACCAACAAAACAAAGCACAAACTTGATCCCATAACCAGCAAAAGAAAGGTTTACTTGGGATGATATCCACACAACTTGCCCATGCAACTGTCCCCTAAGGTCAGAGAAGTGAAATCCACAAAGATTTTTTTCACCCAGGGAGGAAAAGCCCTTGCTAATCTACAGGCTAGAAGCAGCAGCACCAAATGCTTCTCCAAGACATTAAATCCTATGTCCCTCAGTTTGCCCCACTGATTCCTTCCAGCACAGCCTACATGAGGCTTGAGGGGCAATCTTCACCATAGATTTCTCTAGTAGGTCTGATCCACCTTTAATCCCCTTGGGTGAAGGGTCTCATATCCATTGCTCTGCACAATCAGGATGTGGTAATTCAGCTCACTTTCCTGAAGTAGCTTGTGTCTAGTGCACCACGGAACAGATCCAATGCAGAGCAGAAGGCAACCTCACTGGCACAAAATAGTGTCATTTTCAATCAAAACCAACATGTTTAGTGGAAGTAATATACCTTAAGTATTTCTTGATGATTTTCAGATGCATAAAGTCTGCCATCCCGAACAATATCTTCTATTAGTTCTTGGTAATCCTCTACGAGGAATGCACAAGAGAGTAATTTGCAGGTTCACATCACTTACATGCTCAATACCTCCCTTGGTTACACATGTAAGCCCTACTCCCAAATAAATCAGTAGTGCTTGGCCCTCATATTAGCAGTACGAAAATATTCCAAATGCTCTTTCATAATGAAACTACAAATACTGTTTCCTATGAAAATAGTGTACTCTGCTGAGCTGCTCAGCATCCATCTGTCAAAAGAAAATGAAATCGTAATGCACCTAGGATTGAGTGTGTACTGCAACCAAGTAGCCTGCTTCAAACCAACTGCACTGCAGAAACTTATCTGGAAATACCCATAACCTGTTACTGACTTCTTTCTACAGGAATAAAAAAATTTTTTAAAAAGGTAAGAGGAAGCTTTCTTAAAAGGCAAACTCCCTGGTCAATCAAAACTTGAAATGTTTCAAAAGGAGAGGTCTTCCCTCAAAAATTAATTATCTACTGTCAATGAAATTCTGCAGACCACAGTGAGGAAAACCCCTTCACAATTAATCCAGCGTGAGTAGAAACATGCCATATCATTTTCACATCACTTATGCCGAGGTGCAAAGCCTCAGCTCCAGTTTCACTCCTGGTGACTCTGACAAGGGTGGGATGACACTCTTGCCACTCAAGCTTCTTTGCAATATAGATATTTTGCTGTCTGGTACTAGATTACAGATGGTAGCAGCAACATGATAATCAGAGATACTTGGGCTCTGCCCAGTTCCTAAATGGGGACACTGCTGCCACCTGAAGCAGCCCAGAACAGGGAAGCCAACAAAAATTGCGTAAAACCCACACATTCTGGCTCTAAGCTCTGCATTTTGCAAAATCCCAGCTCTTTGTTCAGGTCTGTGGAAGACTGGAAATACAGAGGCACATAAGACTGCAGTGCAATGCAGCATTCCTTCAGCTAGCTTTAAATAAAAACAGCTACTGGAAGTAGTCTCATAGTGACGCTACCGAGAGCACTGGGTTACCCTGCTGCTTAGCAGGGTCAGGGAGCCCACAAGGAGTTCTGCACTGCTGCAGCTGCACTAGTCCACATACGCTCAGCTGCTCACAGCCGCTTACCATCATATGTTACATAAGGAACTTGGAATCCTTTGGCACTGTTCCCTTCATTCGACTTGAACTGGATCCACAACTTCTTAGACCTAGAAGTGAAAGCTATAGGGCGTTCGTAGGTTTGACAGGTTTCATACGTGGTCACTGAGTTGGAAGAAGCTTTCAAAGAGAACACATAATAGGCAGTTATCTGAAAACACTTCATACTAATGAGCAATTAGAAAACAGGTTAATCCACCAAGACAAAGAACGCTTGCTGGTGTTAAGAAAACTCCTCAAAATGTTGCACGCCATCAATAAGTGACTTCTTGGTCAAGGAGTATTTTCTCTTTTCCTAAAGAACAGCCTACTGTTTGAAGGACGGGCCTATACTAGAAACCAAAGCTGTTTATTCACACATCAGGCACCTGTAGGGACTAGCAAGCATGTTTTCTTTCCTAACCCAAGCTAGACTTATCATAATTCATGACTAGTTAGCTTGAACCACTTACTCCTCCTTAACAGTGTTTCTCTGAGTTCACTGACACATCATAGCATTGTACCCTTGTTTCACCTGAATCTATGGAGCAGCATTACCAAATAGCATTTCTTAATTTGTCATTTAAAGAAATTTCTACTCTCAAGTAGAGGCCAGCCAGGCTACAACTAGTTTATGTAAACAGCAATGCATGTGAGAAACCTGTGTTGCAAACTGAGATAGATACCATATATGCCTCAGAAGATATTTCAGACTTACAGCTTTTTCTCATCACCAGGTAGTCTCCACACTCATCTTCTATTGGCAGAAATATTTCTGGAACCACAATCAGAATACGGCGCTTTGGTGGTGGGTTAATATTCCAAGTGCACTCAGTGTTCGCAGGATAGTCCCCAGGATAGTTTGGTGATTCAATATATCCAGTGTAATCTCCCAGTTCACCTCCACACTGCCTATCTGAAAAAAGCAATGCAGGCAGGCAGCAAAAGAGAGGCAACACCACTGCCTTCTCTCCAGGCAACCTGGAGCAAAGCTAAATTCTGCCCTTAGGGCCACTCTGAATATTAATGGCCCAGTCTTTTCATTTTCAGAGATCATCAAAACCATCTTGCCATACTTACTTTTGCATTGTGTAATATTTGTTGACCCATCAAAATCAGTAGTGGTGTTTCCAGGGCATGAAATGCAGTAATTTTGTCCAAACTCAGGCTGATAGGTCCCAATTGTGCAGCGAATACATCGATGAGTTGTGGTATTATAAAAATGGCCAGGTGAACACTGAACTGGAGAGTAATTAAATACGTGATCGTTAAAGTAGCAGTAGCACATTAGAATGTGATTTTATGCATTTTTATAGGACCTAGTATAATTTTGATTACTGAAATGCCATTTCGTAAACTATAAGGGTAATAAAGCAGAGGTAATTTAACAAATTTTAGTTTATCACTTCACTTTGTGCAAATTCAAAAGTCCCAAAGGCAGCACTATAGAGCAGTTCTGTGTGTAAGCAGTAATAAAAGATATGGGGGAGTGAGTATAACCACTATGGTTTTGTAAGCGAAACACCAAATAGAACAGTGTGTTACCAAGTAAATGGTCTAGCTCCTGACATGAACGGTACATGGATATACTAACTAAACCTTTCTTTCTTGCCAGCTTATGCCATGCAGCATGTGCACTGCTGCTGCAGCCTGGTATACCCCTGCCATCAGCTCACCACAAGCAGAGGTGAAAGACTTTGGCCCCTTACAAGTGACACATTGCATCAATATTAGTGACTAAATTGGTATATTGCCACCTTCTCTCCTGATTACACACTGTTTTCTAACAACAGCCCATGACTTAGGGTACAGCCACTTCTACCAGATCTGCTGTTCCCTTATCTCATCAGGTCATGCAAATCATCATGTTAGCTAGACGCATAAATCATAGCCCTCACAGGGAGCAAGACCTCATTTTGACATACAAACACTTTCATAAACATACCAGATTTTAGGGAAGTTTTAGATACGAAACAGACAGACACAGGGGAAAATCCTTTCTAGCAGACTCACACCTTGTTTTTTCTAGTTTGCTGCATGCAGGCAGAAAGTTTTTCTTCTCTTATTACAATTTGAGAACACAGGATCCCAAACACCTTTTGCTTACATCTGTAATATGCTTCTTTTCCTTTGATTTTGCTTACCTATTCTGCATCCATGCCCATCATCATCTGTACAGGAACCTGATAGAAAGCAGTCAACAGCCATATATTATCTTCGCTCTTAATCACCACTTCCTTCTTTTTCCTTGCCCTTTGTGGGACTAAAAAATTTTAAACCTTTTCCTATTCCTTTAACTTTATTTGGCAAGTTTACCTCTCTCAGCTCAATATGAAAATAATTTACTACCCTGCCTTTCAAATGCAGTCTTCTGTGCTGCACAGTCACTTTTTTTCTATTCCTTTTAAGCTCTGCTTACTCCCAGATAACTCAAGTCTTGCTGAGCTTTGTAAGCTAGCTCAGCCTGGAGTCCTTCCCTACGTGTTCCACCCCCAAATCCAAACACTTGAGATACAAGTTCCAAATAGTTCTTGCATCTGTGATTCCATGTCTCATGTGGCCTCTTCCACATGCAAATCACTGAGCTCCTCTTTCCACTTAATAAAAAAAAATTCCTTTAATCTCCACCCTAATTTGAAAACTGAACCTCATTTATAGACCTGGTTTTGTTTATGTTAAACAAAACCAAAATCAGTTCCTCTTATCTTGATCCAAGGTTTTTAATGTTTTTTAGTGCTTCAACTTTGCAAAATTATGTATGAAACAATAGCATTTGTGGATTCAGTGATTCTTCACTAAAAAAAAAATCTATTAGCTATCATATTATTACCAGTAATATTAATTCTTCAACCATACAGCAAAATTCTTCTGTTATGTTGCAATTCTCAATAGTAAACATATCTTAACTGACACCAGAGAGATCTCTTAATGCAAACCACTACCAAATGTTCACATCGGGACCTTATTTCTATCCCTTATTTCTACTCCACAGCAGTAGATTTTCTATTAACACTTTTTCTTCAGGTGATTTTGATATAAGTGATGTTCTTTCACCCATGCCTTAAGACATTGAGCAAACCATTACACTGATGAACATTTCATCTCTCTCCATGGGCACATATTTTTATGAGCATTTTCAAAGACAACTTCATAGTTGTTTTTCAGCTTTTTACCTTTTAGATAACCAAGATAGTAACGAAATTCCTTCATTTTAAAATATATGATCTCCACCTGATTCTCACTCCTGTGAGGAAAACCTGGGGTCCTGATTGCGTGTCAGCTGCACTGTGATCACATTCACAGGACTGAGGTACTGGAGGGTTAAGATGAATGCTAACTTTTTAGGCATACCTCAAAGGCATCCAAGCCAAGAAACTATTTTCTTATCTTCCAGGATTCCCTCCTTCACATTTTCATGTTGCTGCTGTGCTCAAACCCCAAAATGACATTAAGGCATTTTCATCTTGATTTTTTTTTTCTTGAGACTTTGTTTTTTCCCCTGCTGTTCTTTACATGACTCTCCACAGATCAACAGCTTCACTGAACAATTTCCATGTATCTCTCAACACCTTCTCAAGTCTTCTACAAAAATCAGTTATACCAAGAATTTAGGTTTTTTTCACTTTCCCTGCAGCCAGGCCAACCACCTATAAAGACCCCTGGAAGGACAGATGCTTGAAAGGAGAATGACCCTTCCTTGAATGCCCCACTTACAGCAGCAGCAGTTACTTTTGCCTCAGAGCAACACAGTTCATCAAATAAACCTTGACCTTACCTTTGGTTTCGCAGTCCTGAAATAAAGATGAACTGCTGTGTCTTGTTGTTAGACCTCCTCCACAGGGAAAGCAGGACACTCTCCCAGCTTCAGGCTGGTATGTTCCAAGGGGACAGGGAAGACAGGGTTTGAAGCCATCAGGAGAATATTCACCTGGTGAGCACTGATCTAGAAGAGGAAGGACACACTTGCTTCAGCCTGTACGTTATACGTGAAGGTGTGTTAGTGAGCCTGCACAGGATCTGAAACCCCATGGTGAAACTGCTTTCCTCTTTACACGGGAAGTGAGAGCTGGGATTTCAGAACTGAATGTTGGCAACACATAGAACTTATTAAATGCAATGTATTAAGTACAACAAGTAATTGTGCAAATTCACCAAACATTATGTGTGCCTCAAAGACTTTTGAAACAGAAATATTCCTGCTATTCCTCTGATACTGGACCTTGGATAATGATTATCTGTGCACTGGATTGCTGTGTTCTGTATGGTGCATAAGCAACACTAATTCAATCTGACTGATTTACTTAAACATACTTCAGTATTATCTAATAAGCCCAGCAAAATTTGCAGAAATTGAAAAATTCTGTTTTTCAAACTTTTCACAAAAGAAGTGGCTTCAGTGCCAGCATTTAATAATTACCCTGCTCTGGAAAGGCACAAAACACTGTTGCAGTTGTTCAGCTGTGCTGAAAAATTCTGTCCTTTTAAAGACCTGTTACGATAATAAACTGTTAGTTTTAGTTTATAGCTCCAATAAATCACTCAGTGAATAGCTGTTTTGTTAGGAAGTTAAATTGGCCTTGGCTTCATTTCAGGATATATGACTAACAACAAGCAGGGCATTAACTACCGGTCATGATCAATGATGAAGAGTTTTGTTTATGACTAATACACTGAGTGGAATTGTGAGTGTTCCTCCTTAGTTTAAAAATAAAATACAGCAGATTAAGAAATGCTCTGTAGCTTATCGATGTAAGCTAGTGTGGAAGTCCTAGCTCTTGGTTCTAATTTTCTTCACTACACATCACTTCTGCTCTCATAAGGATGCACATTCATTTGCTCCTATACTATTCAAGCCTTTTTTCATTTCATAAACATTCCTACGAACACTCATCTCTCTACTCTTTGTGCAACTCAACAAACACGAACAAAATAAGGCTTTCATTGCAGCACTCCTAATAGGGTAAGGAAAGAGCAACATTTATAATTTCATGACAAGGAAAGACAGTCAAGGTTAGTAAAGGTGATTTTGAGAAGCAGCTACTGACTTCAGAAATGTAGGAGTACTGGAAAGACCAGTGCAAATCTTCCCTCAAAAAACTCTATGGCCCTATGAGAAATCAGTGCTCCAAATGGCCTCACTAGACTATCTGCTCTCTGCTGTCTCCTCCTAACCTGTCTTTTCCCCTTCATTTTAACAACATGTCAAGTTTGGGGTGGTTAATTGTTTTGCATTCTGTGTGTGGTGGTGTTTTGGTTTTGCTTTGAACAGAATGCTACTTTATATTGACACATGTAAAATCACACAAATTCAACCTTAAAATTGCATTCAGTTTCCCTGAACTTTCTCTGAGGCCAGCATAACAGTAGGTTGGCTAACAGAGCTCAAAGGAAACCTGTCCCAGGCAAGAATCAAACCCACTACTTATGTGGAAATATTACATCAAGTGAGAGGACAGGCTGGCCCAAGATGGAGAAAAACCCATGTAATGACTACCTTGCTCTTTCAGTGTGAACTATTGCTTAAAATATCTGCTTGGGCAACCATATCTTGCTGGAGAGAAGCCAGCCTGACAGAGGAATCCAGATGGACAATTATTGGGCTTGTTCTGTGTGTCCATGGGGCTTGGGTTCACAGGACACCACCACCCTAGCTGGCTACTCTCTGAACAGAAATCACATCATTGTCAGAGTGAAGTGGCCCTCCAAGACAGAGCAGGCGAGGGGAACACTAGTTGCTTTTGCAATGGAGGTCACTGGTTTATGAAGTAGCATATGTGGTATGCCTCCTGGAACTGGAGAGACGAGGCCTAGATGGACAGCCCTATGGTAGTACTCCATGCATATTTGTATCTACGTTACTACATGCAAAAATGAGCCTTATTCTCAATGGTGTTAAGCATCCATGCTCAACTTGAAAGCACCGAGATTTAAAAAAACAAGGAACTGTGGATTAAGTTTATAAAATATGTAAAATACAGAGACTGGGAAAATTAAGTTTTAAATATTGCACTGCCTAGAAAAATGCGTAACCCTATCTTTTCCCTACTATGACTTCTGAGACACACCAAACACTTCAAGCCTTAAGAGATCCTACATGCATACAAGAAAAGAGGTTAATCCAGACACAGATTTAGCTACTTACAGTCTGACAAATACTCATTATTCAATGCAAATATTAAAATCACTCCACAAGTGATGGCCAAGCTTTAATGCCTCAAGTATCCGTTTCTTCGCATGATTACATCAAAGCAAGCTTTTCAAAGTAGTACAAGTGTCCAGACAACTTGATCCATAAATAACATTCCCTGCGAACTGCTCCCAGTTCCTCCCTATATTCCACCTAGAAATGTTCCAAACACAGGCCACTCATCTAACCCGACTGGAGCACAGAGCAGGGATAGTGAGGAAAGCCTGTTTAGAAGCTCACAGCACTCATCAGGGCCCAATTTAGCATAACAAACAGACTTGGTGTTAGGTTTGATTACAGTAACATTAGAGACATCATGTCAACACAGAAATCATCCCGTGGAAATACATAGGACTGTGTAGGAAATTAGGATGACACAAAAGAACCATCTCTAAAAAATAAACTCAAAAAACCAAACCAACAAAAACCAACCAAGATACAACTCCAGGAGGTCAAACTTTTTCTGTCATTTGCTTAAAAGAAAACAGAAAAGTTTGCACTTCATTTGACAAAACTAGAAACTGCATGGTCCCACCTGACACATGGGAAATACCCAGTAGAAACAAGATCTGAAGATTTGCAAATAATGACATTAAATCAGAATTCTAGTGGCTGGCTTTGCTCTTTTTTCAGAAACCTGATTGTTTTTCTCCAAATGAACAAAAGAACCAATTGCCTTTAGCAGACTTCATTTCTGCAGCCACTATCTTTGTCTTCAATACCCATTAAAAACCTAGTCTTGAGTCTCATGCAGCTGTTTAAAAAAAAAGTGAAAGCTTTTCTGATGCAAAAACAAGAAGAAAAGTGGAGGGAGGAAGAGAGGGGCCCACAGGGAACCAGGATTAACAGTTACAAAGACATTTAAGGGCTCTTCCTCTCTTTTCAACAAGTTAGCCTTTGAGCATTTGCTCCTATAGACAAATGCTGTAGTATCTCAGAGGCTGAGAAGGTGAACCTCATAAAGGGGGTCATGATCCACCAATTCACCATTTTCTTAAGAATGATGCCTTGACTTTATAAGGAAAATCACCAACAACTGATGCCAATTGATTCTGAAGCAGCACCCTTTGAGTTATTGTGTTTTAGCAGTTCACATATTTAGGTCACATGACAAGGCTTGGCATCCTAAGGACTTATGTCTTAAACCTATGATTGTCAGAGCAAGTACATTAGCAGAAAAATAGCACCCTATCTCCCATTTGATAATTCATTTCTTCTTGTCAGATTTTTATAAAATTGTAAAAAAAAATTGCAACATAGTTCTTTGTTGTGTAACACAACTATTACTTGTAACAATTGCAAAGCCAGGCAGCACTTTACTTTTCACTTTAAATATCTCTCGTGCTTTTATAATGCCAGTATCATACCACATCTAAACTCTGAGATGTGGCTAATCATTTTGTATTACATGTATTTTATTTGCATCCCCTAAAATACAGGGACAAAACTGCTGAATGCTGAGCAATGAAATGCATCAACACCTTCCACACACAATAAAGCTGCCCAGCATTTACATCAGAGCAGTGGCTATGCCAGTGTTGCTCATGATCACTGTTCTCTGAGGTGACAGCTCTTTGGATGAATCCACCTGCAACTACTGTACAGCAAGGGCATGCTCACCTGTCCTACGCTGCAATGCCAGGGGATCGTACTTTTCATTGCCTCCTTCTGTTTCTTAAAGTATTGGTGTATCCAACATAAAAGGTACCAAATGGAACAGGCAAGGTGTACTTTCAACTCCATGGGATGTGACCGCGACAGACAGTTTTAAGCAATGGGAAAGCAGCTAAAATGCTTGTTGTTTCTCCCCCAGTGGGAAGTGCCTAAGCACAAAATTGTCCAAACAGATATTAAGTTCTTCTCTTTCAATGTGGAGGTTCTGGTAAACCAGTTTCTGATAAGGAATTGCAAGCATTTAAACAGTTGGTCTTTGGCTGTTAAATCTGTCTAAAGACTAAAGTCTAGCCCATGCTGGAAACTGAATACTTGTAGCCAGGTTAGAGAAAGAAACTGTGCTCTCCCCAAGACAAATCTTCTCTCAAAGATGTAGCATTTCCACCATCCTCAGATGGATGGTTCATTCAGATATGTGGTTTTTAACATACCATTTACTTCAGCATGGAAAGATCACACTCCTGCTAGGAGAATCCAGATCTCTGGGAAGATTGACGAAGGTTCTATTTTGCTATATGCATTTCCTGTGATATACATTAGTAGAGACCTACTGCTGGTTGCTCCTTGGAAGTCATTCAGAGGATCTCATAGAATTAAATCAATGTGAGCCAATGCTAAACATGCTTACTCACTGATATAGAGCTTGCACATGACAAGATAGACAAACCAAGACTTGACCTCTAAAGCATCAGAAAATCCCAAACAGAACTGTATGTTAAAGACTATCTGAATCACTAAAACTGTATCTAACCTAGCCATACTCCAAGTATTTTGTTTCAAAAACATGTTTTTGGAAACAATGAACTGAAACTTGCACTTCACTCGCTATCTGCATCATGGAAGACTTCTAAGTTTTACTTTGTTCCCTCACTGCTTCCTGCTCCTCTGGTCAAACTGAGCAAAATCCCTTTGCCAGTGGTCCAGAGACCACATTCCCCACCTGCACTGAATCCACCTGCTGACCTGGTATCTCTTGCTATTGTGTCACTTTTCCCCCAGAATCATTAACATGTTAGTTAAGTAGAGCCCCAAGCCTGTCTAGAAGCTCTGCAAAACCAAGAGATCACAACAAAACAAACAAAAAAAAACCCCAACTCTCTCACACATCCCTGAGCTAGCTTCTTCCACACTCGTCCCACTCCATTCTGTTCTCCCCTGTCTGTTTCTTAGCTCCTTCTGACTGCCAGTCAAAAGTGCTGCCTCTACCATACACACGGGGACAATCACCTTTTTCTAAGGAAATGAGGCGTATGTAACAACATTGCCTCTGTGCGTACTTTCATGTCCTCTCAGCAACAGTGAACTTTCTGTCCAACTTCCAGCAATCTGACAAAGGATGCACAGAGGCTCCAAAGATACTAAGTTTCTGCACATTTTGTGTAAATACGTGGGGAACATCCAAGTGGAAGACGTAGACCTTTTTAGGATCCACACAAGTAAAAGGCTGTGGTGCAGGTTCCACCTCCTGTTTGATCACAGCAAGTCCATGCAAGGATATTGTCTCAATACTTCAGTTGAAGAAAGCAATCATTTAGTGACTGCATATTTTTAGGCACAAGAAAATTAAACCATAAGGCATGAGACGCGCAGGGAATCGTATCCTACTAGGTCCACTGCTCACGACAGTTATGATGCCCAGAGCAAACTGTGGCACCAATTCAGCAACAGACGAGGCTTGACTTTTACAAGCTATTCTTCAAAACATTTGTCTTCATATTCTCAGAGTCTCTGTTTTAACCATGGATAGGCTATTTGTACTCTACCATACCGAAGAATTTTCCAGGCATTCTCCAAAAGCCCCCTTTCTCTCTGAACTAGCATGGAAATGTCATGTAAGCTTCTCATTTGTAAGGAGAAATTAAACTGGTTCTGCAGCTACCTAAGAAAAAATAATTTTAAAAATAGTTTCTTTGTTGTTCTAATGCCTAACTGTAACTCATGTTGCTTTCTCTACCTGAAGTAGTTCCAGTTTACAAAATTCTACTTTTTCCAGCCGTTTGTGATTTCATCTGGAAAGCCATACTGTACTCTGTACAATGGACTGAGATAGAGTTTTTTCCAAGCTTTCTGTGAGCATTCAACACAACAGCTTGAGAACATGCCTGTAAACTCATCTTGGTGAACTTTCAAAAGTTTTCCAGAGGTATTACAATGTTACAAAAGAAAAAAAAAAAAAAAAGAAAAAAGGAAAAAAGATAACTTACGGCTTTTTCTGACAGAACTCCTGAGTAATTGAGTAATTCCCTAATCTGCTTGCTTGCACAGATGTTTTAGACAACACCAATTCATTTTTCTATTCTATGAACTGGAGTTTTTCCAGAATTAGCAAAACTAGATTGGAAAAATCTCTTCTGAGGCCAAATGGGTTGCTGCTGGAAGACGTAGTAATTCAGTCTGACGTGCATTTTCAATGTTTTCTGATTCACAAAACCACCTACAAACTGCCTGCCCTATGCTGCCTGAATTAGCTGCCATGGTTGTTAGGCCCCTATTAAAATCACATCTGACCCCTCTCCTCAACTTACGTGCTTTGGAAGCATTTGTTATAGGTTGCATTATGGCGGTGCCCTCCAGTGCCATGATAATTAAGATTTTTCTTGGTACTGGCCTATTCTCCATGAATTTGTAACTCTGTCAGGAAGATTCTCTGGGACTCTGAGCTTAGTCAGCAAAGAGAATGTGACTGTATCAAATTCTGATCAGTCTTTTCTCTGGAACAAGGGGCAGATGAAACACTCACCAGTTCAGAAACACACTGGATATTAACTGTAGTCTTAAAAACAACACTGGTGACATCAAGGCCACTGGTGCCTGATGTTACTCCCATGTCTTCTACCTTTGAGCTTACTGTAGGTTGTGCATCAACTATAAAAAAGTGCAATGCACTGAGCCCTCATTCTATTCCATAACACAGCAGTTTCCAACAATAAATAGATAGAGGGGCACATCCCAGTTGCACAAACAGTCACCCCTACTTCTTCACACACAGCTCTCCTCTCTCCTGGACAAGCATCCCACGATCCTCCCAAACTCACCAGACCTGAGTAAAACAGTAAAACACCTGTGATGATTTGTTCCTGATTTACATTTACTTACCACATCTGTTACCCACATGCATCTGTCCTATGCCACAAGATTGCTGTGTCTCTGGTAGCTTGAGAGACTTTCTGGCCACTTCGTGGTCCACGCCAGAGACGCGAATGCGGAACTGGTCCCTGCTGACTGTTTTCCGTAAGGTTCGAATGGTTTTACGGAACCTCTTTTCAGTCTTTTTCCGAGCACAGCGCACATCACACGTGTCTAAAGTATCAAGGGTGAAAGCTGCTATAAGTGATCATGCACAAAAATCCACCCAATTCAAAAGACCAACCAATGCAAATCCCTGAAAAAACCAACTTCAGCGAACAAGTCTGAAATCCTTAAGGACAACACCACCAGGCTAGAAGAAAATTCAATCAGACCACAAGACTTTAATCCACATGCAGCTCTTTGATCTTTCAAACTATCCCCATCCCTCACTCTTTTTGAAGCAGTACAATTCGTTTTCAAAACAGGAGATACTTTTTATTATCATTTTGCATACAGATAGAAGTGAAAAATACAGAAATAAAGAAGCAAACTGCAAGAAGCTTCAAACCGCACCTTGGATCATTTTCCAACCAACCTGTCACCTCCTTTCGGCTTGTTTCAAGCTCAAAGTCCACAGTGATGAAAATTTCTCTAGTTCCTGTCAGTCTGCCGAAGGCTCCATGAAGTTTTTTGCTAGAGCTGCATGTTAGGTTTACATAGTGGAAGCTCTCCGTTACTGAATTACGTGTCTCTGTATGAACAAAATTAAAGGAAGCAAAAGCTTGGCCAGCTATGTTATTGAACATTCACTAGTGCTCAGTGCATATGTTGTCATGAAAGTTAAAGGGGAGCAAATTATTAACTCCATGTGCCAGTAAACAGTTTGGCCAGTTGCTCTACTGGTACACCCTGACATAGAATCACAAGTCCAGTGCACCTACAGATGTACTGTTGGGCTGAGACTCTGGCACTGCAGCAGGTCTGAGGCACAATTCACTGCTTGGGTGAGAGCCTGGCTGCAGTGCTCAGCCTGCTTCCCCTGGGTTTTGCTCACAGGTTCTAATGAGTTGCCTTTGTACTATACAAAGCATCTTAAACCCATGACACTGCCTGCATCAGGCAGGTTACTCAAGGGAAGAAGTTTTTTACTCATATGAAGCATGTAAAAAAAACATGTTATCTTAAAATGGTGCTTAACTTAAGTAGGGGCTGCATATACGGAATGTTTGGAGACCATTTTAAAGGCTTCAACATGGAAATAAAATTTAGTTAATGAAAACACCCAGAACAAGCTTTGGTTCTGGAGTATATAACACTTCGCTCAGCATCTAGTGTGGTTTCTCAGTTACGCTTCCTAAGGACAAACAAACTGACATGCTGATTCATCATATTGTTTAGTGACTTCTTCCCCTAGCTCTTTTTCTTTTTTTTTTTTCCTGTTTTTGAAATATACTCCTCATTTTCTGCTGACTTTGTAAATTCCCAGGCTATACTTTCTGCCTTGGCACAGATGGAAGAGATGACCCATCTGGGGCTGCTGAAGTATAAAAGGAAGACAAGAGAAAAGAGGAATAACCCTTTGGCAACAGAGTCAGCATAAAAGGCCGGGAGATTCTTCACCAAGGCATCAAAGAGTAAGGAGCAGGTGAGAAAGGAAAGAACAGAAAGAAGGGAGAGAAAGAGAGAGTGCACAAGTGAGCGCAGGAGAAATGAGAGGAAGAAATCAAAAGAATTAAAAGAATGGTTGACTTTACTGAGAATTTATTGGCAATGGTAGAAATGAAAAAGGAGCAAGACTATGGTTGGCACAGGGAAGTCCTGTCATCTGAAATAACTATTGCAAGAATCATGGCTGGGAAGGAGTGTGATTCATGAGATCAGAAAGGCTGCAATGCTCTATGCTTTGCTTATGGTGCACTTCATATCAGGAAAGCACTTAACCCCTGAGCTATGACTCTAACCTGCTTACCTGCATTTTTATATTCATACCTGGTATCATCTGTTCCAGACCTTCTTGAAACATCTCAGTCTTTTTCAAACTACATTTTCCTTCATTTAATTTAAAGGTTACGCTTATCTTGATGGCTGAAGAATCTTCAGAAAGAAATAATTGCATGTTATTTTTAAAAAGAATAAAAAATTTAAATAACCCTAATGTCACATCATGATGATGACATCAAAAAATATGCTTATATAAAGTGAAAGAGCAGTCATCACAGAAAACCAAAAGAGATGCCAGTTTACTCCTGCTGTGAAGCTGGTTCACAACTGGAATTGGAACAAAGTATGACAGACTTTATTAAAAAAAAAAAGAAAGAAAAAAAAAGATATCTAGTCCAGCTCTGCTATTGGGTAAATCAAATAAAGGTTAGCTGAAATCAAAGAAGATTCTCCAAACCCATTCAAGAAAGTAGTTTATGTCTATGTAAAATAGCACCTCTTATCTGTTTAGGTTTAAATGCTTTCTAAACTTTGCTGTCCAACAGTTCCATCTGTATCTTGCCAACACCATCCAGTTTGGATGTCTAAAAAAAGGTATGACCGTCCTCGCTTAGTTGTTTATTTCACTACTGATGTTTTTATCTTTCTTAATTTTTAAGTCTTAGTTTGAGTGATGCTGATGAAGCAGTACAAAGGGGATTTCCTGCTGTAATCATGAACTGCAATGACGACGAAGAGGAAGAGAAAACGGAGGCAGTGTAATGGAGAGGGAAAATAGAAAGTCAACAGAAAGACCCCTATTTCACAGTTATCTATTAAAAGAAACCAGACAAATCACACAACAGTAAATCCAGTGATTACCCAGGCAGCTGGATGCATTCGTATTTTGCTGCTTTTTCTTAAGCTGAGATGACCTGCCACAGGTGAGGGTGTAGGCATCTTGTGTTCCTAACAGACAGACCATATAGACAGACAGACAGTAAAGACACAGGCACTGTGCACAGACTGAAGTCTCCTGTAGTATAAAAGACATTTAAAATTTGTTGATCGGCAACATCACCTTCACATTTTTCAACAGTGTTGCTCATCAGTTACTCTACATTAGAGCTTGTCTCTTCCTAACTAATTTAAAGGGTTCAGGGAGAAAAGCAGCATCTGTCCCACAGGCACTGGCTGAGTCTGCGTGCTGTGTCCTGTGGGGTGGAGGGGCTGTGCGGGCAAGATGTCAGACCCCACGCAGGGCAGGAATGCCTTCACCCCATTCAGCAGTGGCTCTCAGGGCCAATTAAGGAATGGCCCAGGGAGCACAGAGAATTCTGTCCTGTCCTCCCAGCTTCAAACGGTTGTCATGAGAAGAGAATCTGAGGGTAGAGTAGTTATAAAAGACAAGGAAAGGGGGGCTTTCTTGGGACACTGGCAGGGATATAGCCTTTATTATCTATACTGAAAGAGGAAAGGTTCCTGTTGATTGTCTACTTCTTGGGGCTTCCATGAGAGTTAGGAGGTTTGCTACTCTTACACTCTACAGAATCATATGCCTGTTCTGGGGGCTTGACTTACCAGAAGACACCTGGACATCCGAAGAGCAGCTTAAAAAACATCTGTCGCTCCCACCACTCTTAATGCAGCGCAGCAATACCTTGGGTGACATATCAAGCAAGGGACCTTTTGACTCTAAATAGGATAAAACAAATACTCACAGAGGTAAAACATCTATGTACACTCTGCTCATAAACTGGCATGCAGCTGCTTTTGTAGCTGATACCTGAGAGCACCCATACAATTAATACGCTGTTTAGACAAAAAAAAAATCAAAACACAATCAAATCACTGGAAGACCGCACCATGTAAGTAATCTCCTTTCAGGCAAAGCTATCATCAGCAAACTTTCTCATGCAGAGAAACAAAAGGAAACAGAAGAATGAGCTAGATAAAAGCACAGGAAAGAGAGCATCAAAATTCCTCAAAGTATCTCCTGTTTTGGGGGGTGGGGTTTGCTTGTTTTTACTAGTTTCAACATCAGTACCCTCATGCTTCACGAAAAAGTAAAGCGGAATACCAGAAATGATGACTCACACCACAACTGGACAGATCAAGATTTTCAGATCTGATTATAACCACACAGCCATTAGACACATCAGGAGCAGAAATGTATTTATGAGGCACCTTACCAACGCAATCCTTTCTATTCCAGTGTAATTTGTAGTTAGATTGACACAGGCATTCATAGTCTCCCAGCGTGTTCACACACAGCTGTTGGCAACCACCATTGTTGATGCTACATTCATTAATATCTACAGAAGAAAGGTAAAAATACTTTTTAAAGGTTACTCTTGCCAAAGTTCTGTACTCAACTCCACTAGGCAAACATGTATACAAATACTGCTTAGAAGGGTTTGGAAAAGATTTTAGGAATGCCATTTGGACATCCACCTTGAAATACTTTCACTTTCACAGAAATCCTTTAGTAAATGTCAAAATTGATCAAATGTCAGCAGGAAGAAGTTATGTATGTCCTTAAACCATATAATTAAAAAAAATATCCAGCTTCAGCAATATGACAACAAATTACCTCAAAGAAAAGGAGATCAAACCAAGTCTGCATTGCACTGTGTCTGGTTAAGGAGTATTTCTAACTTGGAATAACGACAGATAACAGTGGCAGGATTCACGCTGATCAATCCTCCAAAGCGCTCAGATAGACACAACTGTTGTGGGACACTATTTGACTCCATGTGAGCAATAACACCATTGTATCACCATTGTACTTTTTGGTCAATTATCCAATTTCAGGGCCTTGCTCCGCCCAATAAATGCCAACAGGAGGAGAAACTACTGACAACATAACATACTGCTTTTGGTGCAAACTTGCTTGCTGATGCTGAATATACCATTCACCAGTAGTGTAGCCCAAGGGTCAGTACTGGGGCCAATACTATTCATCCTCTTCATTAAACCTGGATGATGGGACAAGAGTTCACCCTCAGCAAGTTCACAGATGGTACAAAACTGGGAGGAGTGGCTGATACACCAGATGGTTGTTCCACTATTCAGAGGGACCTTGGCTGGCTGGAGAAATGGGCTGACAGGAATCTCATGAATTTCAACAAAGGGAAGTGCAAAGTTCTGCGGCTCTGCTTCTCAGATCCACCCTGATAACTGCTTCACTTGTTTCCAGCAGCTTTATGGCAATTACACGTAAATCTAGAAAGCTGCCATCAAGAAATCGCTTGTAAGTCCCAGAAAGTTTGTGCAACTGAGGGTATTCGCTTCTATGTAGACTTTTCTCAATGGTAACAATAAGTTCTTGCCACTGCTCTCCCCAACCATTTTCTCCTAGATAGGTAACAATTTGGTAGAAAACACTGTGAAACAGGTTACAAAACTGAGCTGGTATCTGGGGAAAAACACGCTACTTAACAGAACAGAGACAACATGGGTAGGAATGAGCAGCAGAGGAATAATGGAGAAAGAAGGAAACACCTCAGACTGCTGCCTAAGATATCATTAAATTGTCCCAGATCTTTGGTTTTCATTGACCTTTTGTTAGAATGCTGCATGCAACGACAACCTATTATCTCCAGCACTTACTGACTTCTTCCATATAGGTCAGAGGTGTATACTCAGTACCCCCACCAGCTTTGACACAGCCTGTGATTGCCAGTAAATGAAGGACTTACTATGGTACAAGGACTAACATCTTCCGCACAGCAGTGTGAAGAAATTGAATTAATGCAGAGGAATTCATGAGAACATACTTTTTAGCAAGTAGAACTCATGAACAGTGTTACTCCTTGTCAAGACAGGATTCCCTGTTCATCAGGATAAAACACAGTGATGTAATCATCTTTGCAGGCTTTCTAGAGGCAGAGGTTAGAACAGATCAGGCACACAGATGTCTGAATTGTTATGTCCAAGTTCAAGTGTGCTCATTCTTCCTCAGAAATAAATAGGCCTTACTCAGAATTAAGTAAGCACATGGAGAGTCAGTAAAGTCTTGCCTAGAACTTATATAAAATGGGTTTAATTTCATTTAGTGTCCAGTTATTAATGTTTCCTCATGTAATTCTGGAAATTCATCACAGAAAAATTCACATGACACACTGAGGTTCTGTGAACATCTTTCTCTCTTTCCTTGAACTTTTCTTGTGTAGGAAAGACAGAAAACATTTAAGAGTATTAATCTTGGCCAGTGTAAATCAGTGGTCCTAAATCAGCTAAATTCCAATCCACATCACATAAGGATCTGACATATGCACAAGGGCAACCTGCAAAACTGTAATTTTCTTAGCTATCCAGAGCTTCCTGTTCTTTAAGTCCTATTCCACTGAATTTTCATTGAGGTCAATAAGACTTCTGCATGTGAAAATTGTATCAAATTCTATCAAATTATGGCTTTCATATTCAGGTGCAAAATGCATTGGTTTGTTCTAATAGTTCCAGGTGCTTTCTGGATGCAAAGTGGGAAGGGAAAATCATTTCAGCAAAGACAGAAATGAGCAGGATTACTTTCTACTTTTGCTGTGTTTCCTTATCACACAAAACAGTAAGATTTACTCCATACATCTCCTGTTTATACGTAGGCTTGTGTGTTGCACAGACACTAATTAGACCTGCAGCAACAGCACGCTATCAGCATGGCTTGTAGTGTCTTTTTATAACTCACCTCCACAATGTGTGAAGCCATAGAGAGCATAGCCTTTGTTACAAGTACACTCAAAGGTGCCTGGATGATTGATGCACGTGTGGTCGCAGGTCCGTTCAAAAGAGCATTCGTCAATGTCTGCAAGTTTTAAAGGGATACATCAGTATCTTTCAGCCTGACAAGGGAACGCTGATAAGCTAATGAAGCTGGACACAGAGATGCGCAGATTTATGTAAACTAAGCAAATCATTTTGAAGAAAACAATGTAACATAATGAAATGACAATTGTTAAAAAGAACAATTAGTTTGCCAAACAAGTGTTTTCTTGGCAAACATGAAAACTGCTACTTCATTTTTAACAACTATGTTTAAATTATTACATTTAAAATAAATTGTTTATCTTCTATGGGAGAAAAGAAATGCTGACAGAACTCTGACTCCATTAAGAAAAGTCTACATGAGGTCTGCAGAGATAGATTTACAAAATATTGTCTTTGGTTTTTTCCCCATAAATGAAAGCAAAGGCCACATTTTTAACGCTATATGAACCTGCAGTGCCTGATATAAGTCTGCTGAAAATCATCATCTTTTCTGAGATACACCTGGAGACAGATGACTGGAATGATTTGGTGAATTTTTCTATAGATCCATTATACTGTCTATTTTGACTTCACTGTCTGTCTCTAAAAACTGCTGAGATATCTGTTTTCTCCCGTGAAAATTCTCCTTGGCATTACAATCACTTCGCACACATCTTTGTAAAGCACAGTTAGTATAATAGCTTAATCATTATCTCAGTGAATTGAATGGCAAAATGGTAAAATTTCCACCACTTTAAGGCCCTGAATGTTTATTATACCATCAAAAGCATCTAAAACTTCTGTGCTAGTACATCATGCGTGCCATGTAAGAATGTTGCAAGACACAGAAAAGTTAACACCAATATCACTGACATTACATCATTCATTTTGACAGGCTGTGTCATGATTCAAGATACCACTTTTGAAACAAGCTAGGGAAAGTAACAGAAGTAATAGGGACAAAAGGGAGATGTAAGTCTTTAAAATACATTCATAAACATATTCCATTAAAAAACCCACAAACTATGCTGAAAATCCTATGTTTTTGTTGTAAGTTTGTTCACATAAATAGTTGTCCTTTGTCTGATTTAAAAAGCATAAGAATGCAGCAAAAAAACAGGTGAAAATAATTTTCTGTTGGTCAGGTCAGATTTCTGAAATTCATTGTTAATGTCAGCTGGTTGTCTAGGAAATGGAATTATTCGCCTCCCCAGTGGGCTGATTGGCTTTACATTGTTTCATACTGTAGAGCTTTTCCAGAACAACAAACCATTTCGATCTTTACATTTTAATGTATTTAAGCAGGATTGCTAACTCTCTACATATGTACTAACCATTATACAGAAAAGCAAACATGCTTTCTAAGTCTCACAGGAGAAATCCATGTCATCCTAAAAATCAAATGTTCTATGATGCTTTAGGGAATAGTGATTCCAATCTGTCTACAGGCCTATAATTTCATAGATCACATGTTTTTCTTTAAATAATGAACTCATGACATCTAAATGTCCCATTAAGAAAAAATAATTTCACTGCAATGGTGAACTAGTCAGTAAGATGGACAAATAGATGTTGTCTCTCTTTCCCTGTAAATTATTTTAAGATCAATAATAGAAAGTAGGGGGAGAATTATCCTCATAAGGAGCTTTTGAATATGATGCTATCTCTGTTGCTTCCAGATAATATTTCACTGTGCCATTAAACATACCTCCAACAATAGTACTAAGCCAACTGTATTAACTCAACAGCTGTTTCAGAAAGAATAAAACCCAAAACTGAGGCATGGAATTTTTTCTGGAGCCCATTATCACTTCATCATTGTAGTAGATGTCCAAGCCACGCTGATTTGTTCTACTCCTATTGCCTCTCCAGTGTACATACCTTGACAAGACTTCTCATCTGTTAATAATTTAAATCCTTTTCTGCAGCTGCAATCAAAACTGCCAACAGTGTTTTTACAGAAGTGATCACAGCCTCCATTATTGGACTGGCATTCATCAATATCTGTAACAAAAAAAAGAGTGCTTCAGCAAATAAACACAGTACATTAAACATACTTTCACTGCCAGATCCAGCAAACAGTCACATCCAATTGGTTAGAGAAGCCCAGAAACAAAATCCAGCGAGACTACTACAAACTTCAAGGACTATCAGATACAGCTCTTCAGAATTATCAGCCCCATGACAGTGTTATTTGCTTTCATTTAACATATTGTCAGTTACATTTGCATACAGGTATTCACAAAAGATCATTTCGCTAAGTTCTGTTTGGAAACACTTTGACTTAAGCAGTCTCTAACAGATTTCAGCTTTTTTAAACACCCTCTCCGATTCCTCTTTCTAAGCCCTGCAGAAATCTCAGACAGATTTCCTGAGCTACCCTGTCCTTTTCATCCCAATATTAGAATGAGTTCTTCATCTAATACTTACTCAGACATGGAGATTCCATCATTTTTGCCTAGCAGAACAGTCTTAACATCCAATTACTGGAAAATGTATTCTAATATACAACCTAAACGTCTCTTTGCTCCTTTCAAGTACTCTCATTAGAGTTGCCTGGACCAGTATAAGTAATTCTACTCACACATTCCTGTTTACACACTGATGTTTACTTACAAACTGTTCTTATACCCAGCTGGCTGTGGGTAAAATAGCAGACTATTGGACTGTTGGCACCTACACACCTAACTCTCCCAGTATTGCCCTCTACTTCACCACAGCCCTTATTACCTCCTACCAAACCTCATCTGTGAAAAATGAGGCCATCTTGGCAGGAGAGGTGCAAGTGGTGAGTAGGAGGGCAGAGCTGCAAAGATTCTCTGCACATGATGCACCTGATGTGATAGAAGCTGTGCATCTACCCCTGACTGCAATCCTTTCTCCGGTCAGATTAGACATACTGGCTTTCCTCTGGACACTTGAATACCTTCATGTGGAGATGAATACCTTACAGCAAGCTGTTAGTACACACGCTTCCATTGGTACAAAACTCACCTTTACATGTCTTCCCATCAAACTGGAGCGTGAATCCAACAGGACAGCTGCAGTGAACTCCAGTTGATGTATCTTTACATGTACGATCACAGCCACCATTATTTACAGCACACGTTTCTAGTTAACAGGATAAAGCTGAAGTTTGCTCAAGGATATCATAATGGTAACAAGAAACATCATGTGATACAATGCACAGCTCCCAGCACACTGCTACTCAACCACATCTAGTCAATACATGTGTTGGCAAAATCCCTGCCTCAGCTATGCCTAGTGTTTAGCAGAGACTCTACGAACTAAGACATTGTCTCTGGATATTCTCGTCCTTAAAACACAAATCTCCACTCCTTAATGATGAATCTGTTCCTGTCAGTCTGCCTCCTTATGCCCACGCTCAATCCTGGCTGATCCTCTCACACTTCCCAGCAACACTCAGACAGTTCTGGTTACACACAGAACTACTAAACCAGTTTTCTTAAACCCCTCCCAGCACACCTTCAAATGCTACCTGCACTGCCAGTCATGGTGGATTACACCCACACTGAGCATTCCTTCAGGCTTGTAACCCAGGTGCCATCTCAACCTAATGTTCCTCTAACTTCCCCCTATGCAAATTATGTCTAGATCTCACCATATCTTTCTAGCAAACATCCAGCAAACATCTTTCACATGAAGAAACACAGTTCCAACTACACAGAAATAACTCACTCTTTGGCATTCATCCTCTCGCAGTCAGTCTAACCACCTCACTCAGTCTAATAACCTTATCACTGGCTGGACAACGCAATTTAACCCAGCACATATTGATTCAGAGAGCTACAAATTTCATCTTCTATGTCTGCTTTTTGAAATCCTTTTTATCTAGCCCCGTTTCCTAGTTTTCTGCAGCATCAAGCATACCTATTCTCAAATTTTGAGACCTTTTCTGGTTTATTCCCTCCCAGTCTCTCATCTCACATTTAATATTGGGAGGCTGTGTTCAACCTCCACATGAAGACAGGGTGCCTCTTTCCACAAAAATGCCATTTTGTTGAAATGAGGCTATTCATTCAGATATCTAACTATGGATTCAAGAAGTCAGATCTAGCCCTATACATTTGGTGGTTTCTTCCTCAGCCTTCATGCTCCGTGCTACTTCTGTGGCAAAGGCCAATAAGCACAGCAAATCACTTTGCCTGAAATATGGGCTTTTTGAGAAGTTGACATCCACTGACCCAAGCTGCCCTGAGACCACAGTGATTATTTCTCATGCCAGTGTTTTCTCAGTAGTGACAGACCCTCAGAGGCTGGCATTCTGGGCCAGATGCAAACACCTCTAGGAACAACAAGATTGCCTTGTACCCTAACATGTTCTTCTAGAGAAAATCCACCACTGGGCTCAATTCTCTTCCATGCAGAAGCGTACTTTTCAGTTGAAGAGAAGCAGGTAAAACACTGCTTCCTCACAATCACTTGGCTAAAACTGTAGCACAGCAGGGGTTGTATTGCATTCCCATGACAAATTAGAACCACAGAAACATATAGTATTTCATGGGCAAGTTGCTGACACCTCTTACTGACTGTCACAAGCAATGTACACAGTTTCTTATATGTTATAGAATAATATTTCCTTAAAAGGAAGTGAAGCATCTCAGGCAGAATTCAGCCCATAGTTAGGATGGTTGCAATAAAAAAGAAAAAAAAAAAATCAACAATTCTTCAATCTAAAATATTTCAGCAAACAGCAATATTATTTTGGATACACTTTTTTACCCATAAGCAACCGTCTCTTCACCCTCTTGTCCACATCAGCTCCTGCTGTGGTGTTTCCCTCAGTAACTTCAACAGCAGCCTCTTCCCTTTCTGTAAGGAACATGAAAAAAGCAAATAAGTAAGGTTCCTTGACCAGAAGCCTTCTCTGATATCCAATACGTACCCACATGCAAACAGCTACACCATTCGCTGGATTATCAAAAACAGTCAGAACTGACTAGGCAGAATTTTTTTTTTTTTAAAAGGAAGTAATAATGAAAACCATGAAGACCCTTCAGTTAAAACCATGAGAATACTTTGCTTTTGTTGCTTCCTTACAACTGATATTTGCTTCACTACTCTTAACAAAACCAAAGATGTGCTATGGATGTAGCGAACAACAACAAGATGAAAGAACTAATTGAACTTTCATGAACTGTTCAGTTACGAGCATACTATTATCATCAATCATGGACTAATATAAGGACCAGCCAGTTATGCCTGAGCATTTGATTTCAATCAACAGACAATAAATCTCAAGTGCTTTCTTTACTGGATAACTGCTTTGCAAAAATGGTACTTTATTGAAATCAGAGTTCTGGTTTTAACAGACGTACTGCTTGGTTACACCCTGGCTGATACTATACAAGAAACTGAACCTAAAATATCCTAGAAGGAAGGGAATCTTCTTTGGTTACTGACAGGCTTTGTGCTTCAGAGGGACCAGTGATAATTACAGGCTGTACTAGTATTAAGTAGCTACTTATATAGGGAAGCATAATTTGCCTAGACGCAATCAACTCACTCATGCACTAGCAGGTTTCTTAGTTTAGAATTCCTTGAAATTTTCTAGGTATACCACTATGAGGAGCATTAATCATGCACACACAGCAATGTCACATCACTGTAGAGTTAGTCATCAATAGAAAACCACTTCCCTCTGCTCTATACTGACCCAGGCAGGTTTTCCCATCCACATGCATGGTGTACTTGGGGTGACACCCACAAATAGGCCCATTATCAGCATCATCACATGTATGTTGACAGCCACCATTTCCATGATTACATGTTACTAGAAAGAAAAGATACGTTACATCTCACAAGTACTTCCAGCAGCTTTGAAAGACAGCGTGTAATTCTGTCTCCATTTGATCATCCAATACACTTTCCTAACATGCCCTTTTCCTGTCAAACACTGCAGAGATCTCTTGTGGAGCTGAACTTCCTGTTATTATGGATGATGGTGCAACTCCCAGACTACAGATAGTGTAGCAACTGGCATAGTAGTGGCCAGCAAAGCCATTGACTCTAGTTTCATGCAAATGCCCACAATTCAGATGTGTCATCCCAGTTTAGCTACAACATACCAAATCCCATATCACTGCAAACAGAGCACTATTTGTTCACTTTGGGAAACCATAAGCATATGCAGAATGTTGCATACAAATGCAGCTCCTCTGGTTCTTGGACAGTTCAAATCCTGGTCGGCATTCACAGGCAACTCCTCCTTTGGGCGTTTCTCTGCAGATGTGTGCACAGCCATGATCTTTATTCATGCAGCTCATGCCTTCTGCAAAACAGGACAAGTGCAAGAGCATCAGCATTTCTGCGTGCAGGCACCAGTCAGTTCAATACACACAGAGACAACAGCCTCCTGCTTCTGGGAACACCCTACAGTGTTAGGACAAGAAGTGCAAGACAGAGAACGCAGAAACTCCTACCCTGCAAAGTCAACAGCCCCAAGGTTTCTCCATCTGTGATGTCTTCTATGCTCATGTTCTTTGACTGCAAGGTGAAAAAGCAACACCCCTAGATTTGTACAGCACCTGCATTCTCATCCAGTGCTCTCACTTTATATCAGTGTTTGCAAAACCTCCTTATTTCTTTCATAAAAACTGCAAGGGGGCTGATAGGCAAGATCAAAGCCTAAAGTGAAGTTCTTATTTCTCTGCTTAAAAGAGCAGCCAATGACTTTGCAAAAAGTTAGAGAGAAATTGTTCCTAAAATTATTGTAAAACTTTCACCTTGCCGCGTGGTGCAGGTAAATCAACGCCTTCACCATCATCAAGATGGTGACACAATTTGCACACACACAACTTAGAACTACACAGCAGCTGGCTGAGTTATCAAATGGGATCATTACACCAAATTAAAAGTTTTTTCTTCTAACAGTACATCACAGATTTTTACTGAAGTCCTCTATAGCACTGCAAAATTGGGAGAGGAGAGAAGACAAGGGAATGCTCTCCTCAGGTATACAGAGAACACACCTTTGCCATCAAATTATCTGCCTTGGTGCATTTGGCTTTTATAAGACATGTTACACAAAAATGCCCTTTCTTCTTGGTGAAAAGACTTCATTTGAGAAGGGTAAATGGAGCATACTTTTGCAAGGGCTTCTCCCACAATCTCAGTGAACTTCTACTGAGTTGAGCTGATGCCCCATCAGAGAATGAAAAGAGTCACCATGCAGCTAAAAAGGGATTGTGTGAACAATTCCATGCCCTATATATTTTTCAAACTTACACAGCCCTTTTTTGCAGACTTATTACTAAATGAAACAAAAGCACTGTATTGGCAAGCAGAGGTCAGCTTGTCGCCATTATTCCACTACACTTCAATTAGGTCCTTGCTCTGCACATAACGATTCTTGCCATCTGAAGCACAAGCTACAGTACCCTTCCCTATTAAGGCAGCTTTAAGCAACAAAAGAATGGATATTGTAGAGTCTAGATTATTCTGCTCTACTGGCTTTTTGATTCCTTTCCCACAGTGAGGACTCTGTAGAAGTCTCACAAGACAATGACACTTCAAATCCTGCAGCACACAGACAGCCCAAGGAGCCCCATTATTGTGCTGCCAGTCAAGGAACAAGACAACTGATGAGGCCACAAATTATCCTCATTAACTCCTGTGTTTTTGTGACTTTTCTGCTCTCAAGCGTGCAATATGATTTGGTCTGTTAGCTCAGAGGTGTTAGAAAGCATTAAGAGAATTAGCAGCTTAGTTTGTTAACAGAGTTATTCTTTTGTCTCTGTTGAGCTACCAAAGGGGAAACTGTTCAAAAGCAGGCGCTTTGGTAAAGTTCGCTGACATCAGAGGAGTGGTTTAAAGGCTCAGTTTGGGATTGCTCCCTTCTGAGTGAGCAGAAGTATGTCTCTACCAAAAGCTAAAACTGCACTTCCCAAACCAGAGCACATTTTAATAACAAAGTATCCACCATGTAACAACCTACATGACCAAACCCACCAAAACTTAGCTAACCCAAACCCCAATGTTTCATAGAAGATACACATATCTATACATTCTAGCATTCCATAGGAAGCTGCTGCTTGTTTCCAAAGGTGGTAGAAGATTTCTACTCAGGCCCATTTTATCAGGTTGTATTAAAGAAATGTCTGTAATGTTTGTGTGACTACAAACTCCTTCATGGACACAAAGTCTCCCAGGACACATTGTTCCAGAGCTGTTGCAATGGCAGATTATGGTCCAGAACCAAATGCCAAACAAATTTTGGTCAAATCCCACCACATGCTTCTCAGACACAATTTCTCGTGCAAGAGACCCTGCCGTACTGCAGCACGTGTGTCATGGGATGGATGAGTCTCGATTGCCACACATGCAGCCAAGAGAGCTTAATCCCACCCCTGTCTGGCAGATGCCAAGACAGACGAGTCCTCCCTGAGGACTGGACCTTTGCAGAGTTACTCAGCAAACTTCAGCGAGATCTGAGCACTCCTTTTACTGGCAAGACACAGGCAAAAAGCCAGCAGAGTATTTATCTATTCAGATCACATTAATCTCTTAGATGTATGAGTGTGTTTAAATCTTTGACTTTTTTTACACAGATGATGTTGGGACATCATCACCAATCTGCCAAGAAGATTAAGGCCCTGTTCAGGGCACAGTCAAACAAGTGCTCAGTAGGGCAGAGGAAGAGGATGCAATTGTACAAAGAACTACCAGAGATTCTCAGAGGCACCCTCTAACAGCCAAATGGCGAGAAGCATCAGCACTGCCAGCAGAACAGGACATCCCAGGAATGCTTTAGTCTTTTTTTCAGGCTTTCTACACCCTCATGTTAAGGCAACTTTTTCCAAAAAGCTTTCTAGGCAACTTTTTCCAAAAAGCTTTCTAGTCATCTAGTCATCAGTGTTCTCCACAGTCAGAAGGAATTCAAGAACAACAGCTGAAATGGTCCCCTTGTATGAGCTTTCAGTCCACACAGTAATTTCAAGCATAACTTTTGTCTTGCAGGTCCACTTCACTCCCATCGATTCAGCCCAACAAGTAGGTAGTAGCTATGACTGTGAAATACCACAAGGGAGGGTAGCAAGATTTGTCATAGCAACCACAAGATGTACTACATGAAAACCTGTTTTCCTTCAGTGTTTTTGTAGTCTCTAATATGGAGCAAGTTAAACACTGAAACAAGCTACAGGTGCATTGCTCCTCTGCCAGCTACTGCAACAGCCTCCTAAAGTAAATCCATTCTTCCACATACTGATGAAGAAGAGGTCAATCAGTCAGAGCAGACAGCCAAGGAAAAAAATAGGATTGTGCACAACTTCCTAAGGCACTCTGAGTTCCTGTGGTTTAAGCAGTGGCTAGGCAGAACCATGGAGCCCCTCAGAGCACCCCTGTGCTTCAGACCAACACAGTCATATCAGATGAAAAATCAACTTTAATTATCAAACTCTCCTCTAATAGCTACCTGACCTTGAGCGCCATGCCACAGCAGGTGCCAGGGAACCCAGAGGATAATTGCAGATAGACTTGGAAGGGCAGGTAACTGTAGGCTCCCGTTATGCTCATTATCAGGAGGAATACAGCAGCCCCAAGCCTCTCTTTCTCCTATCTCAACTCCAGTTCACTCTTTTTCTGTGTATGTAAAAGCCAGTATTGCAGACCACGAGGAAGGTCTCTCAAGCATTAATGTAGGCACTCTCCAGTGGGCTGGGAGACAGGGATGGAAATACTCCCTTATATTACAGGTAAGAAGCAAAACTGAATAGATAGTCTAGGCAGCAGGTGCCAAATGGTGTTTCAATTGATGCTGTGAAGTCTCAAAAGAGAACTAAAAGTATATACACTGAGAGACATATACACAAGGCAGAGAACAGAAGAACTAGCAATGAGCAGAAAAGCAGAGAACAAAGTGAGGGGAAAGAAAGAGCAATGAAATGTGGCTTACAGCAGGCCTGCCCACCCAAGAAACAAAAAACAAAACAGTGGGGAATCCTGTGGAGCACTTCTTAAAAGTAATAGGGGAAGGCAGGAGGAAAACAGTCACAGCACAATCACCTGAAAAAATGGTTTTTAAAGAAAAGAAAACACTTTGACACTTTAGTATGCAGAAAAAAAAGCATTTCAGGCAAAACCAGTAAGGGGTTTTTTTCTTAAAACTGGTTTTCATAAAAATATTCTTTTATTTGGTAGTTTTTTTAAAAAAATGTGTTATGCATTTTTTTCCTTTTGCTTTTCTTTTTCAAAGTAAAAAATTGACTAAAGTAAGTGGAAATTTAGTATTATGGAGAAGAGGCTTTTTTTGCCAAAAGTGAAATTAACTGCATCCTCAAAAATAAGAGTACAGAGGTAGAATTTAGGGAACAAATATTAATGACAGGAAATGCTACTGCTGATAGTTCAGGAGAGTAGAAGGTACTCAAGCAGCAGCAAGTAAGAATAAAGAAAGTGTGAAGTTTTTAATCCCTTGGCATAGGACAAGACAAGGAGTTCAGGCAACTGATGCTCATCCTTAGATTCGTCATCCATGCACATACACAAACACACATCGCTGCTAGCAAAACAACATGAAGAGAAAAGCCTTGCCCCACCACTGCAGCCTTCCTGCTTCCTCCCAGCTCAGCTGCTGCAGCAGCAAGCTGAGCAATGGCCTGAGAAATCACCACGCATCAGCAAACCCCTGTGAGACCAAGCCCAGCACCAGAAAAACTGAGAATACAAATTCTTAATTCAAACAAAAGATCAATTCAGCTCCGTCAGATGACAACCACCTCAGAGCACTCATCTGTGGATAGCCATATATGTCTATAAATGTTGATCTCTTCACTATGGGGATTTTTAAAATGAGATTTGTTTATTCATGCTCAGATTCTTCTTATAGTCATGCCAACGATAAGCCATAGATTAAAGAAAGTTTTGCAGCTTTAAATACTTTTTAGAAGATACTCACTGTGCAGTTCAATGGATAACTCCCTGATCTGAGCAACCACTTTAAAGTATTCCCTAAGGGCATCCAAAATAATTTTGTTCAATCCAATGTCTAATTAGATATCCAAGGCTCTCTGATCTCTCCAAGGTCGCTTCATAAAGGTTTCACTCAAAAATAAGAAAGTGATTTGAATACCTTTGGGGCTGACAAACAATAAATCTCTTAGCTGAAACCTAAACACTCTAGAGGGAATCTAAAAGGTACTTGAAGGTAATGCAGGTATTGCCCTGTAACTAAAGCCAATGGAAACGGTCAGAACTCAGTGTCCTTCATTTTGTTTCCATTCCCTGGATCAGGCACAGCTTAGCTGCACAACAGAGTATGAAGTATGCTGGGAGCAGAGCAACACAGCTTTAACAAGCACAACACTGCTGACATACAGGTGGGATCAAAGGAGCAGAAGGGATGTGAAGAGTCTTCAAAGTCACTTAGAAGATTCTGACACACTGTTCCTTTTTAAAAGAGTGAGGACTTCAAGACCCTTCACAGCTTTGAAAAACTCAACCTAAAAATACTTCTGAAGCTGCTTTAGAGATTTTGCAGTTAGCATCTGTCAAAAACTCCTGCTTGGTGCCTGGAGGGAAGCAGCCAGTACCTTCTGAGCGGTGGATGCACGTATGCTGGTTATCACTTAAAAAGAACCCTTCCTTACAGCGACATTCATAGCTCCCCACAGTGTTGACACAAACATGCTGGCAACCACCGTTGTTGAACATGCATTCATCTGTATCTGAAAGAGAGAGACAGAGAGACAGATCAGCTTTGTACTAACACCAATCCACTCAGATTGGCAGCAGCCACTCAATACGCACTATGGTCGGACACTTACTTGGCATGCAACCACCCAGGCAGCTTAGACACCCCAGGCTAGCCTGTTGTTGTCGTGCTGCCACCCTTGGGTGTCACCCTTGGGAAAAGTATATTTTTGCTGCTGCTCTTCCTCTATATGCAGTTTGCCTAATCAGTCACAGAGCTCCCAAGAAATGCTGGCCAACAAACCAGAGTTACTGATTCCAACTAAGGCAGAGTAGCCTCGGTGGAGCCAGAAGCAGGGCTCTGCGCTCCACCTCGTGAATGCACTGTGCCCCTCAGTGCAGCTGGGTAGTGTTACCACCCAGCAGCCCAGCACACTCATACCTAGGCTGAGCATCTGCTCATGGTTCTGTTTTGCTCAGTGGGACACAACTTTGGCTCCAAACCCATCCAAGCTATAAAAGGATTTTTCAAGAAAGCTCCCCATTCTGAAGCAAAGGTGGGACAAGAAAAATACAAACCTCAGAATAAATTTAGCTTAAGCTATCCCCTGCTCCTTACTTCCACTCTAGCTAGAATTCACATATCATATCTGTTCTGATGCTTTCTTTGATTTATTATCCTCCTCCCTCAACTCTAGGTCATCAGCACTTACCATGAAGGCTCTGCTGTGTTGCCTGACCGCAGTCAAGAACAAGAGCAGAAGTTCTGGAAATAGTTTTAATGTTGATTCTACAATATTCAGTGCTTCAACAATACCAGAGAATACAGAAAGGCTCTGCTTGCAAGATATCCAAGAGCAGAAAAACTTCAGCTAAGCCTCTGAACAATAGGATGTTCATCCCAACATCCAATTCTTTGGAATTTTACCCCTTAATAAGTGCAAATTTTTGTAGCTACTACCAGCAAAAAATTTACTAGCTTAATGTTCAGAAACACCAATTTGAACAGGAAATAAAAATGCTCAGTCCCTTAAATAACAAGAGAAAATGTTGCTGAGGCAAAAGCACTGGTCTCATTTGCAAATTCATATGGAACATCGTGTTTGCTCCCTGTTCTGTTCATTGTTCCTGTGCTAACAGTACAATGTTTTTAATTTAATGTTGTAGCATTTCTGGCATAAAACAGCTGTCTTCTAAAGAAAGGAGAAAGAAAAAGGCTTTTAGTAAGAAGCATAACATAGTATTACAACAGATTTAATTTCTAGTGAAGGCAATGAGTAAGCCAATTGGATGCAAAAGAATGTGACCTGCTGTAGCACGAAGAGCGGCTGACATATCTCCATCACAGAGAAGCTGAGTATTTTAGAGTTCCACAGTGATGTGAATGTGCAAACAATCATGGATAAACAGCCACCACGAGTCTTTAGTATTACAGATTTGAACTCCAGCAGATGTTGCTGTCTTACAGACCTTGGAAAGCTTTCAAAAAAATCATCTCTTTCCAACAAGTAATTGTCTATTTGGCTTAAACCCAGGCACACAGCCGAGATCTTCAAAAATAAGGGTGAGAGGAGGGTAACCCTGGCGTGAACAAAGTAAATAAACAGATTAAGAGAAGATGTGATCCAATTTGCTGCATGCCAAAATATTTATTTAACATTTACATCACATCTCAACATTTTCTTTTAAAAAGTCTGCCATGCAGTACCGAGCAGCTTCCCAGTAATGTAGCAGGTGGTAGATTTTGGTCTAAGTTATGTCTAGGTCTTCCTGATCACAATGCAGTCAGCTGAAGTGTGCTGTAGAAGGGCTACTAGATACACAAAGAATACACCCTTTGGTGGTACTGTAAGAGGCAATGTGTTAGTGCACACTTAGCCCTTCCCGGTAACCTCAGCCGAACTCCACTGTGTGTTTACACAAGTATTAGGAGATATTTTGCTTCCTTCTCTACTTTCTTCAGTGGAATACTTGGAACTTAGTGATTTCGTCTTCTCCTCCACTTACACTGTAACAAAGCTGATCTGTGGGCACATACCAGGTTCCCAGCAGGTAAAAGCCAACACAATCCCATTGGAGACGCCTGAGCTTTTGTGATTTGTCTGAGCAGAACGTACAGCCTAGGTGTGATCCCCCACCTGATGTGCCATACGCTAGTGGGAAATACTGCAGCCAAGCTAACTACAATCTTAAAATGATGCTGTCAGAGCACGTTTGGAAACACACCTAAGAACTGATCCTAAACTGATTTTGGAACAGAAAAGGCAACAATAGGATGTTATTTTACATAAACACATAGATGGCACTTCACACGTTTTAACCCAAAGCGTTTAACAGAAATATAGCACAACTATCCTCCTCATCTACAGAGGGGGAAAGAGCCACACTAGGATGGTACATCAGCACCTGGAATTCCTTAGCCCATATGTAACTCTTCTCTAGCTGAGCTGATTCAGCCCAACAGATCGCCATGTATTTCCCATGGGCGCAGTTACAGTTGTGTTAGTGTCACCACTTACAACATTCATGAACACACTTCTTACCCAGACAGTTGTGGCCATCATGAGCCAACATAAAGCCATCGTAGCAAGTACAGCGGTAATTTCCTGGAATATTGAAACACTCATGGACACAGCCTCCATTGAAGTCGTTATCACATTCATCAATATCTAAGGAATAATGCAAAAGTCAGTATGATGGATGCTTGCTTGAGTATTGCAGACAGTTACACATGTGACTGTGTAAATATGAGCAGCAACTGCTGTCCAAAATCATCATCTTGCAAATATACTGTATTTAACGCATTACTTGCTGAATGTTTCTAAAGAGTGACAAAATGCCCTGAGATTCCCGTGTAGCTTTACCTTATAGTTTTTATGGCTGCTGGTTAAGCAACAAACTAATTATTAGACCAAGTGATATTACCAGGTGAAAAGCCATGCAATCTCCTTATCTTTGATTTGTAAGCAAGAAGTAAATCTGGTGAAGTAACAATTACTATCTTGATTTAAAGTCATCCTCCATATTCTAATCCATTATATTTAATGGCTCTGTCTTCTTAGAAACACCTCATGCTGACCCAGGCAGAGCACAGGTCTTCCATCACTTTACCTTCACATTTCTTCCCTTCACCAGTGTAACCCACTTTGCACATGCACTTGTAGAGCTTCGGGGTGTTTTGACAAATGGCATCCGGGTGGCAGTCATCAAGCCCCAGGGCACACTCATCCACATCTGTGGAAAGACAAGATTCAGAAGGGATGTCAGAAGGTGGAGAGCAGGGCACATCTCCTGTGCACATCACTGACCAGCTGATGGAAGGTTGAGCGCCTGTTCATGGTGTGTGCATTTTATCTGTATTTGTGAGTCAAGACAGTAACATGCAGAGATTGTATCTGAACTTAAATCTGTTGAACGGTCTACCTGTGTAAAGATGTCTTTGTATGCAATTCAGATAAGCCTGTATTAAGCTTTTTTAGAAACACATCCAAAATAATCTATTATGGGCTAGATCCTCCATGAGATTTGGCTGATAGTTTTACAGAGATTCATTAGAGACTGTTAATCTTTCCAGTTAACAAAAAAAACAGTTATTGAAAGAGTTCTTGAGCACAGTCGTGACATCACTCTCAGGGAGCCCAGTGATTTTTAAACTAACAAGGGGAGTTTACAGAAATGTACTTTCAAAGTCACCACCAACACATTAAAAGACTGACTTACCATTAAACAGATGTGTAATTTATAAGTAATGTCACTTTTTTTAATACAAGAGCAGTATCTGGTGAGCAGCATTGCCCAATCACCTGGCCAGCCAGCACAAAGCACAGCATATTGAAGCAAAATACCCAGGTGGAAACTTCAGAGCAGAGGAAATGAGGAGAAAGGGAAACACCAACAGGATGATGTCCTGGAGATGAAGAAATGTAGACAGAAGAAGAGGAAAAAAAGTTATGGGCAGCAGAAGACATCAGCAGAAGTTTTTCATACAGCAGAAGAGAATTCAAACACAGAAGAAGGAAGATTTCCAGCAAGGGGCTACAAGGAAGAACCGCAGGAGCAGCGCTCCACATAGATACAAGAAGTAACTCCTAAAAGAAGAGGATTAATTGCAGAAGTATCAGAAAGTGACTATTTAAACGGTCAGCCACTTTTTATAGTGGGGATTACTTTCTAACGGGGAATTTCAGCTAGCACCTCTCCCATTTACAATTATAGCATTCTTCCCTTCCCCGCCATCTCTCCATCACAAAATACGCCTGTAGGTACTGCAGCAGCTGCCAGCTTCAGAAAGCATGCACAGTTTTAACTCCTAATGGCATTTGGCAGCAGGAAGCAAGGCAACGAGCCAGTGCTACCGCAGCAGTGCTCTCCTGGCTTCAGGTGCACGCAGAGCTGCTAACAGCCATGGGGTGCTCAGGTGCCACCTCCAGAAAGCAAGGGGAAGGTGGAAAGCAGCTGGAAAACGGAAAAGTCAAGGCATTAAAGAACAGTGGAAGCAGCGAATTAAGGGAGCAAGTCACGCAAGGAGGGGTTCGGGGAGTTGCTGAGGGGCCTCCAGCTGCTGGGATTCAGGTAGCGGGGCATGAGGAAAGATAGCGGGCAGCAGGAAGCATCAGCCACATGCGCCGGCCGCAGCCCCTGCACGGCAGGCTCGCCCCGGCCCAGGGGCATCCGCTGCTTGGGCGAGAGGGGTCCAGAAAACACACCATGGAGAGGGCTTCTTCCGAAGCGATGGCACAGGGACATCAGCTAGATCTCACAGCAGCAGCAAAACGCCCGTTCCGCTACTTTATTTTTACATGAATCCTCTGTGGTCTGCAGCGCACACGAAGAACCGCAGCGAAACCCCAGCACTGGTGCACACAGAAGCATGGAAAAAGAGGACTAGAAAAAGCCTTAGGCAAGGGGAGCCGGATTCCCTCATGTGGTAACAGTCGCCCGAGAGCTGGAGAGAGACCCCGGAGGAGGGAGACCGAGCCATCAGCGCCTTCATCAACAGGGCGGCGAGGCGGGCGCGGAGCGGGCTGCAGGAAGGGTCACTGGAAGTCACGGGCTCGCTCTTCGGCGACCGAAGGCACATCAGGGCTCGCTGCCCCGCTCCTTCGCAAGGCTGAGACGCCAGCCAGAGCCCTGCCCGCTCCCAGACGGGAACCGGCACCGAAAGAAAGGCGCCAGCGAGGAGCCCCCCCGGCTCCGGTAACGGCCCCGGCTCGCCGCTCACCTCGGG
>VZZY01014812.1:1102644-1132103 GCA_013400335.1 Eurystomus gularis
GGGGCGGGGGGGAGAAGATGCCAGAACCAAAAAGGGAAAGGGATGGACAGACAAATGAGGAAATACTTTCAACTATTTAATTATTCCAAGGCTTTTCACGCATACAATGTCTCAGAGCTGCAGTTTCGAGTCTTGCTCACCTCCGTATGTATACTGGGTTTTGAACAACTGTTTTCCTTGAAATGAATCACTTAAACTTTTGCACTTATACTTTCCATCTTAGTATCCAGGGGTTTTCCCAGCTACCAAACAGGTTGTTGAGTTCAACATGAAATAACACATTTTCCGTAATCAGCATGCACTTTACAATGTACAGTGGCTTTCCCTGGGAGCAGGACCTGCACACGGTTTATCACAAACAGAGGAAATCTGGGGTTCCTCTTGTCGTAAAGGGTCCAAAAGACCCTCTCTCATTAATTTATACTCCTTGTCTAAGCCTTTTTATGCCACTGGTAGAAAAAATTCCCTGAAACAAACATCAGATTCACCAGTAATATTTTAAATGTTGTAGGATCTGCATCTTAAAGTTCCACTGTCACTGAAATGAAGAACAGTTCTTGTTTATTGCAGGACTGAATACAGTATGCTTTATTAATGAACATACATCTTTGAGTTGATAAGGAAAAAAAAACACCAAAACTTTTTGCTATGTGAAATCACTCTTAGACACAGACCTGCTTGGTGCAGCTCTTTGACATTTGTATCTCTTTGTGAGAACCTTCCAATTCATCACTAAAATTGTAACACAAATACATTTCTAGACCCATGTGTTTGGACCAGTTAGTCAACAGATAATCACTGTCTAGCACTCAAACTCTCCACTCCCACAGATGTTAATAAGCATCACCTTCTGTAAAACCACCTCAGACCTGACATTCAGAAAAGCGGTGTGAACCCAGCAGCTGCACAACACACTTTGCTCACCAAGGTCCCCATTCTTTTTGTTCCTTCCCCTTGCAGGAAGTCTGAAAGATTCAATGCCACCTGTGAAGTGAATGCTCTTCTGAAGCTGCACTTACCTGACAGCTCCATCCAGGCCTGCCCCACATCCAGGCCTGCCCCACATCCATCCCTGGAGCACCCTCCCGAGGAATCGGAAGCAGCAGGTCTAGTAAGCCTAGGGAACTGAGATGCTGTGTTTCCAAGAGAGGCAGGTTTGGCATCTCACACAGAGCAGCATGCCTGGCAGCAGGTACCAAATTCCCAACTGCACCCTCTGAAACCTGTCCAAGGCTCAGGCTACCAGTACCACCTCATCAGAGCATGGGACAGGCTGAATTCACCCTCTCAGCATCTCCCCCAGTGAGCCCACAGAATGTTACCATCAGTTTTTAGTAGCGCAGAATCGTGCTTGCTCAGGAAGACTGATGTGGTTCCCCCAAGAGAGATCTTAATGCTTTTTATTTTGTCTTGCTTAAAAAAAGCCTTTAACACAGATCAGGCTGTGTGTGGAGAAAGAAACAAAGACAGGCGAAGGAAACTGAGATACCTCCGAAGAATGATCAAACTCCTTCCCTTCTGTGTTTTCCCTGATGGTATAAAACATCCAATGATGACAGCATAAGGCTTGACACAGAGTGAACCCCACCAACTTCAGAACAGCCCTAACTTGGGCCACTGTTTCCAGGCTGTAGGAATTCCCTTCTGTATTTGTCAGCTTCAAAACAAAAATTTCTCAAAGCAGAAGTTAACCATTGCTAACATGCAGGTCAGAAGAAGAAGCAACTCTCTCTGTCCATAGGTGACAAGAGAGAGGGCAGCTCCCTAAAAAACAAAACAAAACAAAAAAAGAACCAAACAGGAAAAATGGTGCACCTGAAGGGTGAACTCTTTTTTGCAGACACTGGCAATAGCAGAAACCATGTATCATGGTGGAAGTGGCATTCAGCCTTCTTACCTGTTCCTCTCATTGAACATGGGGAGAAACTGCAGAATCAGTGACTGAGGTTGGAAGGGAGCTTTCAGGGTCGTCTTGTCCAACACCCCTGCTAAACAGGGATGTCCTGGAGAGTGCATTTTGGATGAGGCAGGAGATGAAAGTGAGTAAAACTGACTTGGTCTCCCTGCTTTTCACACAACTGACATACAAAGCTTTCCAGTCACAGGCAGCAGAAAAGGTACAAAAGCATAACCACAAGTGAGTTACGTTCCCATTTGTTTACTACTCCACTCAAATCTAAAAACTAGATTTAATACCCAGTAAGGCATGCAGAACCAGTTTCAGGGTGAGATAAGCAGAGCAGAAATTAATAAACCAAGATTATACAGGGCTCCACTACATTGGTACGTACTTCAAATCATTCAGAATGTGAATGAATGGAGAGGGTAGGAACGATACTTCTGCCTCTGTGCCAGTATAATCCCTCTCATCCAGTAATTCCTCCTCTGGGACTGCCAAATTAGATCTTACCCTGGGCAAAGGTGGAGTAAAAAAATAGTAGGAAACAGGCAATATAGGCAACAATGCTTGGGCATACACATGCACCACAGATGCTGTTAGAATCTCAGAGATGGAGAACACTGCTATTTTCTCACTTAACCTTGTATTTGAAGCATCAGATAGTTACACTTCCAACAATTCCTGCTCCTCTGTATGGATCCTCTCACATAAAGAGAAAGGCTGAATACATGCTACATAGAGGTGACTAACTGTATTTTTCAGAACATAAAATCTGGAGACATCCACCAAATTTTGTTATTTGGGTCAAAAGTTGTTCTAAGGTGGTAAAAAAAGCTAATATAAATGGCAGCACATATGTGTGTGTGTGTACTCACAGACACTTTCCAAGATCTGCATTATTCCCTTTGCCTTCCTGTTCTCCCCATTCCCTGATTACTGAGTAGACATTGCTTCCATGGATGACAGTCCGACCCACAACAATTGCTTGTGAGAAGGCTACACTGGTGCTGGGAGAGAGGCAGGCATTTAGTTAAACAGATCAGATACAAAACCGTACAAAAAAGGTCCCCTGAAATCAGACATTAAAATGTCATATGTACCTGCAGTCAGGCAAAGAAGAAAAATTACTAGCCAAATTATATGAGGCTTTTGAAAATAGCACATTAATGCTATTTTTCATGTTAGAAGACAGATTTTATTGCAATTCAGCAAATGAGCTACACCTGTAAAACTTTTGTATATCCAATTCACATTTAATGTCCAACGGATTGAAATGTCACAGGAAAAATAAAAAAAGAAAACAGTACCTGGTTTTGTCATTATGATGTAAACGTCAATACCCACCCTTAGAAAAAACAAGCCAGTGATTTCCCCATGTAGTAAAATATATAGTTTATAAGGTATTGATGCTTTATCTTAGTTCTACACCCAACCTCTAGATATAAAGAACTGCAAAGATGTGAAGTATGTGTACAGTATCTTCCAAGTATTTTCAAGCATCCTATAGTATCTCGCACTACGGACAAAAATCATTTGACAATATACAGAAAGTTAACTCTGAATAATTTCACTGCAGAAATTTTAACGTATTTATGAATTCAAAATACATTAAAAATATGGATCATCCAGCTAGTAGGTCCCATTTGAACAATTTTAAAAATATTCTTTGTCATGGAAAAAGTTGTGGAATAGTCTTCAGTTAATGACTATGTTTTCAGCTACAGAATGTCAGATGGTTAAGTTTATGGCAAGTAAAGGCTTTTTAGAAATAAACTTACAATATTTCATTACATTTAAATCAATTCTTCATTAATTTGAATTTTCTTTTTGTATAAAGAATCACTGTATGAACTCAGCATTAACCAAAGAAGCATAAATAATTGATAGGTGACAGCCTGTTTTTCTTCCTTAAATTAGGTTATCAGCCTGTAAACATGTTTGACCAATTAAGCACTATTTTCTGCATTACAAACTACTTAATTTTTATCATTATATTTCTCTCTACAAAACGCATATGCTGTTAAGAAAAACCACATTATCTTTTCCAATTAACTTACAAAAAAACCACTAACAACAAAACAGCATAGCCACATTAACCTGCACCTACCAAACCTGCTCCCTTATTTTAGTGAAGTAACAGGAAAAGATTACAATTGCCTTATTCCATAGCTCATTTCTGAACAAAAAAATGCAATGCAAGTTTTAAAAAGGGAGATGGATTTTACAAAGCACTAGTTACAGAGTTAAACAAACTACACCATTCATTCTTATACACAGTCATCCAGTTCAGCAGAATGGCAGGGAAGGAGCAAATGCTGGATCCTAACGTTATTTTGTGGAACTGATGCTAGCTACATCAGTGAAAGAAGTAGGTCAGTTTGTGGTAAACACTGAAGAGTGGTAGAGATTACTGCAGCTACTACAGACTGAACTCTTTTCTGATATGCCAGCCAAATCTCCTGCCAACACCCTAGCACGGGCTACCACATCACTATATTATTTCTCTCAGTCTTCCTTCGTGGCCTCTGGATCCAACAAACCCAACAATTCTCCTGCTGCATTTCAGAACCTTCTACTGGTCCTTTAGTAGAGCAAATCCTTCCAGACTTGGAAGTCCATAGCAAAAACTGCTTTGAATCCTAATAGGATTAAGCATAGATCCCCTGTGAGAGAAGTAGGTATGGTCTATCTCAAATGGCCTTTCCTGTGAAAAGAAAGCAACTGAGAAGCTGGGAAGATGACCTCTGCATTTTCCTTTTGCATCTGGACAGCTAGTGCATAGGGTGCTGCCACTGACGGACAGCTTCACCCTCGTGTGCTAGCCTAAGAACCCGCCTCTTGGGAACAAGCAAACCCTGGCCTGTGTCCATCCCAGGTATTGCTAACTGTCATGAGGCCAAAAACATCCACACCAAAGCAAGCCATTAAATCAATGGTATCATGCCCCACTAGGTAGCATGCACACTAGGTGAACATGTGTAAAGAAAAAAAAGCTTAACCAAAAAAAACCCTTAATTCTGGGTTAATGACCTAATGCAAGATAAAATTAATCCTATTTAGTACTAAGAGAGACATGGTTTTAACAGGGTCAACTAATCTGTTATGGTCAAAATAACGAATCCAATCCTGCTTTCCTACGTAGACCTTGTGAAATACGCAGGCCTAATCAAGTCATCTCAGCTGAAAGCACTGTTTGGTTTTTTTTTTAACTATTATTAATACACAAACAAGTAATTTAGGGCAAGTGTATAAAGATTATCCCAACATATTAAGTTGAATACATGAAATTCTCAGAATAAAAGCACATCTTTTTTATTTTTGTCCTTCCAAAGCTGGAAAGAAAACAACAAAACCAAACCTGCATGCACAAAATACTTCTGTGAAATGCTCCGGTATGCTCCAGACTGTGAAACAATTGACACCCACCCAGCATGAGGTGTGGCTTGGACATTGTTCTTGCATCTTCCTAATGCTACTGTGAAATCAAAAAAGAACCTTGCTCTGATAAGTAGTGGCAATGGAACTTCTCAGTTTAATAATGAAATAAATAGGAAAAAAGTAAAAATACTCAAAAATTTAATACATGTGCTATGCTTATAAATTACGGAAACGAAACTATCATAAGATGTGATTAAGCTGTAGGTAAAGAAAAGGTGCTACAACGTTGCAGAAACCAAAAAACTTGGACTCTGCTTCTCAAAAGACAATACTGAGATAAGTTTATACAGTGGAGACCTCTTAAATACACAGCCCTGAATTTCTGTACAGTAATTTGCAATGCTGCTAAATCAGCCTGCTCTTAAGTCACATATTGATTTCAAAGAGATTTTTATCTGAGGATTCAAATGAACAGAGATGCCTTTAGGCATTTGCCAAGTTCCAGATCCCTAATAAATTAGGTTTTCAAAATGTTTGCATTTTATTGTAGAAGCGGACTGAAGCTTTCTCTGCTAAAACAAAAGCATCCTAAATGAGGCAGACTGTGACAACAGGACCCAAGACATATTAATTCAAAAGGAAAAGAAAAAACCTTACTACACACTGTCTTTTCAGAAAAATTATTAAATCCTTAGATTTGTTAGTAAGGTATAACCATTGTTATTTTGTGGGGGCATAAACATCTTTATTTAGTCACTCAGGCTCCCCAGAGAAGCAGTAATGGCACCAAGCCTGACAATATTCAGGAAGCATTTGGACAATTCCCTCAGACACATGGTGTAAGGGTTGTCAGGCACTGGACCAGGCTGTCCAGGGAGGTGGTTGAATCACTATTCCTGGTGACATTTAAAGCATATGAAGATGTGGGGCCAGGGGACATGGTTCAGTGGTGGACACAGTAGAGTTAGGTTAGTGGCTGGACTTGATCTTAAAGGTCTTTTCCAACCGGAGTGATTCTGTGTTTCTGTGATCTGGCACTTAAGGAACTCATGCCCCTCTTTATTAGTAGTTAAGAGAATTAACAGCAGCAACCATATACCAAACTTCAAAAGGCTGGTTCAAGTGGAAACATTTGTGTGTTATGAACAATTATTCCAGGTTTTTCATTTAAGTGGGCTGCACTGTAAATTCTGAATTGCAACATAATATAAGCTGGCTGTATCATAGAAGATTTTTTTTTTAAAGACAAACTTACAAAATACAATGACAGGTTAAATAAATAAAGATATCAGTTAAAAACACGCTTAATTTCTTCTGTGCAATTACGTACCAATATGAAAAATATTACTTTGATTCTGCACATTTCATGGTTCAGTCTCCTGGATTTCACTGAAAATAATACTGACAACAAAAATAAAGGAAAAAATGATTTGTTGACAAATCAGTGCTTTGGAGCTATTAATAAAAAGCACACATCAGATTTGCAGTTCCCTTGCAGCAAAACATGACCCAATACGTTAAAAATCAAACATTGGTAATAATGTTAATATATAAAATATTAGTTTAAAAACTATAGAATGACCTTCTCAGCAGAAATGGAGTGTATACACTGGGGTCTATGACACAGCATATCTGAAGGCAAGTTCACAGAATGCTGAAAGGCTCACTGCACATTTTCTATGGCAAGGAAATACTGCAGCTTTAAAATAAGCTGCACAATACTCATCTCTATCTCTTTCACATGAAAGTGTGTAAAAAGCAAATCAGCAAATAAACTCTAAAATAGATTTATACCAAAATCCTCTTTTTTACATTGAGTTTACAGCTTCCATCCATTTGCCTGTACTATTTTTGGAGTTTCCTTCAAGAAAAGTCAAAGTTGCATTTTAGGGCCATGAACAAGTTCACGATACAGCGTACTGGCAGACAGAACTTTTGCATACTAATGAGATCCATTCCTTGTTGCTTTTTTTTTTTTTAAAGATAGTTCTTCCTGTGGGAGAAGAGGTCAAATATCAATTCCTTTCACAAGAGATGCCTCCAGCGTAATGTTGAACTCCTGCAAGGTCTGCAGCACTCGAATCAAAGAATTCACAAGAGTATGATCCTTAATCAGTGCTATGTCTTCATACATCTGTGCTGTAATTGGGCAGTCTGCAAGCAGGGCGATCCAGTGATGCAAAAGGTGGTCTCTGATAAAGTGTCAATTTGGAAATAAAAATAAAGCCAAGTTAATTTCTCATTTTCACTGACATTATTTTTATTATTTGCCTTCTAATCAGATCTATCATATTCTTCGCATGTCTTTATAAGGCAGGGAAGAGTAAGTGCCTATGGAACTTGTTTAAGTTGGGAGCATCTGTGAGAGACAAGTTTCAAGGCTCTCCACCCCTCACACTGAAAGATACGTTCCTCAGGAGGCCTGGAAGTCCCAAGTGGACCCAAAGCCATTAGCCTGCTCCATTGCCTTTGTGTCAAGAGGCTTCTAGATGATCCCAGCTTCCCTCCCACCTATCTCCTACAATGAGTAGGTGGAGGGTGGGGAATTCACCCAGGTAGTAACTGAAGAGTTCCCAATGATGGATGGTCTTCTGTTTCTATCTTCAGACCTTGCTAGCTGTACATGAGAAGGAGGCTATTCACACCAGCCTCCACACTAGCTTGCTCTCTTGATTCAGCTGCTCAGCTCCTTGGGATACTCAGTTTTGTATTTCAGATTTCCCACACTTCCCATGCCTAAGAACTCAGCCAGAACATGGTTCACTTGATCCTTCTTTAGTTATATCAAAGAACTGCATAAGTAATAGTCGAACTGTACAACCCAGGAGTTGTGTGGCTTTCTTACTAACATGCAACTTCCTTTTCATTTTATTAAAATATCAGTAATGATAGTAACAACAACGGCAGCAATAATAATAATAAAAGACATTTCTTTATACCTGGCTCCAAGACACACCAGCATCTGAAACTTGCCATCCTTCCCAATGTTTCTAGGGGTGTTATTGATAGCAGTGATAAAGCGACAGAAATTCCTTGCCCTTGTCTGCCAGTTCTCTTCTGGGACCATCTCATTCTGCTCAAGGGTCTCATAGTACGTTTGTGCTTTTTCTTAAAAGAATGGTGGTACATAATGAAGTTTCATCAGTGCATAATAGACCTGAAATACCATTCTCCTGTGCTTGGAATAAAACAATTAGGCACTATGACCTTCAAATTTAGATTATTAAATTTAATACCACCTGAGTATAACGCTTTCCCCATAAGCATGCTCGCGAATTCATAATATCTGATGCTTGTATCAGACCATTGGCAAATCAGTATGAGTGTCTATGTCATGGATGGGATAATTAAAGTTGAAAGACCTAGATTGAAAGCTCATCCATGAATTTTCTGAATGATTATGTTTAGGCATTGTTTTTTTCTGTTTGATTCAGTCCTGTGCTCCCCATGTATAAAACTGGGATCCCACTTCCTTCCCTCTGAACAGTGCTAAAGAGTTTCTCATATTTACTGAATTTTGAGATGCTACAGTGAAGCGCTGATATAAGAAGAGAGATATCAAAGTACCTACTAAAACCAGAGAAACTTTATTAAAAATAATTTCTTCCCTAAAAGGTGTTTGTGTACTCAGTGGATTTATTCATTTCTGTCAAAGGACCTAGACCACCGTGTGAAAAATCTATGCTTATAACCCTTTTATTACAACATTAAGTACCAATAGTACCACATATATCTGTTGTGCTTTATAAGGCAACTCAGTCTCTTAAAAGTGTAATTTATTGATTTCACTATGCTTAAGAACAAGGTTATTACATGTCAATTCACTACCTTATTTAAATAATTATTCCTCACTAAGATAAGTTTCTTCTATGCTGTTACTGCTAAAAGGACAAAATCCAGTTACTGTATTAAGTACAGCATCAGCTTCGGCAGAAGACAGATGCTCTTTCTCTCAACAGTACAAGGAGGTAAGAGCTCCTGTGGCAGTTCAGCTGCCAAGATGCCTCCAAGAACTATGCTGTTCACACCAGCTGAGACATGCTGGCAGTGATAAGGAACATGGATGGATATATTTCAAGGACACAAACAGGCTCTGGTACGTCTTCCTCCCACTTACCTAAAAAGTCCCAAATAAAGACGTTTTTGAAGAGTCTTGGTGATTTAAATCCATGTTGAAATACTTGCTCAAGAGCTGAAACAAGTCCACTTTCTCCACACAGCAACAGCGTCAGACTGCCTCTCTGCCAAGTGCACACAGAAAGCACGCACACTTACTGTCTCAGTTTGGAAGTCTGCGACACAAGTGTCACATGCATCTATTACTGGAACCAGTTTTTAAATAAATAGAAGCTCAGTTACATTCTACTGTCAAATAGTGGCCCCAGACAGGAAGACCCAGTTCTCTCAAGTCCTCGGCATTCAAATGTGTTGACCTCTCTAAGAATCAGGCTGGAGAAAGCAGTCTCAGGACCTCACTATCATTAAGCAAAGCCATGAAAAGGCCAAGACAAAGATCATGAGCAGGTTTTAGCTATAAAAATGTGTAGAAAAATTAGGAAAAGTGAAAAATATTTTCCTAAGTAATAAAGATCACAGGTCCATTATAGAAGGTGCCTCAGAATGTTTGCTTATCAACAAAAATAACATTTAATGCAATTTTTAAACCTGAGAAAAAAACCCAAATTCTTAGTTAGAACACGATGGTAAATTCTACTTTGCAATACCATTGCATGACCACTTGAAATTGTGTAAGTGTTATAAACAACCACAATTATACAGTATATGAATTTGCCATGCTATCCTAAACTTCGAAAAGACAGGTGCAGAAGGAATGGGAGGACCTATTTATTAAAAATTAATGACTTTCAAGAGATATTCATTCAGGAGCCAGCACTGCTCTATACCACTGTGGCACACAAGGGCTGGATTGTGATGGTTTGACAGAGGTATGCTTCTTAAATTTGTTTCAGGAAATAACCGCTGTGTCATTTAAGGTGATTACACATATAACATAGAAGTGTATCAGAGGCTTTGAGAGCACTTCTGCTTCACTTGCAGAGGAAGGGGTCTTTTTTCTTTGTTGTTTGTTTTTCGTTTTGTTTGTGTTTTTTTTTTTAAAGTGGTCTGTGGGTTTTCATGTTTTAAGTAGCAAAGATAATGCAAAATAGGCATACAAAAACTACTCAGTACTCAATGTGGATGTAAAATGTCAGTCAATTCAGAACAAACTAAGGCAGGAGGCAACACTCTTGACAGTGGTACGAGTAGAATCCTTGGCAAGATTTGGCTAGTAACACAATTTCCAATACCAGAATGTTAACATTTAAATTAATGGAATGCTCTAGTTATCAGCAAAACTGAGGTACTTAAGGATGTACCATTTCAACAGTGTAGTCTCAGTATCTCATTTTTGCTCCACTTAAGGACTTTTCAAACAGATGGTTGTTCATTCAGTTTAGTTATTTCTGTTATATATTCTCCAATGCTTACTAGCAAGAGTTTTAAGAAAGGAGAGACACTACAAAGACAACAACTCCTCACCTCCTTCTCTGGCTTGTGGAAATGCTTGACAATACCATTGACAGCTTCACCAATAGCTTCTTGTATTTGACCAGTATTTAACTCTGCAAAATACAAAAATATATCCAGTCATTTTATAACAGCTTTCGAAACTGTACCTGTGCGTGAAAGCTGAGGCATACCACAGAAAAGAAGAGGAGCAGTACAACTCATGCTCTCAGTGAAAAGGTGCTGGATTGTGGGTAAGAGAAATCCAGTTCTGCTTTTACTTACTGTGGAGGAGAAAGAAATGGATATGGTTTGGTTTTATACTGAAGTTAACACTGTGGTGTTTCAACACAATAACAAGTAGAAAGGGTTCTTACATATAATGTGAATTTTCAGACCAGGGCCGATAGCTAAGAAAAGGAGCTGTGCTTTGATTAGGACTGCCAAATCCGGGCATCCCGGAAATACTTCTTGTGATAATTTCACTGTAAACCTCAATATGCTCGGGAGCAAAGTAAACACCTGATTTATCAGGAGTAAGACAACCTCAGAACAGCAATCTCAATAGAAAACTGAAGTCCATGAACAGACACCACTAGCAAGCTTTTTTCAACCATGAAGGACAGATAAGAGATAGGACAACAAATTTCTACCTTCCTCCATAGCATTCAGTCCACAGATGAAGAACAAGAATACAGGAAACACAACTAGGGCAGCTAAGTACTAGATCAGGAGTCCAAAAACATCTTCCTTCCAGCCTTGGAGACTTTCAAAACTTGAGTAGATAAAACAGCTTGCTCAGGATTGTAATTTGGCACTAAGTTGGACTTTGAGCAGGGGGTTGGGCTAAGTGAGTTTCACAGGTCTGCTCCAAGCTACAGTTCTAAAATACAAGGAAACCTACAGTTCTGTTTGCAAGCAGCTCTCTTTAGGCAATGATTGAGAACTGTACAAGATGAGACAACCTCCAGCACTCACTTGGCTTATTGTTTGGTGATATAGTGACAAATCTTCTGATCATGCTTGGCGACTGCTGCAAAGGAGGGGTTCGGCACTGCCGCTCATCAGCTTCAGTGTGGGAAGTCAGCAACTCTCCCACCAGGATCCTCTCTAAGCTGCCATCATCCATTCCCTTCCCAAGCCACCTTCCACAGGGAAACCTAAGAACAGAAAGGAGATGTATGGATCAGGTCCTTCAACCTAGATTCAATTCCACGCTGAAGACTTTCAACTGCAGTTGCATAAAGTCCAAATTCTGCTAGTACAGTTATTAGAAATACTTCATTTAGCAACAAAGTCTTAGGTTTGGCCTTTGCCAGCAGAGGGAGCGAAAGTGAAACAGCTTTGCACTTCCAGTATAGTGCTAGATGTGGCACCAGACAACCTGCAAAGCAAACGGTGGCAGATTTTGTCTTGTGTCTTACGTATAGCACATGATCTGAGGGCTGGAGAGGAAAGAGAGGTAGAAGAGGAGGATCCACTACACGCTATAGATGGGTGGCAAATACACCTGTGCTTTCATTGAATACATTACATAGCAGGCCAGCCACAAAAAAAAAAAAAACAACAACAAAAACAACCCAAACACTTAACTGCCAAAACACCAATACAGTTATTGAAACTGGGATATTAAATCAGACACTAGAAAGCACACATGCTCATTATCTCTTTCCATGAACCTATGTTGATGTCAGTTTAATCAGCTTAATCAGAAAACTGAACAGCATCCAATCTTGCCTCTTCATTTAATTACAAACTGGCATGGAGAACTGAATAGACCTACCCACCAATTTGTCACTAACATGAACCTGACAGTTTCTCTGAACAAAGGACAGGGCATCAAACAAATTTAATTATTGCAGTAAATCTCATTCCTTTACTTTCACTACGCAAACACAGGTTTCTAACACTCATAGGCCCTTGTGTTCCGGCTTGTGTCCAAAGATCTCTCTCTAACACCTAGATCACTCAGACTTAATATAAAATATCATCCATATTTGATAAGTATCAAGCTCTAACATGCTATTTCTTCCTTAGGCTCAAGGCTGATTATTTTTAAGACGCCCAACAGTCAACTCATCTTCTCTGCTGTTGTGAAGCTAGACATGAGCATTTGCAAACTGAAAACTCTGTTTAATTTTGTAAGAACCACAACTTGTTTAATGCCAGAAGCCAAGCGATCTTTCTATGCCTTCAGGCAGCGGCAACTGTAGACAGGGTCCCAGGAGCTAAAACCTTTCTAATCAAACAAGCCCTACTGTGCCAGCTCCCTGCAGAATTTTACTTACCCAATGTGAAATGTCAGGATGATACTTACTTGTAAGTATGCCCTGTTACTTCATTTCTGACCATAACATATTCCACTAGCCACTTGGCATAGAGCCCTGAATTATCATGTCCTATTTGCACTGTGGTCAGTTTTCCCAGGTTCTGGCACTGCAAATTAAACAAAGAGCTTGTCAGAGCAAGCTGAAAGAGAGCAGCATGTTACAGGAGTAAGCTATTGGAGAACATGCTCAGACAGGGAATTAGAAATGTGGTTCTCCTTTTCTGACTGCATGATTGATTCTGGGCTTTTTAGGGGTAGATTGCTTTATTTGTTTTTGTTCATTTACTTTGTTTTGTTAAATACTATTTTGATTAGCAGAGAGAACATCACTTGAACTAGATTTTTCAATTAAATTTTACCCAATGCAAGCACACACAAAAATCAGAGCAGAATCACTTCTTTGTTTCTAATAGAAGAGTATATGACACTTCCCACCATTACAGCACAAATTTGTAAGATAAAGACAGTCTTGTCCATCCTTTCTGTAAGGATTCTGCTCTGCATGTTACTAAATATAGATTAATTTTGCTATATACAGACACAGGAAGTATTCCCAACTAACCACACAAACTAAAGATATGAAATATGTGGCAAGATTGTACAGCAAGGGGAGAATTTAAAACTGAACAAAACAGAATATCCAAGGTGTTTTTTGTATCAAAGAATACAAACCTCAAAAGTCATTTCTAATATATTCCTGGGAATCTGCAGGACTCCTGTTTCACCCAGTTCTCCTGAGATACAGATCCAAGGATTGGCTGTAAACATTGAGCCCCCAAGTTTCTTGCTGGGAACAATCAATATATGGTATGGTATCACTGCGAACACAAAAAGAGATAATACTTCAAAAATGAAGGATTACATAACCTCTTTAATGAGGAGAGATAGAAAAGATAAGTCATAACATAATGCTGCAGTACCATGAAATGTTGACATCAGAGCTGCTATTTAACCATGCTAACACTTGCACGCTAAGCACTGATTGACAATCAGGAAGTGTACACACAGCAGTCATTAAGAAGCAGAGCTGATAGCAAAACATTGCCAAGTGAAAAAAGAAATATGGATGGAAAAATGTCTTCATATGGGTATAATAATTATTTTTATCAGCCTCAAAACATTTCACAAAGATGGTTACTTGTCCCCAGCTTAAGACAATATGTAAAGACAGAATATTTACGTACCCAGGACTACATTGTAGCTCACCATGCAACTCAATGCTCAACTCTTAACTGCTTGCTTTTGCACGCGCATGTAAGCACACTACACAACCAACACCAATTCCAGTTCAAATACTAATCCAAGCCTTTGATTGCTTGTAGCAGCATTTACTACTGTGGCTGAACAAACTCAGTGAAAATACATTATAATGCTGCAAGTTTCTCTGTACCATGCTGCTCTTAGTTATGCTAACTGTAAGACTTCTTGATTTTAGAAAGAAAAAACATCATTTTTCCCCCCTCTAACTGGCAACACACATGCTCAAACACTTTCTGGTCCCCTGGTTTACCAGCAACTAACTCAATATAGTATCACCTCAGTTACAGTCCCTCTCTGATTCAAGAGGCATGCACTCCTGAGGAAACACCTAGCAGCTTATGCACAGCCCCCTGTTAACCAAACTTTTATAACAAAATCCAATTACCTGAATGGTCATTGTGTTTCCTGGCGATCTGCCCTTCTTTTATAGTGCATAAATTGATTACAGTCAGGGCTTTCCAGCTCAGGCATTTAATACATTTCTCCCTCAGTGTCTCCTCAGCTGTCAGTGCCCTCAAGAAAGCATTTGGTGCTTGTTCTTTCTTAAAAGCTTGATGCTCATAGCATTTAAGAATGAATTAAAATGTTTCCCTTTTTATTTTCTGTGCTGATAGTCTTAAAGTAAGCAACAATTTAATTGCATCCAGCAGACCAGATTTTAGCATTGTCCAGAATTTGCTCACAACAAGATCAAAAACTATTTTACTTAGACATTTGCTTTGTCTTTTCATACCTGCAAACATGGATTATAAGTTACCATCTAGGGTAGCTCCTACCATAGAGGCACAGGGGTCCTTTCACACACATCCCCCTCCCCTCCACTTTCATAAGCCTTGCTAAAGCCTTCCCTTATTCTGCCTTAATTGTGAAGTCCTGTGGCAGCAGGCATACAAATACATGAGACCTCTGTAACACATTTAAGTATCAGCAACAACAGGTTAAAAGTTTCTCTAGAGCATCTTTAAAAAGAAAATAATAAAGGGGGGAAGGGAGAAGAGTAGTTCAATGTGTTGCAAAGTTCTGATGCAGCCCTCAGTGAGCATTTCATTGTTATCCCTAACTCTGAGACAGGCACTTGGCAAAGTAGGCTGAGCATGAAAAGAAGCAAGGATTTTTGTTGGTTTTTTTTCAATTCCTAGCATATGTTAATAATCTTACCTCGATAATAAACAGTCCATACTGTTCTTTTTTAATATGATGCAAATAAGCCCACCACAAAAATTTTCTGTTGAGAACTCTCTCCCAACTAAAAGGATTTAAGCTCCGTATTTTACCAAGTTAGAAACAAAAGCCTCTAGTGACACAGGGAGAAACGCTACTGCCCACCAGAGAGAGCCACAGAAACGGTGATGCAGCATATACAGACGGATACCAGGAAGAAAGCAGAACAATTACATTAACTCATGTTGCTCAGAGCTGTTTAGAATTTTGGATAAGGACTCAATCAAATCTGGAAATCAGAGTTCCAGGGAAAGCAAATACTTACAGATTGTTGTGAAAACATTGGTAAAACAAAAGTAATCAACAGCATTGAATGACAGGAGATGATACAAGAATTGTTCTTTCTCATCATCACAGCGGAGGAATGCATAACGCTTGTAGAGTTTTCTGACAAAGCAAAACAAATAATCTGTCATAGTAACAAGATGCTTTCAGTGAAATGTGCTCTATTGTGCATATTTATTAGGCAAACTATGAGAATGTGCAAGCAATTATAAATGAAAAGTGATACCGGTAAAGCCAATAGTATTTAATGTGCCAAGATACATCAACACTGTGCAAGCTTGAAGTCTCCCAAGTGCCTCAGTCCAGTACTTCACACTATTTTCCACCCTCAAAACTAAGATGGTTTAAGAGTATTCTCCTACCCAAAAATACCCCAAAAGATGGAAAATGAAATTTTGTAATTTCTCAGAAAAAAAAATTATCTGACTTCTTTTGGCTATGTAAAATGACAGAACTGAAGTAAAGACAGCCATAAGTTACTTCCAAGTAGATGGTGCCGTGGGAGAGTCCTCCAGCACATGACATATGACAGAAGATTTTTCAAAGGACACTAGGGCAAATACTGGGGCTACACATTTGTATTTGGTTACAGGTGATAACCCAGAGCCTGCAACAACCCACACATTAAGCCAGGCAATAGCTTCAGTGTTGACAGTACACAGCTTCTGCCATAACCAAAATCCTAAGCATGCAGAGGCAGCCTAAACTCCTGCTGTTCCCTTTTACTGGGTTGTAAACACTTTACTAGAACTGCAACACTGCCCAGGACTGCAACTTCTTTCAAGTGGAAATATCAAAAGATGTAGCTCAGTAGCCTTCTCTCACTAGGGGAGGCATTAATGGCTATGCAGAAGAACGCACTGCAAACAGAACAATTATATATACTTATTGAAATTACTCAAACACATTAAAGAATTTAACACCACAAGACTTGCAACTGAAAAACCTTGAAAATCATTTACAACCTCAATCTCTTCTAGTGCAAATTTTGACTGGAAAATGCTCTTAAAGTTACTTACTTGTACATAGCAATCACCATTATTTCTGTTAATTATGCAGTGAATGAATAATACCAGTGTTGGTGAATAATCCTATAAAAGTAGCATGCCAAGATGCAGCAAAGTGGAGTGTGGTGCTGTGTGGAAAGCCCTCTCAGCACTTCTGCATAGGACAAGCACTGCTAAATTTAATCTGCTGTGGACTGTTGACTTCACTGAAGAGGCTTAACCTTAATTTAGGGATACAGGTAGATTTATTAGCTGTCCTCACTCTGTCCTTCAGGGTTTTTAATACGAGGAATTGGAAGTCATATATTTTGAAGTGTTTAGTAAAAGTAATAAAAAACTGGATCATAATAGCAGATATTTGACTATTATAAAAGCAATTCACCGTATGTTATTAGGAAGGCTATAAATGTGAAACCTTTACTGTGTAAGAGAGAACAAACAAAGCTGAGACACTCAGTTTGATCTAGATATGTGGACAACCATGCTCTGCAAGATTTACATGAAAGATTTCAAAATATTACCATCGAGCTCATTGCCCCAGAATGAGATGCAAGAGCTGATCATCAGAGCCCTCCTAGTTGCCTTCAAGGTGCTGCATGTACACCATTCATCTGCTCTCTTAAAATCAACTTGTGGTGTGGCTTATCTACAGTATTTTACACGGCGCTGGAAAGAGTTTCAAGAATGTCTCAGATTTGGAGACAGCAGCGAGAAACTAAAGAACAGCCACTTCGAGTCACACTAACCAGAAGCACACCTTGATGGACTTTAATGCCCTCCATATCCTTAGAGAACCGCAACCAGGACCTAAGGTGCCCTTTGCTGTGCATGGTGAAACACACAAACAATCCAAGGAAGACAAAATACTCCACAGTTACAGAAAGAGGGCCCAGATATAAAGCTTGACTCAGCAAGGTAGTGTTGTTCGGACTGACACCCCGTTTCATTTAATCCCTAGCAATTTTTTAAGCTTTTTACCTCAAAGTCACAGGCCGTCTACGCTGACGGAAATCATTCTGTATCTGAAGAACTCCAGCATTGAACCATAATTCCCAAATAGCTCATATGCAAGTACAGAGACACATTTGGAAGGCTAGTTTGTTCTACTCCTTTTGCACACTGCTAAGCATATGGAAGAACAGGCACTTCTGGGTTTTTGCAATCAAGCTAAACAGGTTTCATTTTTAAAGCTTTGTCCAAAATAAACCATCTTACTTTGTGAGTTCATGATCTGAAAGCAGCTGTTTTAGATGCCTAGAGAGCAACTTCTTTTCCATAGAGAGACGAACCCAGGCTCTGGCCTTGCCAACATCTGTTTTGATCTCACTAATGTTCTGTATATGCCTGGAATTTAAAAAAAAAAAAAAAATTTAAAAAAATTTAAAAAGACACCGGTCAGAACTTTCAAAGCATGACAGTTCTTTTGATCCAAGCAAGGTTGAAGAAGAAATTTGGCCAAGAATGCAAAATATCAGGCAAACCACTGGAAAAAGAGACACGATCACCTTAATATTACAGAATCATTTAGGTTGGGAACGACGTCTAGGATGATCTAGTCCAACCTTCATCGAACATACCCCTAACCCCTAGACCATGTCTTGAAGTGCTACATCCACCTGTTTTTTGAACACCTCCAGGGATGGTGACTCCACCACCTCCCTGGGCAGCCTGTTCCAATGGCTAACCGGTCTTTCAGTAAATAACTTCGTCCTGATATCCAATCTAAACCTCCCCTGGCACAACTTGAGACCACTACCTCTCGTCCTATCATTAGTTAATTGGGAGAAGTGACCAGCACCAGCCTCACTACAACCTCCTTTTAGGCAGTTGTAGAGAGCAATGAGGGCTCCTCTCAGCCTCCTCTTCTACAAGCTAAACAATCCCAGTTGTCTCAGGCACTCCTCATATGACGTATCCTCCAGACCCCTCACCAGCTCCATTGCCCTTCTTTGCACCCACTCCAGCACCTCAATGTCCTTCTTATACAGTGGTGCCCAAAACCGGACACTGCACTCAAGGTGCGGTCTCACAAGTGCCGAGTCCAGGGGCACAATCACCTCCCTACTCCTGCTGGTCACACCATTTCTGATACAGGCCAGGATGCCACTGGCCTTCTTGGCCACCTGGGCACACTGCTGGCTCATGTTCAGCCGGCTGTCCACCAGCACCCCCAGGTCCTTTTCCACCAGGCAGCTTTCCAGCCACACTTTCCCAAGCCTGTAGCGTTGCCGGGGGTTATTATGACCAAAGTGCATGACCTGGCACTTGGCTTTGTTAAACCTCATACAACTGGCCTCAGCCCATCGATCCAGCCTGTTCCCTTTGCAGAGCCTTCCTATTCTCAAGCAGATCAACACTCATGCTTAATTTTGTGTCTGCAAATTTACTGAGGGAGCACTCAATCCTCTCATCCAGGCCATCAGTAAAGTTATTAAACAAGACCGGCCCCAGAACTGAGCCCTGGGGGACCCCGCTTGTGACCGGCCGCCAACTGGATTTAACTCCATTCACCACAACCACCTGGGCTCGGCCAGCCAGCCAGTTTCTAATCCAGCAAAGAGTACACCTGTCTATGCCATGAGCTGCCAGCTCATATTCAGCACTAAATTCCTTACTTATCTAGCCCAAAGAGAGTAAGAGCCTATAAAGGAAATATCTGCAATGCAGTGCCCTATTTACAAAATTCTAAACCAGGCCCATTGCCTCCAGAATCATTCTGGACCTTATCACCACAATATTTATGGCTGAGTGCTTTGGAAAATTAAATACTGTCTTTGCATGCTCATTAGCAGCTTTTCTTGCATGTAAGACACAAATGGTATATTTTAAAAAGACAAGCATGGCCCTTGAAAACCCTGAATTCACTCCTCTCTACTGAAAAAAGTGCATGTTGGTAGGGAAAAAGGAGGAAATCCTTTCAAAGTTAATGTACAAGTTCGGCATATTGTTTTTCGATGTACTGAAATAAGGGCATTGAGCAGAAGTTAGTTTTATTCACACCACAGTACTCAATGTTAGATAAGCCTGTTCTTTGGAACAAACAAGTTCTTTAAACTGTTTTCTTCACTGGGAAGCAAGAATGAGCTCAGAGCTATGCAACCAACTTTGCAATGACTGGGGAAACATGTATGCTACACCCACATTTCAGTAGAAATCAAACAACACAGAAACCTAAAGATTAAAACTGTGTCAGGGTATTTCTATAAATAACTGTGACAGTATAAAATCTCCTCTGTAGGAAACGTTTTTTTGTAAAGGTCAATGAAAAGGTTGCACTGTATACTTAAAAACAGTTCAGCAGGTTCCTTCCTCACATTCCCCTCCTGCTGTATGAAACAGACTTTTCTTTATAGTACATTATACACAGAAACAAGTATGTTAATCTCATGGGTTTCCTATGTTGGTTTTAATAGTTAAACCTCACCTCATGTCCTGGATAAGGGAGATTCTAAGAGGTGACATGGCTGGACTGGTATCAGACTTTCTCCTTTCTGAATCAAGAAGTATTCCTACATTCAGAAGAACAGAATCTCTTGTTAGTAGAAATCCATCTAAAAGATTTAAAAATCAATATGAAAAAGAAGGTGAATTAACACCAACTTGCACTCTTGCATTATTGGTGACTCACTGCTTTGTGAAGATACTGTGGCATATTTCCACTTCAAATGACATGAAAATCTAATGTGGTCACAGATGGTTATGAAGATCAACACACACAGAGCATTAACACATTAATGAGCTTAGATTCAGTTGAAATTGCTATGACATCAAATGGCTTAAGACATACACTACCCAAGTATTATTTTCTAAAGACTACCCTATTTTCTTTCTATGCCGTAAAACTGACTGGCACTGTTGACGCTAGAAAAGCGTGTTCAATGTGTTTTACTCAGTACACCACACCATATGCTTAACTAATCTATCACTTTGCACACTCTTGTCACACCACTACTTTTTCAAACAGCATGTTTTGTTTTTTTTAAGCAACATTACTACTCTTATCTTTGAAATTCCACCCTAGAATCAAGTTTATATTAAATGCAGTCCCTGCCCTCAATCCCAAGTCAGAAAACACAAAACTGATTGTAACTTCAGGCTGATACACAAAAACACTATGGACCAGGTGGCATTCAGGAGACCTTTATCTTTCCAAATCTTTGGTTTTGATTGCTTGCAGGACCTTGTGCATGTTGGTAATGTTCAGCTCTTTGTCTACAACAGCTTAAAAAAAACCCAGAAAAAAAACCAAAAAAACACCCAAAAAGGCACCCACCGCTTCCCCCAAACCCACTGTTCTCTCTGAAGTTATACCCTATGCTGCCATCTGACACAAGGAGTGTTTAAAAGTTACATTAAGAGCCTTAGATTATCAGTGGATTTTATGTGTAACATTACTTTTACTGCAACACTTGATATAACAAAAATTAAAATACGCTTCTTCAGTGTTTTTGTTTGTTTTTTTAATATCTTTTGCTTTTAAACAATAAGCCTGTTGGGATGTAAAGCACAGTTTTATATGCTTATACTTGTTTTCCACCCCCACCCATAACATGATATGCTTTGCCAGTCATGCAGTGACTATGTGTCATATGGAGAATGACAGTAGTCAGATAACAGACCCAAACAAGTGGGCTCAATCCAAACAAGTGTATTTTTCACAAAATATATTAAAACAATATACCCGTTCCACACTAATTCTGTAGTGGATAGAATACTTGATTCAATCATACTGAGAGAAGGATATTTCCAAGGAAACAATCTCTGCATGGTGCAAATCTTCAGGCAGCTCTTACTAATAGGTTTTTGCTTCTTCCAATGGAAGCCAATCTTACCTGAGGTACTGAAGCTGCCTGATGTAGTTTTTCTCTGTCTGTTTTCTAGGTAGTGTAACAGATGAGACCACAAAGCAGACTTTCCCTAAAATTAAAAAAATTAAAATTAAAAATTAATCACTGGCAGCTGAATTTAAAAAATAGTTTAGATCGTCATTGAAAGTATCAGCCATAACAGAACTTGCTTTAAATCTGTTTGTCCCTATAAAGCCATTGGTAAAAATAAAAAATGAGACAAAAGTTGGAGGTGCTCGGGAGCTGTAAAGAGGTTGAGAAAGAAAAGCAAGTGTCAGACTACTTGGATCTAATGATTCTGGTAACAGGAAAAAAGTCAATTGAACTTGATTTCTCACAGTTAATTAACATGACAAGAAAACACTTAAAGGCTTGTACAACAGTATGGGTGAGCAGAGTTCCAAGTCTGAGGCCGTAACACGCACTATGTGCCTTTGCCTCCCTGCCTCTCCAGCAGTGAACTGACAAGAGCTACAGAGCCAGCCTGAGACAACCACTTATACCCACACCAAGTCTGTGCATCTGTTTCCTTCAGGGTGATTCACAGCTACAGATTGATGCTGTCAACTTCTAGAACCTCTAAAGATTCTCTTCCATTTCATCAGGCAAAGGACTTGGATAATCACAAACACACTAAGACAGTCCAAAACACAAGCAGGACAATGAAAGCTTTTCAGCAAGAATACTCCAGCTCTACACATTATAAAACAAACGTAAAAGTTTAAATATGGGATATAGTACTAAGCCAAGATAAATCCATCAAACGATGTTTAAAGGTGCACCTAGCTTATTACACTGTTTTCTTAAACCTCTGGTGGCTTCAAGCAGAGCGTGAGGAAATCTAAAAACACTTTGCATGATAAACCAAATGCTTGCAAAGCCACAGAAGGGCAGCAGTAATTGAACAGGGGCTCTCCAGCACATTAATTGAAATTACTTACAGAGAAAATTAATCAGTATTAGCATCTTCCTAAATTATTATATTAACTTGAAATCCCAGCAAAGATTTAGCAATTCTGCATTTCAGAACGCAGTCATATTATAAAGCCATATTTTAATTTACAACCTTGGGCAGACAGAAACAACAACTGTAGAGCAACAGTTGTCAATTCAGGACTAGCAATGTCATCTAAAAATCATGTAATGACCTTCCTAGAGGTGCAGAAATGAGGGTTAAAAAAAAAATTCAGAGTTAAACTATCTTTTAAAATCTCTAAACACTTTGATCCTATGCCTCACTAACTACAGCTGACAAAGAACTAATGACCATGAGGGATTATTCCAGAAGTAGCATGCCTCAGGAAGACAAAACCTAGAGTGTCTGTAATATCTGTGTTGAGAGAACTCTATTAAAAATACGCATTCAGCGGTGAAGATACTAAAGATAAAATCCAGAGGAGCTCAATGCCTCATGTGTGTACCTGACAGATCCAACATGGAAAGCCAAAATTGCAAGTCTTATAAAAACATTTTAAAAAAATATCAACCAGGGAACAGTAACACCCAAAATGGCACCTCTCTCAAACACACACATTCACACGCAGTCTAGTGTTCAGCAACTAGCTGCCATGGCAAGGAGAACTGCAACACATCATATAAAGCAGCAAAGGATCCTGCAGCAAATAGATGTCAACAATCATGATAAATGTAAGAACTCATGCAGTAAATATCTGTCCTCTTCCTTTACTGTCATGTTACTCTCCTTTAACCCCACCAAATAGCAATGACGATGCAAGCTGTATTTATACAGGAAAGGAAGACAGCCTAAGGAAAGCAGTGGGACAGAGAATGGGCAAGGGAATAACCAAGGTCTTCTGAAAGTTCAAACTACTTCAGTCATTAGACACCACATCCCTCCTGCATTGCTCTGGGCAAAGGAAGGTGTGGATTCACTCAGCACGTGGAAGAATGTGGAAGGTAGCTAATGTAGGACTATCAGGGTTCATCAGCAGGGAAGAGGTAAAAGCAGGGATGGGTGGAAGGAGAGCCATCCTCATTACTATGGTCAGCTGAGAAAGAAGAGTCTTCTTTGGTTCACTATTGAAAAATAAAATCGATGTATAAAACAGCAGGCTTTTGCATATTTAATAAAGGCCACAGCACACAGAATTGCTTGTGCTTTTGTTTTTTTTAAACTGTAGATCATAATATGAGATGCACTGCACTTCCTCTATCAGGCCTCCATTATATTCCACCACTCTACGTATTCCACCATTCAGCACTGTTTGCCAACATCTGCAATCAATCCGAAGCATTAACCTTATGTAGGGTTGGCCGTCTGGTGGTCTGAAAGGCCCAAATCTGAGTTGAAGCAGAGTATACTGATGCTCTGTCTTCTAAGACGAAAGCAGTACAGCTTCTATCCTAAGTGATATACAAGAGGGAAGGGAGAGAATCACATGATAAATCTTCATACAAAGAACGGCTACATAGTTTGAAGGAGAGCAGATTCAAACACTGGTGCTTGGGTGCTTGGAAAAGAGATACTGAATTACAGTTGTCTGAATTACATACATTTATTTTGCACATGCTTTTAAAAGTGTTATAATCTTCACTGTCCTTGCTATTCCTTTGTACAAAGGAGGAGGAAAGGATAAAGGCCTTCCAAACTCCATCTAGTTCCACAAGCGACTCCAAACAGAAGAGCACAACAATTAATTTCAATACCTCTAACTAGGGATCTTGTAAACAAAGCTTAACTATCCCTCTATCATTCAGGTAGAACCAAATTAGGAAGGGTTTTACTCACTGCAGTATCCTTCATGAAAACAAATTCCCCACACCACATCCCATTGACAATACCTTTAGCATATGCTGCCTTACAGCCTATGCAATGTCATTAACGAAAGTATTAAGAACACAGAAATAGTTTTGTTTACCATCCTATTAAAAAAACCCACCAGAACCCACAAATCAAACCAAACAAAAACCCCACGTTAAATGTAAAGGAAGTCTTCCAAGAAGTCATCTGTGATCATGTCTACATGTGCACTTGCACGTACCGCAGACCAAAATGTGGAGCCAGACAAGGGGCCAGTAACTGACCTGAAAGGCTGGGAGAGAGACACAAATATTTTAACAACTCTATATACACACAAAAGGTGTCCTCTGAAGGTACGGAGAGGAAGAGTATAATATGACTTCAGGAAAGTGCACTCTGCAACATACAGGAATATTTGTTTCTCACCTGTTTGACTTGCAGACCATGACTCCATATCCTTTCTAAGAGGTCACACAGACTGGCTATCAGGGTATTCTCTTCTACACCTGTGATATTCACTTCACCATGACCTAGTTCCACAGCTTCTCGACCCATTTTTTCAACCAACATCCTCTTGGTCTCAAAAAGGACAAGGCAAAAGAGAGTTAATTCTTTCCACAGGAACTTCCAAGATGACTTACAGTTTGTAAATAACCAACAAGGAAGCATACGATAGCACAGATCTGGCAGAATAACTAGATGTACACAGTATTTCTGAAGCTAGTGCAGACTGCTTTTCCTTTATCCCTGTTTTTCAAGCCACAGCAGCACCAATGTTATCACTGTGCAGCCCCTTCTGTCTTTCTAACAAGAGGCTTGCAAAAGAGCACATTAGCCTCCACAGAGTAACCCCAAAGGGATGAGCTTCCAAGTAGCAGGAGGATATGTCATTCCTGTGAGACCATGTTCTGTCAAAAGTGTATTTGCATTTTATGCAAACCCATTCTGGAGTGCATCATTTGAGCTTCCTGATGAGCTACATTATCCTAAATCATGCACAACGTCATACTGGTCAACAAAGCTCTCACCAACTCTTAAAGTCATAATATATTCATCATAGAGCTACCTAGAGGTAAAAAATGACTAGGGAATCACTTCTGCTCATCTGTTAAATATTTTTTCATCTTTATTGCTAGAGAGATCTGAAATGCTCCCTTAAGCATCTATGCACAGTCTTAGTTGAGCGGAAGAACTCCAAGTTAGTCTTTAGCTGCTTCTCCTCCTCACCTCCCCTGGTAACCTCTCTTTGCTAATAGCAGGCTCACTAGAGTTGCATTCCCACAGCAAAAAAACCAGGTCTGCCTTCAAGGATTTTCACTGTCATTTGCCTCTATTAAGAGAAGGGGATTATTTGGACAGTTTCATACATACAAAAAACTGAAGTGAAATGAGAAGTGAATGCATGTATCAAAGAAGTTTTTCTGAAAAGTTGTATACAATTGCTGTATTACCTCCACCGACTTAAGACAAGAATGTTTATATTTGATAATTATTCTGCTTACTGTGCTACTATAAACATTAATTCAGATGCATAGATTGTCAAATACATACTGGTGAAACACGTCTACAAACTAGTGCCAAATTTAAGTGCTTGAAAACTTACATTTCAGAAGTTTAACTCACTTCCTTTAGTTATGAGAAAAGCTCCTGCATTTTCACCACAACCTCCTCTTTTGGAATATTCACTCTTGTTGAAATAATATAGTCTCATCAGTGATAACTGAAATATGCTATAATAGACATGGGCAGCGGGATAATAAACACCCATCAGAATATTCAACCTTTTCCTATCATTTTATATTCTCTATCATAAACCTGCTTGATGAAGTTTCCACTCCTTGCAGATTTTCCAACTAACGTTCTCTCTTCATGAATTTCTCACTGCCATGCAAAAGTTGTTATAGGGATAAAGTAGAAACGGATGGCAGAAGAAGGGAGTTTGAATGTACTGGCTACAAAATGGTCCATGAAGGATGGATATGAGGTGCAAGAGAACAGAATTATTCTCTGTATTACCTTGTTTCGGCATTCCTTCAATAAGCCTTCTACAAACTTCCAGTTTGTTTGTGCAATTACCGATGGAGAGAGGTTAGACAGTTTGGGCTGCCGAATGGTGCTGCCCAGATTCCTGGCTTCTTGGATGTACTTCTGTATTGGGGTAGAAAACGGAAAAATAGAGATAAAAGTGCAAGTGTGACTATTTTGCCAAGAGAAAAGGGTAAACTCATCTTCACAACCCATCCCTGTGCAATGAGGACGAAAGGATCGCATCCTCTTTCAGAAAACGCCCTTTTTTTACATCCAGCATTATACTGGGCTGAGACAGTTAAGGTGTGACCTCACATTTTACTGGCGGTCAAAACCCCATTTACATTATCTATCTAGTATTAGAATACACATTGCTGAATAATAAAAGCACAATACAGACTGCCAAGGACATTTGGATGCATAGATATTCAATTACTCCCTCCATCACTGAGAATTGTCTTGTTATTTTTTTCATATAAAATGAAAGTTTGTAATAATTACCCAGTTCAAGACTATTTCAATGGTCTACACAGGGACTGCAAGAAAACTCTGCCTGGAGCTTGACAACATCTGAGATCTGTGTTACACCCTGGATTCTTGCAGATGTCCCTTTTCTTACCCACCCTCCCAATCTTTCAGGAAGCAGCTGCAAACTGCTACAGCTCTCAGTTGTAAGCCATCTACATTTTTGAGCAAAATAATTTCCTGAACTCAGTATACTTGTAAGAGCTTTTCTACTCCTGTTTGCTGCCATCAAGAAGATGCCATTGTTTTCACCTCAGAGACAAGTATAACATGACAAATGTTTTGAAAGTCAGGTGATCACAGATTGGTTGCAGCACAGCTAACTGTGAATAAGTGACAAAGAGAAAACCCTGTACAGGCACTGACAGAGTACTCAGGATTACTACATATATTTCAAATTAATAGGTAACTTCTCTAACTCACACTGAAATAATGACCAACTGAAAAGTCAGTGAATAGACAGATTTGTCAAATAAGTTTGCAAAGAGGTAAAACCACACATTCTCCATCAGCCTTGCACTAAAGAGCTATGATATAAACATTTATTTATGCATCTTTATCCAGAACCATGATTGCAGTTATATTGTGCATTGGACATACCAGATAATGCTCTGACACAGATTTTATAGAGGGCATGAAGGGCCAATCATGCTGGTCCCAGTCTAAACACAACTGCAACTGAAGCTCTGACATGGAAAAGTCCAGGTGCTGGCAGGACAAGTTGGCAGCAAAAAGCCAAGCAGACCATGCAAAGTGAAAGTGGTAAGCACATATGAAGTAATAAAGCAAGCATGCAAAACAGAAAAGGAAAAGAGTGAAGACATAATACAATGCAGACCTCCCAAGCATTCAACATAAAATTAAATTCTTAATTAATTAGTCTGAAAGGAAAAAAGAAAAGATGGTGTTCAATTACTGGATTGGTGTAAACTCTGCCCTCCACTGGGCACAACCATTTACAAGTTAAAGCCACTAAATCTCAATTCCACATATTTTTGTTGGCTGCCCCAAAGCTTCAATTTGTCTAAAATTTACATGCTGCACTTTGAAACCACTGTCTCCAGCTCAGCCTGATCCCCAGTGTTCATCTCAGAAAGGCTCTCTCCCCATTCTTTCAAACTTCAGAGGAAAGTCTCTGGTTCACCTGGGAGAGGGGGTAATGTTTAACCTGTACTATGTAATCAAAAAGGTACAGCATAGAACCCTAAAACACTAGCATAGATGAACCTGGCAACTGGTACCTTCACCTAAGCCTGTATCTGTAATTCTTACTTCTCAGAAATTATTTGCCTTGTGTGACAGAATAACTCCTACAGGATAATCAACCTGTGAAGAGTCAGTTAAAAACAAACAAAACTCCCTAAAGACTAGAGGTAGATTTTGGCCTTTGTAATTACCTAACTGATATCTCAGAAGTTTGCTTGTGCTAAATATCATAATTGTTAAAAGCAATAATGATGTTACAAGGCAACTAGTCTTCACTTCTGCTACTTCAAAGTAAAAACTACTTTCTGAGCACATGGAATATGTCAGAGCCAGAAACTACTCACAGGGTTTTTTTTATTATGCAGACATTCTTCTATTACATGGTTATGGATGACATAGATGACACTGTACGTCAACAAAATTTTAACAAACCAGTGAGAAAATTCTGGAAATGAGTACACTGGAAAGGCAAATTAATCTCATCACTGCCATAAAAGAATGAACTGGACAAAGATAATTGATTTTGACACCACTATCCTAACAGAGACAGTACTACTATAAAATTCCAAAGCAAGCTTTTTGAAAGATAATTAACAGGGCAAGAGAACATTGTCTTCAATGAACAACATACATTTAAATAAGAGTAAAGCTTTTGGATTACCAAACAAAAATATAAATTCTGAAGTTTTAAACCAGGTTATTCTTGGAATTACCCACAAATCAATACTCAGTGAAATGGTTTGCAGTCTGTACCACTTGAATCAGAAACTGTACTGTAAATAGTTCACATCACCCAGATCTTTCAAAATCTCTTCACCACAAAGAATAACTGTGCCAGCTGTAGAAGCACTGGTGAGAGAAGCTATCAGTTCAGAAAGTGGGTAAATCAGCATCAGACTGTGCTGTCTAAAAACAGGCAGACACAAACCTGACAGTATGGGTGGGGTTCACATTCCTACCTTAACAGGAGGTAGGTGAGTCAATTTGCCACCTTAAGACTTCTTTTATGCTCTACAGAAGAAAAGCAGGCAATTCTAAAGGCAATGCTTCTGATTTTAGGATGAGAGGAGGTGGTTATCTTTCCTCCATCAAATATACACATGAAGCACAGGGTGACTAAGTTATTTAGAGACAGGAAATAGATGACTAAAACCTGTTAAGATTAACTGTGGAAAGGAGTTTGCATCTGCATTCTCCCTGCCCC
>VZZY01014813.1:0-14105 GCA_013400335.1 Eurystomus gularis
AAGGAAAGGACTCCTCTACACACGGTGCAGTGGATGCCACGTGGAGTAAGTGAGTCGCACTGATAACACAACAGGCTCGAATAAGGAACCCCAGCCACCCAGGAATATTAGAGGTGATCACGAACTGGCTAGAGTGCAATGATTTTGGGATGTCACCACAAGAGAAGGTGACACGAGCTGAGGAGGCCCCACCATATAACAAGCTGCCAGATGAGGAAAAGTGNAACAAGCTGCCAGATGAGGAAAAGTGATACATCCTGTTCACTGATGGGTCCTGTCACATTCTGGGGAAACATCGACAGTGGAAGGCTGCTATATGGAGTCCCACATGACGAGTTGCCGAAGCTACTGAGGGACAGGGTGAATAGAGGTAATTTGCAGAGGTGAAAACCATCCTTCTGGCTTTAGATATTGCTGAGCGAGAAAAGTGGCCAAGGCTTTGGCCACTCTACTCTGACTCATGGATGGTGGCAAATTCCATCTGGGGATGGTTGCAGCAGTGGAAACAGAGCAACTGGGAACACAGAGGTAAACCCATCTGGGCCACTGGACTATGGCAGGATATTGCAGCTTGGGTGGAGAACCTAGTCGTGAAGGTGTGCCACAAAACGAGGTCAAATGCCGTAAGCCTGAAACAGCTTTATTCTCTAACTACAAACTGGAAATGATAGAGACAGGATAGAGCAAAACAAAGAAGTCAGAAAATGAAGCGAGTGTAAGAGATAGGGCTTCAAGGATAGTCACCACCATGGATCCGTGGCATCTCAGGGTGGGGTCCAGATGCGTCTTCAGTGGTGTGTGATCATACAGGGGCTCATCTTAACAGTCCTTCTATCTCTCTGAGGCTCCCACTGCAATGGTACATCTTCATGTTCGTGCACATGCAGGCTCGATGATGCAGAGCAGCTGTAGGATGGTTTTCGCTTGGTGGTCCGCCATCAGCAGGATGTTTTCACGATCTGGATGTCTTGGTGGGTGCTCCTTTCCAAGGAGCTGTTCTTTCTGTGTTCAGATGAACTTTCCATCGTGACGAGCTGTCCCTGAAATGAATGTCTATTCCAGTGTGCAATTTAGTTTTTTACACCACACCATGGCTCAAAGGTTGCTTTGCGGAACATCGGCATAATCATTTTCCCTGATGGTGACATGAACATAACATAACATAGCTGAAACTAACTAACTTTGCAAAACCATAACTTATTTAACTTCAACTAATTCTATAAAGACATGTTTGAGGCTACGATTAAGGCTCTACACTTGGCTCCGATGGCTTAGAGAAACATGGCAGTGGTCTACAGTGACACTTACAAGGACAGTAAACCCAAGTCAAAAGAGTAATTGCAACTATTTAAAAGAATAAGTGCCCCAAGAAAACCACTACATATATATGCATGATGACCATAATAGTTGTTATAAGCTTGAAGGTATCATATGAAATGGGTTACATTAATATGAACCTGTTCAACATCTCCATGTTCAAAATGACTGTCTGGCAAAATAATTTTCAGTATCAATTAATGAGGTCAAGAAAACAATATGATGATATCATAGCATATAGGGACATGGCCATGTCAGCTCTTGTCTTCTCTAAAACCGTATTTACATACCTTCAAAACGCAATGGTACATGAGAAAGTTACAACAACAACACAGCTTTACGTTTATTTATACTATTCCATGCACTGTCCTTTGACAGAGTATGCTAGTGGAATTCTTTTCTTAGCAAATAATTTAACCAAATGTTTTTGCTCTGCATTTTGTCACATATAGAAGTGAATGGCAACTGGACAAAGACCTTTTTAATGATAATGGTAATAAAATCGAATTCAATCAATATAATCTAATCCAATCAAACATTTAAAATCAGCAAAAGGTAGTACAAGATAGTATGCTTAAGTTAAAAGTTTTGTAACATGGTGCACTATTTCTAGTATAATCCCAAGTTAACAGGACTTAAAACAAATGTAAACCATTTACAGATTAAGTGTAAACCATTTGCAGGTGAAATTGCCAAATGTATTTTAGTAGAATAATATTAATGGGAAATACCATGTATTGGAGCTTTTCATTCAAATACATTTTTATTTAATAGGAATTTTTCATTTTCAAGGGTTTCTGAAGTAGTTGCCAAAATTGCTCTCTTACGTTGCCTAACTGTTTATCTGCCATAATGTGTATTGGTGAAGTTCCACATCATCTAAATGGCTTTAGATTAGTAACTCTAAAACTTCCCCCAGCCAACTGGCTCCTTTGTTTTCTGTCTCTTTGCTCAGTCAGCTTCTGAACTCCTAAGTAAAAAGGCAACTTTAACACTCTCTGACTTGTGCTCTAGGAAAAAGTAAATGACAGGATACCCAGTTTCCAAATTCCTCTCAGGCTTTCAGCTCTGTTTCAAAGTGTCTGTGATTTATATATTCTCTGGGAATATCTCAACTCCCTAGACAAGCTTCAGTAAACTAGATTTCCAGGTATTCTGAGACCCACAGCTGCTTCTATGGTGAGAACTGAGGAAAAATAGATTCAAATAATTCAGCAATTAGAGGTAAGCAGCCAAAAAATCCTCAAAAGTCACACCAACGCCTGTCACTGGTTACAAGTGCTCCTCAAACAAGTGGCTGTGCTGTGGTGTGGCAAGTGGGTCAGGAGTTCCAATGAGCCTGTGTTATCTAAGAAATACTCTCAATATTTCCAGATAAAATGCTGTATAATCGCAGATCCAGAAATATTTTCAGATTCTATTCTTTGTTTTATAAAGGATAAAAAAAAAGGTAAACTTTAATAAAACCCCATTTGATTTATGTGAAAATACCATTTGGTTTCCTAAGGATAGCAGATCTTGGCTCAAAAAGGTCCTAAGAGTTTATGAGCACAAATTATGTTAAGCGTTCCAAGTCACTGGTTTTGCCTCTTGGGCTATAAATGAGGTTGGTGTCAAAGGCTGTGTTTTCTGTCTTCCTTGCCCTTTCTATACCTGAGAGACTTTGCCTGTGCTGTTCTGTAAAAATTAAGATCTGTTTTTAACATGTTATATCAGACAGGGTAATTTCCACTGACTATTTTTCTATTTCTTTCCAAATGAGCATTTTACGTGTTCTGTAAGTGCATCTGAAAAGACAATTAAGCCCTATATAGGAGACAGTGAAGTTAAAAGCAACGTGAAAAAGAAAAAAAAAGTCAATAAATAAATTAATTAATTCCAACTACTTTCATAATCTCTTTTAAGATTAAAAAAAAAAAAACAAAAGAGAAAGTTTAATGAAGGTTTATGACTGAGGTTAAAGCAGTTGATAAATTGATAAATCTCACATTACTCTTGTTTAAGTAAACAAACCATGTATATATCTTGGGTAGCTTCAGGCAGCTGGAGGTTAGGTGGCAGAAGTTACAGTGTGTGAGATGGCAGTAAGTCTGTATATTTAGCCAACGCCACCGAATGATTTGTGAAAACAGTCCAAAAACCTTTGAATATGATTCAGATGACCAGACACCATGAGGTAGCTTGTTTTCTCAACACACATACATGAATCTAGTGCCATTTGGGAAGTGTTAGAGTGCTCAGCCTGTCTTCCATTTGCATTCCAGAAGGGCCTGAATATCACATAGGTTGTATGTCTTCGCTGTCAACTCCGTTAAAATGTCTGAGATACCTTAGGGTGTTTCAGATGACTAGATGCTTGTATACAGTAGGGTCCTCAGAGTCTACTTTACAGTGAGCTGAATTTCTCTCCAGGTTACATTGGTAATATTCACTATGGCTAGGATTAATTGAGTAAACATACATTTTTAGTAGTATGCTTAGGTGTTGTACCTACTAGTATTCAGCTACTCCATCATAAATTAAGTCCTGTTTTATAAATGTCAGGTCCATAGAAGCATCTTGAGTACTTTCCATGGTCTCAAAGAACATAGGCATCTACATTTAGACAACTACATCCTAAGATTGCAGTCAATTGACTTACACAGGACATCAGATCCTTAGTTCAGATGTTCACACCTACATTTAGACATCTGTGTTTAGTTATCTTAATTTCAAGGTGAATCCATCAATTGTATTTTTCTTCTTTATAAGGACAATTTTACTTGGCAGTAGATATTTTGCAACTTATTAGCTATTTTCTGCTGTTTTCAATGAGAAGTGAAAACAAACCATAGTTGTGGACATTGGCACACTAAGCATCCAATACCTGCAGAGGAAACAAGAACTTCAGAATTTTACACTCGTAATCTTCAGCTTTACTTACCAAACTGAAAATTTTGAACAATATACATAATAATATATAGGCTTGCAACACATTTACAGTTGCATGAAATAATGTTTTGTACACTTTCTAATATGACTGCCTTCCATAGATTCATCAGGGCAATACTATTTAAAATTATACTAGATGCAAGTAAAACAACTCTAAAAAAAGGAATAAGATACAAACATAGGAAACAAAACAAAAAACCAAAACAAAAGAAAAAGAGAGAGAATTAATATTAAAACCTCTGACCTATCCCTCAAATGCAGGATAAGATAAATAATTGGACATGTCATTAGAAAAATCTCAGTAGCTGCAATATCTTGCTATCAGTTACTTGATAGAATTAGACCACAGATCAGAAACCAGAATATCAATATTTTTTAGTCAGATAATTGCATCTGAAATCTTCCCTGCTTTTGATAAGTTACACAAAACATATTAAAGGTAAGAGTTTTACTTCATACCCTGTCATATCTCATAGGTTTAGTGTTACTAGATATTTGATTTAATGAAGATTCCAATAACATTTTATCCCCAAACAAAATTTTTGCTAATACCTCATCTTTCTCACTGGTGTGCACTAACCATGTATACTAGTCATGGTATTTACTTCTGTGGTGGTTTAGACCCTGCTGAGACCCAAGTACCATGTGGCCGCTCCCGCTGCTTCCCCCCAGCCCCAGGTGGGAAGGGGAGAGGGAAGAAAATACAAACCCTGTGTGTTGAGATAATTTAATACAACAGTGCAAAAGGAACAGTCGGAAGAACAATACTGACAATAACAGTGAGGAGAATATGCACAAAACGAAGTCATATAAAGCGTACAGACCGTGAGCCAAGCTGAGGTGAGCACAACAACCTAGGCTTGGACTCAATGTTCCAGGCATCGCGGGCATGATGTCAACATGGTATTGAATAGTTCCTTGGATGGTTTGAGTGTCTATCATGGTTATGGCTCCCTCCCAACTCCTAGTAAAAATTAACCCTAACCTAGGTGAACCAGGACAACATCATAAATCCACTTTCTTCCATGGAAAACTTTTTTTTTTTCCCCCAGCTTTGAACACTGTTGTCACTCTTTTGCATCATCCATCTTTTTTTTTATAAATTGAAATTTTTAGTTTCCTGTTTACTATTAGAAAGCTAGTGATTCAACACAGTGTTTATCACTTAGTTTTTAATAATGTCATGAACATTCTATTCCTTGCAGTATGGTGTAGTTTTGGCTTTTTTTCTTTTTATATTATTAATTCATTATAAGCTTTAAGAAAGAATTCAGGAAAACATCTTAATTTTTGAAAGAAATAATAGATGCTGAATGCAACTAGACTCATTATTTTCTTGTTAATCTTTGTTATACATCCCCAAAAGTTCTGTAACAAATTTATATTTATTAATTTTTCAATGAGGCTTTATTATTATTAGCACCTTTAAACAATCATATAAATTTCCAGGTGTATTTCCAAACTGATAGAAAATTCTCAGCTATCTTACCTTCTTTTTCTTACCTGTAATAGAACATGCAAATTGTAAGTGTGAATTCTCTTGTGAGTATCTGAAGGCAAAGTTGCATCTCTTTCAATGTCCAGCTTTTTCGGTGTGAAAACATCAGGAATTTGGCTGTTTGATAAAGTCTCTCTGAATGAAAGTCACCCCAGAGTAAAAGGCTGATATAAGACTTCCTCCAGCATTCTAGGAAAGATGATTATGAGGTCTGTGCCTATCTTCATCAAAAAGAACTTCAGACCCATCACATCTATGTTATAGCAAGATAACCATACCTGGGAAATCACATCTGTATTCCTGAAGCAATCTTTGTATCTATCATTGCTCAAGAAAAGCTGGAACTTTCACAGCATCCCTGCACTGATCTACCTAGTTAAAGCAGGAATGGAGTATTTGGACAAGAGACATACAATAACAAACAACACACTTGGAGATGGTTATCACAACACCGTTTGAACAGTAAAAGAACATCAGACTTTCTGTAGCCTAGAGCTATAGTACTATTTCCATATAGCTTCCTACACATTTTTCTATTACTTCCAAAATAAACAAAATGTTTCCCATTACTTATAATATGCACTGAAAATTGAAACACACTACTACATTCTTAAGTTTGTTAGAAATGCTCCAAGAAATTAATGTTAAATTAATGTCAGAAATTTGTATGACATCTTCACTAATTCCAAAAGAACATTTTCGGATTAATGATAATAAAGTAAATACCAAAAGAATTAATAATAATTAAGCTATCATTTTAAAGTACCATCCTCACTTAACCAGCGATTTTCATATATTTTTAGCAAGTTTCTATGGCAGGCCTTTATAACAAGTTACAAATCATCATTATTTCTTTTTTAATTCATATGCTAACATTAATCAGGGTAGCTACTTATGCATATGTATAGATAGCAATGCAGTAGTGGATCTAGAGTTACAGAGTAATTGAGTGTCAAGTATTATTACAGCAGGCATTCTTTTGAGATTTTTCTCTGACGTTCATACTTTACTTTTTATTTGTTTGTTTTAAAACCTCTTTTTTCTCTGTTTCATTATGTTTTTTTAAATTATATTTGAAAGAGAAGTCATGAAATATCAAATAGTTTTTCTTCAGGAAAAAACTTGGATATGTGTTAAAACATACTGAATTAAAATGAAAACAGCTTTCAGAGAACTGAGTGATTTAAGTGCCCAGTCTGAAATATTCTGAGGATGAGCCTAAGGAAGAAAGTACTCTATTGCCGAGCATTTTCAAAATCCTAGTAACTGTGAAGGTAGTTCAAGCTGGTTACCCAGAAATGTGGGACACCTTGAATATCTGCATATTTGAAAGCAGTCAAGAATGTTCCCTGGCAACTTTGTAAGTTTTGTTTCATGAAAGGTAATGCTCTCCACACACTGGTCAGGAAAAGACTGAGGGATAGCCATGGATTACCCATATTGTTCCCTAGTGTCAGTATAGTAGTAAATCTATTTAAGGGGAGAAGCGAGTTTAGCTGTAGGTAGTAATTAGAGATAAATGCTCTGTCACTTGTGTTCAGGAGCAAAGAAAAGATTCCACCTTATTTTATTTTCTACTAGGAATGTAGCCATTACAAACGACTGCAAATTCTCAAAAATATAAACAGTATTTATTTAGTCTATTCACCGTTCCTCATGCCTGGAATGTATTTTAGGATATGTCATATTGATATTATCTAAGTGCTTAAAGAGATTTTGAATTCTGTTATTCAATTACAACAGATAATAAGATATAAAACATCTCAAACCCACAACTTCCAGGTATTTTCCTTGCATATAGAAAGGAGTATCTCTAGCCAGAGCTAAATGATTTACAGAACATGTTAGACTCAATATTTTGAGCAAGTTGTTAGCTATTCCAAAAACGGTGAAAAAGCAAAGTAAATTAAGATTTTGTTTGGCTCTCTTAGTTATTAACAATGGCATGAACTTAAATGGTAAGCCACAAATACTCTTTAAGTTAAGAGAAAAAACAGCTTTCAACTATTCTTATTATTGCTGTTTGAAGAAAGACAAAAGGAAAATTTCATTTTTAAACGAAAATCAGTCTTTCAAAATGTGTGTGAATAAGGGTGCTTTCAGTCTTAAAATAAATCAGACTATCATGAATTTAACAATAATTAATCCTTACATGGATCATGATCTTTGTTTATCTCAAGCTCAGTAAGAAGGACAGCAGCAAAATATGTCAAGCCCACCTGGCTTTTTGACCCCAAAGAGCAACTAGAGCTTTTAAGAAAATGAAGCAATTAAAAGCAGTTAATGAAACCACATTGTAGGGTTTCTTTTCATTAATTGCACTGTTAATTCCACTTCTGTATCTGGCACATCACAACAGTCATTTTTTCCTCTCTTTGTGGTTTTCCATATTTGACATAAGTGACAAAGCTATGATTCTCACAGCACCCTCTCTGAAAATTGTGGTCTGTCTCTTGTGTCATGTCACTTCTAAATCTCCTGTGGCACTTGGCTCTCTGAGGACTATTTCAGAGGAGAGATGGTACACTTGCTTGGTAACTTCACTGTGACACGTTTCTATATGATACATTGAGAATAAAGCATCTACTGCTATTCCCCTTTGCGAACAAAACCAGCACATATAAATGCAAACAAAATCAACAACAGCAAGAGAACACAAAATGTACTGACTGAAAAATTTCAGTGACAGTTATATTTCCTTCATCAGTATCACTCTTGAAATTTTTAAAATGCTTGCCTGAATGATTGTTTTATTATAATTTTTAAATACACTGTTCAAAACATGGCTGGTGATTAAAGATTACTTTTAATTTTGTCTTAATTTGAACTGTAACCTAAAATTTTGCAAAAGCCTAGTGAAAATCTTAACAATTCCAAAAGTAAACATTTACATGAAAAATTCCTGCTCATCTCTAATGCCCAAGTAACCACTATTCATTTTCATGTATTGTTCATATGAGAACTAAAATTAACCTGCAACAGTTGAAGAGGAGGAAATGGAATGAAAACGTTTTAAATACTCCTTCTAAATCTCTGTTAGAGGAGACAGAAGAGGCAGAAAATGCACAGAAAAGATTAAGATAATTTATGTATAAAAGAATAAAAGACACTGGGAAGATTAAATTTAGTCTTTTCTGGCAGTTTCATAGCAACAAGTTAGAGATGGAAAAGGCCTATTAGATTATTCATTTCATCTCTCTGTCAAGGCAGGATTTTCTCCAACTATATTTCTTCCTGTACTTTGTCCTGTCTAGTGTTAAAAATGCCAAATGATGAATCTTCTACCACTACCCTTAGGAGACTATTCCAAATCCTAATATATCTCCCTGTCAGGATATCTACCAATATTCAGTCTAAACTTTCCATGTGTTAACTCATTTCATTACTTCTAGGATAGTCTGTTTTCCATATAAAATGATTTCTCTTATTTTCTTTCTCACTCTGTCTCTCTGTCTCACTATCTCTCTCATCCTCCTTAGTTACTGTTCAGCTAAACTCTTTTATTTCTAGCTCTGTTCATCATTACTCTGAAGTCATTCCCTTTGGCTCCATATATCACTTTTTTCTTTTTCTTAATTTCTATCAATTTGTTGTTATTTTCGTGGTACCATGATATCTAAAATTTATTGGTACCTAAGACAGAAAACTGTAAATCAGGAGAGGTTGAACCATAAATATTGTTTTCTAGCTATATTAACACCTAATAAAATTTATTTACAATGCCACTATTCAGGAACTACACAAAAGAGGAGACCCATTATACTGCAGGAAATGCACAGTCAGTCTAGATAAATAAGGAAGATATTATATAAATATTCAAATATTTAATTTTTATATAGTCATCATATATTAAGACCATTGGGAGAGGCTCAGTCAAATCTAAATCCCGTCTTAAAAGCTTTCATAAAAAAAATAAAAAAGAAGAAAGAATCTTGCAGAAACACTAGGAGAAACTTTACATGGAAACTGAAGTTCATTATAAAATAATCTACAAAAATACTGTTTAGGAATCTGTCTTTTTAGCTTATGACTAAAATGATCACTTTCATCACAAATTAATATGAAAGAATACGTTTATGACATCTCATGTAAATAGTGTATAAAATGAGTTTGGATTTGAGATCATCAGCTTTTCAATGGTAGCTTTTTCCATTTTGATGGATCTTCTTTTTTAATTCAAATGTGTGCCATGTTACATTTCAATAATCCTATATTCTTGATAAAATTATAAACTAAAACTAAACCACAAAGAATAGATGTGCCTAAAGCTAATGTAACTGATTTCTTTAAATGTTCTGTTTTAATCAGATTAAAGATAAATTATCCTTCTAGAAATGAATTAATAAATCCTTTCATATATTTTAAATAATCCTACTGGATTTACTACATTTTGATGAATTATATATTATCACTGTATAGCAGTGGACATCTAAGCCAGATGAACTGTAAAGCTATGAAATGGCTGAACTGTAAAATGAAGACAGAAAAACTTTCTCAGATATGGCAGAAACATTGCTGTGAAATGCAGATCAAAATTAGAGGCTATCACTTAATAATGAAGCCAACAATTTAAAATTCCAGTCAGAAAATTAGTTAAGACTTCTGGTTCTTTATATAGTCTTAAGCAGCTGTTAATAGTAGGATTTTTGAGTCTAGGTGAAGGAAAGTTTTTGACAATGACATTACTAAACACAATGACCACAATTAGGACATCTAACTGTAACACCAACAAAAGTGTTTCCATGTTCTGCTGTACCGAAGAACACAGCCCTTTTCAGTAACACTCATCTTACTCAGTGAAAGAAACTCTGATAGTGATCTAATCCCATTACTTTCGTTCCATGGAGTAGATTAGGGACTGTGAAGGGTTCTTGGGGTTTTGTGGATTTTTTTAAGATACCTTGAAGTCCGTGAAAGAAACATTTTCTCTTTTTTAATACATTGTGGTATTTAAGTAGTATAATACTGTTGAAACTGTTCATATTGGAAACAGTACATAAAGACAGAGGAGTTACTAGAAAGAGTCTTATTTAAACTGACTGCAGGGATGTAGGCATGCACATTGACATCCATGGTATTTCTCCACATCAAAATCTTGCCTTAAAAATGAACTCCTGAATAGATATTTGACGTTAACATGCTTATTTATTTTGGCACTCTTATTTCTATTGTTTTAGGTTTTATCTTTCTTTTATGATTTCCTTGCTAGTTTCAAGTTAAAAGGGGCTTAGCTTTACTTTCTCATTTAGTGATATTAGAAGCTATGAAATTTCATGGGAACAAAAATCTCCATCTAGAAATCTAAGTTCAATTCAAGCTGCCTATTTCAGTCCCCCATCAGTACCTTGAAAGTAGGCATGAGGCAATGGTTGTATCACTGAGAGAGAGTAAGTTACAAAATGCTTAAAGTCTACAAATGACATCTCTTCTCTGCTGATTGCTAACAGTTTATTTTCTAAGTCCAGGTTTTGCCCCATCAGTTTAGATATTACAACATGGGATGACAGTTCCCACTTCCTTGCTTCTCATATATTTTTTTAATGTTATTCAAACAAAAGATATTCATGAAAATTCTAGCTGGATACAAAAGATAAGTGTATCTCAGCATCACTACGGAAAAGAATACGTTTTAGTCTTTGATCAGAAATTTTTTCCCTAACAATCTGCTGCCACTGTTACATAGTTTTGCCTTCTATTTTGGAAGCAAAATTGAAATAGGGAGTAGAATTTTTCAGGTGACATAAAATAATGTTTAGGTTACCCAATGTTGTGCTGATTCAGCCATCATCATTCTATGCTGCCATCAGTTGCCTGATCACACAGGCCAACGCTGAACTCAGCAACGTCCCCTCAGAAGCCTTCTTTCAAAAAGTCCTGCCACAGGTTCCTGTGGGCCCAGCTCCTCCACTGCCCACTGTGGTGCCAGCATCACCTGCTGGACGCAACAGACAGAGATGGCTCCCTCAGTGGCCCCTGACATGGAAGGGCACCACCCAGAGAGCTCAGCAAGATGCAACCAGCCCCAACAGAAGTCACACCCAACAGGAAGATCCTCTGACTAATCATCTCCTGGTTAAAATAGCCTTGGCCTCACCCACTACCGCAACCATAGCCATGTGGGTGAGGGTGGAGACACAGAGACACAGGTGGGCCAGGTTCTGCCTCTGGAACATTGAAGCCAATAAGAAAAACAAAACAATCTGCTAGGTTGTGACTCATTCACAGGTCAACTCTAACTCGGGGCCCACAACTCAGGCCCCAGCACTTCATCCAAATAACATGGCTTACTGACCAACTCAAGAACATGTTTAAGCAGTGTATAATAGTGATACATAAGTGTGACCAGCAGGTCAAGGGAGGTGATTCTCCCCCTCTACTCTGTGCTGGTGAGACCCCACCTGGAGCATTGTGTCTAGCTTTGGGGCTTCCAGCACAAGAAAGACATGGACCTGCTTGAGCAGGTCCAGATGGGGTCCATGAAGATGATCAAGAGGCTGGAACACAGGCTATGAGGACAGGCTGAGAGAGTTGAGGTTGTTCAGCCTGGAGAAGAGAAGGCTCTGGGGAGACTTCATAGTGGCCTTCCAGTATTTGAAGGGGGCCTAAAAGAAAACTGGGGAGGAACTTTTTACAAGGGCTTGTACTGATAGGATGAGAGGTAATGGCTTTAAAGTGGAAGAGGGTAAATTTAGATTAGAAATTAGGAAGAAGTTTTTCACTATGAGGGTGGTGAGAGACTGGAACAGGTTGCCCAGGGACGTTATGGATACTCATCACTGGATGTGTTCAAGGCCAGGTTGGATGGGGCTTTGAGCAACCGGGTCTAGTGGGGAGTGTCCCCTCCCTGACTGGGGGATTGGAACTAGATGATCTTTAAAGTCTCTTATAACCCAAACCATTCTATAATTCTATGATATATATGTTTTTTCCATCTCACTTTTGTTTGTTTCTCCTTTGTGAGTTCAATTCAACTACATGTTTTAATATATGATATATGCTTATCTCAGATGGAGTTCGGGAAGAAATACTTCTCACTGTGATACTTTCTGATTTCTACTTATTTATTGTATGACTATGGAAATCCATATTTTGGCTTCCTGAAAGGCTTCTTTTTCAACAGTAGGTTTGCTTTACTATTTTGAGTTTATCTTTGTCTTAATTAGCCTAAAAATAATGGCCCAGCGGTTTACTTTTGCCTGTATATAGATTAACCTTTGAGTAAGTCTATATAGAGAAATAACTTACATTTAGAAGTGACTTAACAACTGGGGTGTCTAAAATTCAAAGAAGCATAGAATCATTTAGGTTGGAAAAGACCTCTAGGATCATGTAGTTCAACATTTGTCCAACATCTCCCTAACACCTTGACCATGTCCCAGAGCACCACGTCTACTTGTTTTTTGAACACCTCCAGGGAGACGACTCCAACATCTCCCTGGGCAGCCTGTTCCAATGCCTAGCCGCTCTTTCAGTAAAGAACTTCTTCCTGATATCCAATCTAAAGATCCCCTTGCGCAACTTGAGGCCATTACCTCCTGTCCTGTCATTAGTAACTTGGGAGAAGAGACCAACACCAGCCTCATTACAACCTCCTTTCAGGTAGTTGTAGAGAGCAATGAGGTCCCCTCTCAGTCTCCTCTTCTCCAAGCTAAACAATCCCAGTTCTCTCAGGTGCTCCTCATAAGACATATTCTCCAGACCCCTCACCAGCTTTGTTGGCCTTCCTACACCCACTCCAATACCCCAACATCTTTCTTATCCTGTGACACCCGAAACTGGACACAGTACTCAAGATGCAGTCTTATGAGTGCTGAGTGCAGGGGCATAATCACCTCCCTACTCCTGCTGGTCACACCATTGCTATTGCTCATACAGGCCACGATGCTGTTGGCCTTCTTGGCCACCTGGGCACACTTCTGGCTCATGTTCAGATGGGTGTCCACCAGCACCCCCAGGTCCTTTTCCACCAGGCACCTTTCCAACTACACTTCCCCAAGCCTGTAGTGTTGCTGGGGGTTGCTGTGACTGAAGTGGAGGACCCGGCACTTGGCCTTGTTAAACCTCATAAAATTGTTCTCAGCCCATTGATCCAGCCTGTATAGATCCCTTTGCAGGGCCTTCCTACTCTTAAGCAGTTTGACACTCCCACTTAATTTCCTGTCATCTGCAAATTTACTGAGGGTGCACTCAATCCCCTCATCCAGTTCATCAGTAAAGATATTAAACAGGACCGGCCCCAGAACTGAGCCCTGGGGGACCCTCTTTGTGACTGGCTGCCAACTGGAATTAACTCCATTTACCACCACCCTCTGGGCTTGGCCATCCAGCCAGTTTTTAACCCAGTGAAGAGTTCACCTGT
>VZZY01014814.1:0-17070 GCA_013400335.1 Eurystomus gularis
TAGCCCTGCGGAAGTCCAGGGCTAGAATCCTACTTACTGCCCTACTTCTACCTTGTAAAATACTAAACTCCACCATATCGTGATCACTGTCGCTGAGGCTGTTCCCAGCCTTAATGTTCCCAACTAGTCCTTCTTTATTCATTAATACAAGGTCCAGCAGCGCACCTCTTCTCGTTGGTTCCTCCACCACCTGCATTAAGAAGTTATCATCCATGCACTGCAAGAGCCTTTTTGACTGAACATGTCTAGCTTGTATTGCTTGATGTATCTACGCTCAAAAATCCTACCAGTTTAACTACACTGGTGTGGTCTCTGATACTTTATCTTACTCATGAGGTCTATCTGCATCTCTTTCCATCTGCATTTTGTTTTGTTCCTTTGTTAGAACTTCGCTTATAAAGAGTTTTGTGCCACAGAAATTTTTTCTTCAGCCTGCTAGACTGCTGATGAAAATCAGAATATGTAACTATAATTAAGGTAGGACACATACATTGTAACTTATGATTTTCATATTACATTACTGTTTCAGAAAAAATATTGATTAAATAAAAAATCAGTATTTATTAATTTTGGAGACTCTTGACATTCCACTAACACTTGATGTATACAGATAGCACCAATTCAACTGTCTTTGACTAATAAGTAATCTATTTAAAATTAACAATTAGATCCTTTTTTGAAACCCTCATATTATCAGAATGAACCTCTTTTGGGCAAGAGCCATTAATTGGTCCATGTTAGGATAATGTACATCACAAGGCTACAAGCTTGAATGGACGTGTGGTTGCAGCAGTAAAATACATGTTAAAAAAGAATCTATGATCATGTGATAGTGTGGTAACCTACACAAAAAATTGATGCACGGTAGGAACAAAGGAAATGAAGGAGGGCAGAGAGAAGCACAGACAAACAGTAAACGTCTGAATACAATCCTAATCCTACTTTCTATTCTGAAGTGTTAATAAATAATGCTAAAATTCATTTCTTGTGTGTTTTACAAATTGTCACTGTGATTCTTTCATTCACATGTAGGGCTTAGTCTACATTGATTACATGGTAATCAAATAACCCACAATCAGTTGTTAGTCATCCTTATTGTACCACTGTGGCCTATTAGAGCTGTGTCACCAAACATTGGACAGAAGTAGGATGTTATTTAGTCACTAAGAAAAAGTTCTTGCTGCTTATTTAATTAACAGCTTAAAGCATAAATTTTGTATAGCTTGCTACTGCATATAAAAGGCCAAACTTATATTTCATTTCACACTATTGCCTTTGAATTTATTGGCTCTCTTCTTTGTCCTGGGGGAACCACGATGAATGCAAGGAACTACAGTTATAATAGTTAGAAAGAAATCAGTGGTTACAGTGGAGGTGATCAAACAGTAAATAAAATAACCATTTATGGCTGCTTTAACAGTATGCCTTTATGTGTGTTTGGAATTGCATCTCAATAAAGCACAAGCTAAGATTTAAAAACACAGTTTCAAAGGTAACACGCAAAACAACTTGACTCTTTTGCCAGACTCCACCCTGAGGGTAATGGTATGTTTCAGAATATTGCTTGGCTAGGCTTTTATTTCTGGCAAAAATGATCTTCTACCAAATTGTTCTGTTCTGCAGCATAGCAGCACTAATTTATAATCTGTGCTTCAGTAGCAAGAGGCTTTCTATCTTTCCCTCTCCCATTTAGCAATTATATTTACTTTATTCCCTTCCCTCTTTTACTCTAGTTACTGTAGCAACTGTATTTTTTTAAACAACTTCAAGCAAAATTGGAGCTGAAACAAAGCACTGGAAAAGGAACAGCAAAGAAAAGTTTTTCTGTGTGTCTTCTGACAATATGTTTAGGGTATAATAACACAGTGCTGAGCTCATATACCGTATTTTCTACTTGAAGATCTCTTGGCATTTTGCACAGAAAGGAGAGTGACTGATTTGATTTCATCGATGGGAGGGAAGGAGGGGGAAGCAGAAGAAGTGGGGAAAAAATAACATACAGTATGTTCTTGATCACCACAAAAACAAAAAGCCGTTCTCTTATTGCAGTTTTCCTTAAAATGCATCAGTTACATACTTTAAATACAGCTTGGACAGATTCTCCAGCAGTTTGGCAGAATTGTGGTAATCCACCAGCAAGGGTAAAAACTATAATATGGATAATCTCTCCACAAGGAATTGGAATTAAAACAGTAATTCAGTACATACAGACTACTGAACATCTTAATTTAGCAATCTTTTTTTTTGTCCTCATCAGCTTTGCTGAATTAAAAGCAGGAATGGAGCATGTGATGACTTCCCTGCATATAGCCAGTGTCATTCATTTCCTGAGTATACCTTTACTCCCTAACAGCTGCATTGTCACACATGTTCACTCTTCATTGTCACATGCAATACCACCACCTATGACTTTTTATCACAGCATTGCCATGAAAAATACTGCACATCCTCAAGACCAAACAAGTGATTTTGTGAAAAGGGTACATTACCTGATCTGTATGAAGGAGGAATCTAGGGTCATGTAGACACTTGCCTCTTCAAGAAACCAATAGACGCAATTTATGCTCCCGAGCAGCATTTTTCTTTCTTATCAGTGTAGCACTTGCTGTTCCCTTTGCTCTTATAAGCTTTTTTTCACCCTTGTTACAGTTTATTTTACTGCTAGTGTATTGCTTGAAAGGGAGCTGCTGCACATTTTACACCCAAAGGAGCAAAATGCAATAGTAATTTGAGCTGTTTCAGTAGATTAATAATTACTTTTTTCAGACTCCACTTTAACTAATTGCAATGCATCACTTATAGATTTGAAAATATTACAAATAATTCAGTATTATGATCAGATTCAGATTTTCTCATACTGCTGTATCTGTGATTCCTGATCTGATTCCTGACAGAGAGAAGCAAGCTTCCTGGATGCCTTCCAATACTGAGATAATTATGTTTTCTTACCTGATTTTATTTACCACCTTTTTCAAACCTAAGATATGCTCTCTTCATTGTGTCATTTTATCAGCATTCTGTATAAAAAACACTCTTCATTACTGCAGATAGCAAAGATTTATCTTCATATACATGAGCTGTCACCTGGGAATTTTAGGATGATCTAGTTTAGAGATCCTGGGAAGCTGCTTGCTCAATTCTCATCTTCCCTTGTTTTTGTCATTGGCAGTACATACGCACACTGAAAACTGTTTCTGTCCTTTTGTCTTGGATGCTTCTGGGCGCTAGAATGCTAAAGGCACTTGTTTATGAGACAATGAGAATAGAAGCACAAACCCATGTTGATAGATGATCTGGGTTATTCTTTACACTTCCCTGTTGTTTTATTGATTTACTAAACAGAAAGACTAATTCAAGTTTATGTTCTGTGTATTTGCTCTGGTCTCACCAGAAGTCTCCACCCTCCCTCAAGTTTAAACAGAATCATTTTTTCTTTGTATCTACCAGTCACAGTGACAGTGAATTAACAATCAACTAACCAATTGTATTGCAAAAGTAATTTTTATTTTAAACAAATACTACCATATTTTGTTGACACAAACTATTTCAGTGCTATGCCACATATCTAACATGCACCCTAGGGAGCAGGTAGAAGCAAAATCATGACACACGTGCTTCTGCATCAAATTAAATATTTTCCCCTTAATCCTAACACTAGCAGCTGTTAGGCACTCTGGCTTACTGCATATGGCCTATATAATGAGACAGATTCAGGCAGTTCAAGTTCCTCTGCTGAATGCTGAATAAGGCCCTTCTCTCCAAGGACACTAAGACTTATTGCTGTTGAAACGGTCCTCCTCATGCAAATGAATACATTTGGTATTCAGTTTTTATAAAGAAGAAAAACAGCACAATGTTTTTTATTACCAGGGAGACAAAAAATAAAAGAGAGCTGGTACATGAAACGCAGAAAACCTCCAGAGAATTTGGTGCAAAGATCCTTTCTTTCTGTTAAAAACTGTCCAAAAAGGAGTCAAATGAATCCTTTGCAATAACCACAAAAGTTCTAGTAAGCCTAAAATTGGAGGTGCCTATTCCTAATAGCTGACACAATGTCCTGGAAAAAGTCATTTACTGATTGTGCAAAAGAACAGAACTGTCTGCAGGTGGATGATACAGCTAATTGACCCTTGGTATTAAGAGCAGGAGTAATCTGGTTCAAGCTCCATTTTATTTATCTCCCATTCTATTGCTTAGCAGGCTGTGAGGTTAAGGGCAATCCTTTCACACTGCCTGACAACATGAAGACAGCTTTTCCATATTTGAACAGTCAAATCCTGTTAAAAGGACTACAGTAACAGCAATTAAAACACTCCAGTGAAAGTAATCTGAAAATATGTTCTATAACTGAGAACAGACAAATACAAAGCAGATCGCTTTCTGAAGCAATGTGCTGATTACTCCCTACTGTAACACATACTGTTGGACTTCATTATAGGTATGGGAAGTGAAGGGGTTTTTTTGATTGTGTTTGAGGTTTGCATATTAAATTAGATTAGTCTAAATGGGAAGAATAGCATAGTTATTCTTTTTTTTTGAGCTGGGTGAAAATCAGTTGTGGCACTATAACTGAAGTTATTTGTGGTTAGAGGGCCTAATCCTCTCCCTGTTCTGTAGCCAAAGTAAGCAAGTTGTTCAACAGAGACCAAGGAAGAATTGAAAATATTTCTATAGGTCAGAGATTACCTGTAAAGTCAGAACACAAATGGTGTGTTACATTTGCGGCATTTCTTGCAGCCATTGTAGCTTTAACCTCAGATGTAAGAAATTTCCTCATATGCTTATATACACAGCTGACATAGAACTTTTAGCCTTCCCAGTGTTCTTTCACATACTGAAAAGACTTACAGATAACAACTCTAAATCTACCAGGTCAGCTCATAAATCTCGATTATAAATTGTCCCCCACACATAATTTTACTACTTGTTTCAAAGAGTCCACTTTACAGAAATTTAGAAAATAAAATAACACACCTATGACTTTTTATGTAGACAAAACATCTAAACACTCACTATTGTTGAATTTCAAAACTATTTATACATTTTAGACTGAAATGGCACTTTCTTGCCTTAGATGTAAAAAGTCAAAGCATGTATCTTGCTTTACAATAAACATTAAATATACTACTCAACATTTTGCTACGTTTGTGGTTCTTTTGTAATAAAATTGATATATTTGAGGTAAATATTACCAAAACAAATTCAGTTATGCAGTGTGGTTCTGTAAACATGAATTTTCAAATGTATCTCTGAATTTATAGAACATATTTTCAAATGCACTTGTCACAACAGGAATATTCATACTACTGTATGAAGTAGAAGAGGATGAGTGGAGCTGTTTTTAAAGATATGTTTTATATGTATAACAATGCTACAAAAGTCGTATTTTCACACATTCAATAACATTACCATGTCTAACTCAGTTCCCTTTACCTTTTGTCAAGGTAATAAACTAGTAATAAACTAGTGACTGATTTTGATTTGTTCAGCATTTTCCTTTTCTAATTCTGATTCTAATTTGGCTTAGTGAGACTGTGCTTTGGTGAAGCACGTTCTTACCGAGGATCATAGAATCACTTCAGTTGGAAAAGGCCTTTAAGCTCATCGAGTCCAACCATTAACCTAACACTGCCAAGTCCATGCTAAACCATGTCCCTCAGCACCTCATCTACAGGTCGTCTCCAGGGATGGTGACTCCATTATTTTCATAATATCCAGTCTAAACCTCTCCTGGTGCTACTTGAGGCCATTTCTTCTTGTCCTATTGCTTGTTACTTGAAAGAATAGACTGACCCCCACCTCACTACAACCTTCTTTCACATAGCTGTAGAGAGTGATAAGGTCTCCCCCAAGCCTCCTTTTCTCCAGGCTAAACAACCCCAGTTCCCTCAGCTGCTCCTCATAAGACTTGTTCTCTAGACCCTTTGCCATGATCCATGTTGAATTTCTGGACCATAAATTAGTGTCCTAACAGCAATATTATTACTAGTTAAGTACCTGGAACTAGATTTTTGAGATTTCTCAAGGTACAAGAAACTTACAGTACCTCTTTCTTTCTGACTTTAGCAACAATTCCACAAAAACCAAGACAACATGAATGTTGTACAGTTTGGAACAATCTAACTTTAATGCCTTAAACTGTTAACCGTTTTAAAAATACTTCTTTAAAGTATTTTTTGAAGTTAACTGGATTTCTTAACATTATTTTATATGGTGCTCTGAGTCAAGCTGAGGTTCTGCAACTATGACATAAAATATTAACCACAGACAAATATGAATACAACAAGGATGGGTTAATTTGTCTGGTATGTTTCCCATAATAACCCTTATCACAGGAGATTTATCTTTTGCCATTTTCTGATTTTGTCACAGAAGTAAGGCAGTAGAATGTTAACACCACATATTGTCTCTGAAAGATCATAGTATTCTCAGTTGCTTTGACCTTTTAGTTGTTCTGTGTTTCAATTTGATCTGGAAGTTGGTGATTAATGATGATTATAATAATTACAATGAGAAGCCTCAAATATATATTGTTAAATGAACTAGAAAATATATCAAATGTTTGTGTTACTGCACTTCATAAGTTTTCTTTTATCTTTTCATTTGCTTGAGGTTTTTCTTAATGGCAAAAAAACCAAATAGGCTTAGTCCAAACCAATAGATATGAACACAACTTCTTATGGGGAAGAAATCCAAACCTGTTAAATGTTATCTCTGTTGCAAAAAGCTCTGGCTGGACTGCAGCAAAACAAAGAAAAAATCCAACAAAAGCTTGTGATATGTGAGCCAACCTTTATATGTACCAAAAAAAAAAAAAAGAAAAGAAAATCAATTTTGAAATCAATAGTATGCTCTTTTGCCCAAACAGCTTTGCTTAACAAAGAGTGAGCATTCCATAAAACAAAGCTGGGCTTTGGATTCAGATCATTAGCTACGATTCCCATTATACTGTAGGTGCCACAGGAAAGGGATATATACTTGTCTCTTCGGCTTTGCTTTACTGGTTTTACATTCAGGAACCTAAACTTCCTACCGTGTTGTCTTGCCAGTTAACAGGTGTGTTCATTCATCTGAGGTGAAATGGTAGTCACATAACAAATGGATAACACATCGTGATCACGTTTTAGAATCCATTTTTAAGGTTATCACTATAACAATGCAGAATTTTGTTTTCTTTCCATATAAAATAGTACTGGTTTTAGCTAGGATGTAGTTAATTTTCTTCATTGCAACTCTTACAGTGCTATGTTTGGGATTTCTGATTAAAATAGTGTTAATAAAAGAGGAATGTTTTAGCTACTGCTAAGCAGTGCTCGCACAGCATCAAGATCTTTGTTTCTCATGCTGCCCCATCAGCGAGGAGGCTGGGAGTGCAGAAGTGAGGAGGGGATACAGCTGGGACAGCTGACCCCAGCTGACCAAACAGATATCCCAGATCATTTTATGGTGTGCTCAGCAGTGGCAATGCTCGGGGAATTTAAATCATTGACTACCTGTTTACATTTCATATGGACTTGATTTACTGAGAAGATTTTTTTCCTGTTTATTTTGCATATATTTGGAAAGTATTGTTTACAGGCCATTTTTCACCTCCTGTTTATATTGAATGCTTAGGAACTGAATTAAAATTCTTTAAAATCTATCATTCTTAAATTCCTAATCCCTTATGCTCCCAAAATACCAATGAAGTTAAACTTCATATGAGAGCTAAACTTCCAAATGCCAAAACACTTAGAAAGTTAGAGCCAAAATTATTACTGTATTTCCCATATGTAAATACCTATGTATAAAGAGCAAGTACTTCTTCAACCTAATCAATAAAAAAATAAATAAATTCCACATGTAACCACCTAGTATGTACCCTATTTTCAAGTTCCTGGATTATTTCTATGTTCTTCACAGAAGTGCTTTTACTTCGTTACTAAACTAAAACTCTGTTTTTATACCAAATTGTTAACTCTTCAACTATTAAAGAGCTACTACCACTTTACTGTCTTTCTTTCTCCTCCCAGACAATTTAACTAAGCATTAGTCAACCTTGTGTATTCTGTGATGTGCCACAGCTATTATGGCCTGTGTTTTACAGAGAAATTTGCCTGAGCTATATAAGTTGGCACATTAATCCATGGGCATTTGAATCACTTTCCAGTCAATTAAATTACCCAATTATTTTTTCAAAATCCCGGTCATATCATCCCTCTGATTTTATTCCCCATTCTTAAGCTGAAGAACAGAAATAACAGAAACTCACTGTCTTTGCTGAAGACATTCACTTTCTGGCAGAAACACCACCTGGACTTGTTCAGCACTTTCCTTCACAGTACATCTTATGTTGCTGAGTTTGGGACCTGCAGATAGTTCTAAGGGTCACACAGAGGAAGATGGGCCCATTTGAGCTCTTCATTTTCCCAGGGACATTTAACTTCATGTTTCATAACATCCAGCCTTCAGTATTATATTAAGAAATCAAGGAAAGGAGGCAGAAGACTTGCATGGATATGCGAAGAACTTCCGGAAAAATTCAAATGCAAGAAGGAAGTTTACCGAATGTGGAAAAGGGACTGGCCAATAGAGGAATATAGGAATGTTGTCAGAGTATGCAGGGATGCCACAAGGAAGGCTAAGGCCCTCTTGTAATTAAATTTGGCGAGGGATGTCAGGGACAATAAGAAGGGATTCCTCAAATACATCAGTAGCAAAAGGAAGACTACGGAAAATGTGGGCCTGCTGTTGAATGAGGTGGGTATCCTGGTGACAGAAGATACTGAATGCTGCCTTTGTTTCAGCCTTTACTATTAAAGGCAGCTCTCGGGAATTCCAGACCCTGGAGGTAAAAGAGAAAGTCTGGAGAAACTAAGACTCTCCTTTGGTTGAGGAGAATGAGATTATAGATCATTTAGTCAAGCTGGAGAACCACAAACCCATAGGCTCTGATGGGATGCACCCATGAGTGCTGAGGGAGCTGGCTAATGTTATTGCTAAGCCATTCTTCATCATCTTTGTAAGGTCATGGAGAATGGGAGAGGTACCTGAGGACTGGAGGAAAGCCAGTGTCACTCCAGTCTTCAAAAAGGGCAAGAAGGAGGACCCAGGAAACTACAGACCCATCAGTCTCATCTCTGTCTCTGTAAAGGTGATGGAACAGCTCATTGGATGTCATTTCTAAGCACGTGGAGGAAAAGAACATTATTGGGAGTGGTAAACATGGATTAATCAAGAGAAAATCATACTTGACTGATCTGATAGCCTTATATGATGGCACGACTAGCTGGGTAGATAAGGGGAGAGCAGTGGATATTGTCTGCCTTGACTTCAGCAAGGCTTTTGACACTGTCTTACATAACATCCTCCTAGGGAAGCTTAGGAAGTGTGGGTTAGATGAGTGAACAGTGAGGTGGATAGAGAACTGGCTGAGTGACAGAGCTCAGAGTTGCGATCAGGGGCACAGAGTCCAGCTGAAGGCCTGTAGATTATGGTGTTCCCCAGGGGTCAGTACTCAGTTAAGTCATGTTCAACATATTAATCAATGAGCTGGATAAAGGGACAGAGTGTACTGTCAGCAAGTTTGCTGATGATACAAAACTAGGAGAAGTGGCTGACACACCAGAAAACAGTCTTGCCATTCAGTGAGACCTGGACTGGCTGGACAGTTGGACTGACAGGAATATAATGAAGTTCAACAAGGGCAAATGTAGGGTCCTGCACTTAGGGAGGAATAACCCCATGCACCTGTACAGGTTATAGGTTGACCCACTGGAAAGTGGCTCTGCAGAGAAGAGCCTTGGAGTCCTGACGGACAACAAGTTAACCATAAGCCAGCAATGCATCCTTCTGGTCAAGAAGGTCAATGGTATCCAGTGGTACATTAAAAAGAGTGTGTCCAGCAGGTCAGAGGAAGTTGTCCTCCCTCTCTACTCTGCCCTTGTGAGGTCACATGTGGAGGTATTGTGTGCGGTTCTGGGCTCTCCCCAGAACTGCTGGAAAGAGTTCAGCAGAGGGCTACAAAGTTGATTAGGGGACAGAAGCATCTCTCTTACAAGGAAAGGCTGAGAGCCCTGAGGCTCTTTAGCCTGGAGAAAAGAAGACTGAGAGGGGATTATCAATATCTAAAGGGATTGTGTCAAGAGGATTGGGCCAAACTCTTTTCAGTGGTGCCCAGCAACAGCAAAAGGGGCAATGGGCACAAACTGGAACACAGGAAGCTCCATCTGGACATGAGAAAAAAATTCACTATGAGGGTGACAGTGCACTGGAACAGGCTATCCAGAGATGTAGAGTTTCCTTCTCTGAAGACTTTCAGAATCTGCCTGGATGCAGTCCTGTGCAACCTGCTGCAGGTGAACTTGCTTTAGGAGGGGCATTGGATTCAATATTCTCCAGAGGTGCCTTCCAACCCTTACCCTTCTGTGATTACACCAATTAATATGTTTAATGTTCATCCTGCTTTGAGCAGTATGTGGAACGTGATAATATCTCAAAGTCCATACCAGTCTGTATGGTTGGAAGTTTAGAGATGGGGCAGAACAATTGTCAGCTCAGGATCAGAAAGGTCTTATTTTTTATTTGCAAATATTTAGAACTATTAAGCCGTATTGGACCTATGTCTACTGTGCTTCAAATTTTAATTATTTCTAATACATGCTGTGATACTCCTTGAATAATTCATGCTTGGTAAAAAGTAAAGGCAGGCACACATTAGCGTCAATCTGTCTGTATGTTTCACTGCTCTTCAAAAAACAAACATGTAATTCCTGATTGTATTTCCTACCCCAATTTTTCCTTTGATTACAAGGGAAGAGTTCATTTATGCTGTTGCAAAAGACATCAGAATCAAGCACTTATTTGTAGATGATAGTGACATACAAGAAGAAAGATATGAACTCCCAGCCTTGAAGTGACTTAATTTTTTTGAAAGTCAAAATTTCATAGGAGCCATTGGATGACCTGTCATGTTGGTTATTTTATGACAAAATTTTGAAGAAGGATATTAACACATAACTTCTAAAGATTTTAGCCAAATCACACATGTGCAGTAAAAAAATAATGTTATTAATAATGAAGACAACAGTATTACTGCCTTTCGACAGCCCAATTTTTGCAAGAGCAGAAGGGTGGAACTTAGTGTATATTCTTAATAAGTGGACTAGATCAGTGTTAGCTTAAATTGCACAGATGCTTCTCACAAAACAAGCAACCAATAAAACTGGAATTAGTGTGAAATGAAGATGTCAGCTTAATGGAGGAGTTTAAGATCAGTTTAATCCTGCCTATTGGTGAGGGAACGAGAAATAGACTCCTCACTGTTTCCCCTAAATATTAATTTCAAATGTTATATTCTAGTTCACATATACAATATCCTCTGTAGCGAGAACCATCTCTTGCTCTCCCATTGCCATAAGGTAGAAAAAGGCAAAACAAATACCACCTCCTCAGCAGGAATTCCCCTTTTCAGGAGTGCATAAGGACTGAGCATAAGCATGTCGTGGGATGGGAGGATTAAAAAAAAAATAATTCTTTATAACAGTCTTCTAGAGAGCCTTAGGTTTCCAAAAAATGTTCCGGGGGGTGACTATCATTTCAGAGAATTTCCCCTCATTAGACATAACCACTCAGCAAACTTCCTGTAGTGAAGACTATTTTTTCAAACCTCAGGGTAGGGACAATTTTTCTCATTCCCTCCCTCAGGGAATTTACAGCTCATGAAAGTGCTGGCTCAACAGTCTTGAGGTTGAAGTTGTTATCCACAACATTAATGAATAATGCAACATAGCCTCTAAAACTGTTTCTGTGAAATGAATGAGGTTACTTGGGTCATACCAGAACTGCTAAGCAAATTATATTTTTTATAAGAAAAGTTCTTTCTATAATGAATGCTACTAGGTAGTAGACTGGAAGGAAAAAAATTGATTTTTTTTTTTTTTTACACTTACATGTCTCCAAGAAAAACTCTGCCTTTGTATGAGGTAGAAAAATACATTCTGAGAGACATGCTGCATTTGTGACTATTTTTGAAAGGCAGATTGTTATTAACATCCTTGAGATAAGGAGTGGTGGAGATTTTGGTTTTGGATGGATGGATCTAGAGTAGAACAACACAAATGCCTCTGCTGATATGCAAACAGGTTACACAGATACAACCCCAAAAGAAAAAGTTCTCATACTTGTTGTACTGCAATGCAGAAAATTTATATGTATTTCTAAACCACAAGTAATTCTTCCTGAGAGGTTTATATAAGCAGCTCAGGAGAATACAGTTCAGCTTTTTTATGACAAGATTATACAAAGGCATATTTGCATGATAAAAAAAGGAAGAATGGTAACTTTGGTGATGTAGAAAATTGCAGTTGTTTGATGTCAATAATATTGATTGTAAAAATGTATATTTCTTGCTTTTCAAACATTCTAAAACCAAATCCGAACACCTTAGCTTAATAAAAATTTCTTAAATTTTGTGGAAATCAAAATTTCTTAAAATGTGAAAAGTCCACATTTATTGAGTTTAAAATTTCACAGACAACAAAATCCTGAAGGCTAATGGATGGGGCAAGGGCAGTATTGAATCAATACTCTAATTTCAAAAGAATAATTTTTTTTTTTGCTTTAAAGAGAAATATATATAAATGAAGAATAAATATCAACAAAGCAAGGACTTAAAAATTGCATTTGTTTAATGCAATTTCTCTTCAGAAATGTTCTGATTGTCATACAGAGGTCAAAGAGGAGAGTGCCCTCTGGGTTTCTTTTGGTTTTCTTCTTGAAATGAGTAGGAGACATTTTCTAACTAACAGTCTTCAAGCATCATGGATAACTTTGAGGGTAGGAAAAATGTACAGCTTTAAGTGCTAGTAATCAGTTCAAACAGATCAGGGTGACGACACCCTAGTAGGCACATGACAATATCTTGGAGCTCCTAATATTGTTTAAATATTCCATACCTTAAAATACAGAGGTACGAAAGGAAAAATAGCATCCTCCAACATCAGAAATTCCAGTTGTGTAAGATAAGTACACTTGGGATTTCAATCTCTGTTCAATAGTTCCATAAAGCTCTAACGTTAAGATTCACGTCCCTTGACTTAACTGGCCCAAACCCATAAATTAATTAGCTGCATTTTAGCCATAATGTAATTCTGCCCAACTAAGCCTCTTGACACTGAGAGGGCAGTTCTTTAGCAAGCTAGTGCCTCAGCTTTAAAGACAATCAACCTTTACCCTTTGCATTGCTGAGGGAACTTAAGACTGAATAACACCTCAAATCAACCCAAATATCTTTCTTCTGTTTTGTCGCAAAGCCTCACTTGGTTATTTTAACCATTATACTCTTTTAACAACACCTTGAACAAACAATGCTCTCCATCCATTTACCTTCTTTTTGTATATCAAAATTACCTACATAACAGTAGTGCAGAGAAAGCATAGACTAGCCATATCAAACTGCAGTGTAAATTAAGGCTTCTGGACTCCCTATGTGGTGAACCAAAGAAACTGCACTGAAAGCTGCACTGCCAGAAAAGACAAAGCCGACGCCACCGTCGGAGGGAGAGAGAGAAACTCCAAGCTGCAAGAGAAAGAGAGAGAGAGAAACCCCAATCGCATCGAAAAGCTACGAGCTGCTGACGTCATCAAAACAGTCCAGGTCTGCCGGTCGGACATCGTCACCGTTCCACGGAGACCATCACCAAACGCCGAAAGGACACATGCACGCATACACACGCGCCATCCACACATACAGGTCGTATTTTGACATAATTAAGTCCTTATTTGCCCTTATCTCTCGGTGGGTGAGAGAGGGAGCGAATGGGTGGGCGTGGTCTTCTTTAGTATTGTAATATTTCCATAGAGTAAATAAGGTTTTATTTGAATATATTTAGTAATAAACTTGTTAGATACTCTTTCGGTCTCCGTGTCTGCTTGCGAGCTTGGTGGGGAGATGTCCCAATTTACCCTCAACCCTTCTCCCTTTGGGAGGTGGTCGGACCCCTGCGCGCCCGACCGCGACACCCTATCTAATAAAAATATGGCTCATGGCCAGATATTATATTTATTCCAAGTAAGTCTCTCCACTTCAAGCCCAGGAACAAATAAAATAATCTGCTTAGTTCTTTCCATAGTAGCAGGACTGTTACAATGTCAAACATCCCACTGATGATTTCATGGATGTGAAACAATACATATGTAGGCAGAATTTCCCTGGGACTAGAGGGCTGCAAAGGCCAGGATCAGTGCACCTCAATGAGTAAGGTCTGCCAATGGAACAGAACTGTATTTTAAGGTGGACAGATGCCAAGGTAAGTGTCCTACCTCTCCTTGGACAGCAGCCACCTCTGTCCCTACCTCACTTCTCTAGTTCCAATTCACAAGCCTCAAATAAGAGAAAATAGACACTTCAGATTCAATCACAGATATCCTCTGATTGCATCCCAGTATATGCCTTGTCTGTCCATAGAAAGAAAATGTTCAGGTCTTTTCTAGCAACTTGCCCATGTAGCTATATCATAGGTATAGAACACAGTTGTAGAGACTTTGGATCACTCTGATTTTAGAGCTTTTCATGAAACTAGAAAAATGCAATCACTGAGAAACTCTGTAATATGAAAAATTATCTAGAAGACTATTTAAGCTAGTATTGACAGACTTCTGCATGCTTTCTTACCCTGCACCTTCAATAAAATAAAATCCTAGTACATGAGCACACCTTACCCATTGAAACCCATATATCCAGGCTTTTTGCTAAAATCGCTTCCTAATAACAGCAGGGGAACAGGGGCATAATCCTTCTGATGAGGAAGAATTTCTTTTACTCGGAATTGCAAACTTCAGAAGAGAGTTGTTGGGGTCCAATGTGTGTTACACCCCTGGGAATCCAATAGTCTGGGCTTAGGGACAACTTACAGTAGGTGTGACACCTTGTAAGGACACCTCTGAGAAAGCTCTGCTCATTAGCCCCAGTGGAGGCTCCTCACAAACAGGTCTGCTAAAGAAGCCTCACTGTGGACCTCCCTCCCCAAAACACGCACAGATAAAACTTTTTGTCAGGAAACATGGCTCTGCAAATAAAACAAGTATTGACCCAAATGGTCAGCAACTTCAGGGAAAAGCAGGTTATACAGGTTCTCTTCATTTGAGTTAGCTGTTGCAGGATGCTAGGAAATTAATGAAGTGCAACAAAACACGTTCCACTAGCCAATCCTGTAGCAAACTACTTTGTACTGATGCCAGGAGATTGTACTTTGTCATCTGTTTACAATGTCTATCGCCAAGAAAAATTCTGCAAGCTGACTGTTTTAAGAGTGGTAACTGCCAGCCTTGACTGTAATTATGGGTTTTCCAGACAGCTGGGATGGGATTTAGATGTTGGCATGACAAAATGAACTGCAATGGGGCATGCATAGAGACTAAGCTGGCATACTGAAATCCTGCACATGTGAGACTCATAACTACATTAAAAAAATTATGGCTACTGAATTTGGTGCACAAGAGATTCTCATGTTAGGTGACATTTGTAACATGAATCAGAGAAAAAACTATGCCTAAATCCTTCCTGGACATTCAAACAAGTGTTGTCAATTTTATTTCAGCTTGAGGTCATCCTTTCTGAGGTTAAAACCCTGAAATAGGAAGCTCACTAAAGATCTGCTCTAATAAGACCTGGGAAGTTGCTAAAGGTCACTACATATTTAGTCTGATGGCCATAACTGCTAGCATCAAGTTTTTACCCTGGACTCACTGAGCTCAGTAACAAAGCTATTGTAATAACATTGTGTTATTTCAGTGTCATCTGGATCCCAAATCCAGATCCAAATAATAAAAACCAAACAACCAGGGAACAAATAAATACCTTATTCTTCTAAAGTTAATACAGTCACTATTTCAACAAAATTTCATGTACTGAAATACAAATTTCTACTTAAGAAACCACATATACACAACTTATACTGAAGCTAACCGTCATCCTCTACTCATATAGCCTGCTTAGCTCTCAAAAGGCAAAAAAAATTGTGACAGAAATTGATTGATTTCTGATGACAGAGATACATCTCTTTTTATAGAAGGATGAAGATCTAGAGAAAGTTAGCCAAATACCCATAACATGCTTACAGTACATGTATCTTTTCCTATATCCTCCCAAACTAAAACTCAAATAGTATATAAAGAGGCACCATGCATATCTCGTTTCAAGAGGATGAGATTTAAGTGAGCATGGTTTAGCTAGGACAGGCTAATAAGGCCTATCCAAAAAAGAAAAGCAAGTGAAAATGCTGCACAAGAGTTAGTGAATTTGAAAACAGGAGTATGCAAAAGTTTATCACATAGCCAATTCTTATACTGTAACAATGCATAATTTGATGTTATTTCAATTTATTATCTATTTGACATATCTACCGTGTACTTCCTTACTAAGTTCTGGTCTACTTGGAACAATAGCTGCCTCTTCGATCTATACTGACATTTCAAAGGCTGAAGAGTAATTACTGAAATAAAAGCCTCATAATGACTATCTAACACCTTCCCACACAGTATCTTTTCTTATACAGGGAATGCTTCCCAATGTTGGTGGTTTTTTAGTTTGTTGGGGTTTTTTTTGGTTGGGTTTTTTTGTTGTGTGTTCACCCCCTTAAATGCCTGGGCGTGAAAATGAAATGCACTGCCACAAGTTCTGTAATTGTATCATATGATAGGAATACTAGTAGAGAGAAGTTGCATGAGTCAATTACATTTTTGCAGTCAAACAGGTGAATGTTCAAGTCAAAGTCTTTTAAAGATACAAAGAAAAGGTAGAGGAAAAGAGTATTCCTCATACCCCATTCTTTAATTGCACATATTTGTTTGCAATATAAAAACATATCTATTAAATATGAACTGAATTACACTTTGAAGTGCTAGGGCCTGAGCAATAGGCCCTGAATTAAAGTTGGTATATGGATGAATCTCACAACCAGACAGTACAACTGAAACCAGCAGAGGATTTTTCTCTGGGAAATTAGCTGATTAGCTGTGAGAACAGACCAAAGCAGATAGAGGTGCCTCCTCCTCGAGTTTCTTCCCAGGCTTGGCCGACCTTGGACAGAA